>VZTE01004276.1:5111453-5335758 GCA_013397775.1 Eulacestoma nigropectus
TAGTGGAACAGTGAGGTAAAAACGTGTGGGGGGGGGGGGTGAGGAGCTGATGGAAGATCAAAGGTGAATAAGATTTGATTCTGAAAACACATGTGAAAGAGAACTTGCTGGCACCCTACCACACTGTGCTCCAGTGAGATTTGTGAAACACTCCTGTTTTTCTCAGCTAATGTTGGGGCTGCTTACTGTGGAGTGGGTTTTACAGAAAAAGTGAGAGTGTGCTTTGGTAACTTTTAGAATCTTTGCGTCATACAGAATACAAAATAAGCCTGTTAAACTGGTAACAGATTTTCTGTTCTCTTGTTGGGTGACTGCTGCAGTTTTGGATGGGTATGTTCTGTGCAATGGCATTACAATCAGTGGCTTTTATTGGTTCTGAGCTACTCTTGATTTCAGTCTCTCGTGGCTGAAACCAGGACACAGTCCTTTGTGAGCTCCCTTGCCTGGAATCATTTATGTGTGTGTCCGACGTAAAAATCAAGTAGGCTACACGAGTGGTAAAGTCCTTTGTGTCCATTTGCAGGTGCCATGTCCATCCTCCTCACACTCATCTCAGTGCAGGGAGCCTCATGGTGATAAGGATGTTGGTTGCAGGAAGTCTCTGGCTGCTGTGAATCTGAATGTACATGCTCCCAGGGACCGTCACTTTCTTCCCAGCAGGGTCGGGGACATAATGCTTCTGTGGCACTGTAGCAGAACTCACCTGGTCTCTGCTGGTATCACAACTACATATCTTAGGTGTACTCTGAAAATTGGAATGGATTTTTTCATCCTCCCAAGAAAATTCATGGTTTCTCTGGAAACCCTATTATATCACACCCATGCAAAAGATAGTATAAATAAATTATTTTTAATTCCATTGGCCAGGTTCCATCCATCAATGGTGCTTCTCTGTGGAACAATACCTGATTCTTTTAAGGAATCTGGGCATCACACTAGTAGCTGTTCTGATACCTAATCATAGGGAAAACCCTGCTCTTTCTAAACATATTCCTCCCATGGAAGAGCAGAGAACAATAGGTAACTGAAAAGAGTAACAACAAAACACCAGATCTTTTCAACAGGCAACATTTCGCTGTGGGCTATGAATAAAGAATGTTGCAGGCTGTGTAAGAAATTATAGTAAACTAACATTCAACTCTAACAGTAATAGTGTGGGTATGTGAGAGTCATTTTGGCTAGCATTACACATCTATTTTATGCATTAAACAGCTTTGTTCTCTCTCTATTGGAACTAAAATTCAGAACACAAATAACTTTCTTAATAATTCTGTGTTCATATTCATATAGATATAAAACCAATAACTGTGTGCTTCATAAGTGTTACCAGTGTATTGTTTCACCTTAATTCATCTCTCAGAAATATAAAATACCAAATGTTTCCTACTAATATCTAATCTGTAATCCATATTAGCTAATGAGTTCTGTATTCTTCCCTGTGTATTCTCCATTAATTGTGCCACTAACTGAAGCTCCTTTTTAAGACTGCATAATTTGAAAGTACTTTTTCATTTTGCCAGAAGCCAACTAAAATATGCTTCCAGTGACTATTGCCATAAATACAAAGGCACTTATCTAACAAAGAGTTAAGTATTCTATGATGACATTGTAAGTTATATGCTGCTCATATTATCTTTCACTGCATTTTGCAATGCCTGAATGCGTGAGTAAATTCTCCTTGGTTAACCTCATAGTATGCAATAGGACTGTGTGTACGGTGCTTTTTCCTTCTGGCTCCTTTATTATAGTGAAGGAACATCTCCCAACCCTGTGGTCTGATTATGCTCATATTGAAATATTTCTGGCACTTAAATTTGAAAACCTTTGCATATTTTTGTAGAGCATATTCTTTTGGGAGGTTTAAAAATCTGGGCAGAGTGGCAGATCTTCAGTCCTCTTGCTGTGCAGGTTCCAAGAAGGGCAATCATGAGGGATTCTTGCTCCTTCTTCAACAGGAAGAAAAAATCTCTACTGCCATATTTAGCAAAAAAAATGTCCAGCTTTTGGCATATTATAGGCTTATTGTCTTGAGGTCAGGGCTAGATGAGTGTTGAGAACATGCTCAGCATAATGTGCTCTGCCATTATCCAAGTTCTGAATTGCACAAGTACAGACCAGCAGTGGATGTGTTTGAGTGGTTGTTTTAGAGACATAATTTGGGGGTTTTTAGGCATTAATGTGTGATTGTGTCTGTTTTTGACTCATTCAGTGTTGGAACCAGTAAACACAGGAAACAATATTGGTATTGTTGGGTGACTGTCACAGTCTTCAGAAAAGAATCTCCAGCCCAGTGAGACTGCAGGAGATGGGATAGCTCCTAAATATGATCATGTTCTGCTTTTCAAATATTTCTGTCATTACTCTCACTTTGTTTATATTAGTTATAAAATATAAGACTTTTATAGCCCATGATGCCCTTAATTTACACAAGTTTAACAGAATATGAATCAGACACATTTTCCTACCTGATCCTACCTATGTCTTTCCATCTGTAATCTTTTCTACTTATTAACAAGTGGTAGCATTATGAAACATGGTGTTCTTCTGCATCTCCAATGTATCTCAGAAATAACTTTGATTTATCATAGAGTTCTGGCAAATAACTGTGAAGCACTCATTGTCACTGCTTCAGTATCTTTAGTTTCTCAAATACTTTCATAATGTTAAGCAGGTGGGGGAGATGGAGGCAAGCATAATTGTAAGCCACATTTTTGATTCTGGGACGTTCCAGGGGCCAGCCCCCCATGTTAAATCTTCTGGAGGCTTAACTGGCAGCAGGCAGCCCAGCATGCCTGACATCTCCACAAGACACAGCACACAGTGCTGTGACCTCGTTTCTGACAGGTCCCCTCTGCTAGCAGCAGTCACATCCTTGGCAAGCCCCTGTTGCAGGAGACCCACAGGAAATAGTGTCTTGACTGCTGTCTCAGTGACTGTGCTCCTAAACCTTCTCTCATACTATATATGATGCTCTTTTACATCGTGGAGAAGGTCGAGATGTGTGAAGCTTTCACCTTTTCCTGTTTTGTATTTGTCAGGTCTGGAATGGAATGATATGTTCTGCTGCCCCAATTGATTAAATGGCATCTATCATAACATAAAGAGATCAAACAGAATTATTTTTTCTCCCGTGTTACCATTTAGAGCTCTCAATTCTTTGCGGATCATTAGCGTATAATTTTCAGATGAGCTGGCCAGTAGGTCCCTAAATAAAAATTAGTACAAAAGATTAGCTAGGAGAGCTAGTCTGGTAATGAGCTGTTGCACTATAGTAATGTGATAGGGTTATAGTTCATATCTAGCTCTAATCAGTGCTAAGTGCAAGTTGTCAGCATTTCATAGCTAATTGGTGTTTCTTGAAATTACAGTGCAACAAAATCACTGAAATGAAAATAAAGCTTTTCTTTATATATGACAAGTTAAGGGTTAATTGTAAATGCTTGGGTCAAAAACACCTCTTAGCTATACTATATGCAAATCAGCTGTGCTGAGGGAAGGTTCATGGGTTGTCAAAACTTCTCTGGTCCCTTTTAGGTAATTATTATTTTTTTAAAATTGGTACAGTAGTGGGTTTGAAAACAGAACAGGGCCTTTAAGCCATTTGCTATGTATTTAATATGTCATATAACACACAAAAACCCCCTTAAACCTGAACTGCTGAAGAATATTAACCATGCAATGACAACTCGACCTCTCATAGCAGTCCATTTCTTAAGGATTTTGTTTACTCTGTGCTCATTTCACAACTGCTGTCCTCCCACAGAATTAATTGGATAGAAAGTCATAACATGCATCTGAAAAATTATAAGGCAGGAATAATCTAAGCCACTGGATAGGAAAGACTTAAAAGCCTGGCTAACTTGACATCTGTGAGCTGAGATTTTTTTCATTGCACAGCTATGAATAGGTGGCTCTAATCACTCTCACAGTGCTAATACGGGAAATGTCCTGTCTGTCCTCAGTAGCTGGTGGTGGGAGTGACTGCTATGCACAATCTTGTGCTTCCAAATTGTGAACCCAGACAAACTCTGCAAGCAGAACTGTCTCTGACATGGGTGCTCTGAGAGAAATTTAGCTATCTCTTGAGAGGCTAAAGTATACATGGTCACACAATCTCATTGCTAGTCATCCAAATACATTTTTAAATTAGCTTTTAAATTGACCATTTCCAATCAGCTTTAATGCAGGCACAGGCCTCTAGATATCTGAGGTCTGTGCAAGACTCTTAAGACTGAGAGAGGGGTGGGACAGAAGCAGGCTGGGCCATGAAGGTGTGATGACACTGCTCTGCTGCATGCTGGCTTGCCAGCCAGCTGAGCCAAATGCCAGCCAGCATCCACGAGCTAACAAGGAGAGAGGACAGAGCTGCAGCTGAAGGAGGTGAGTTGGGTGGGATGTGGCAAGGTGGGGTTGTAGGAACTATGCAGAAGAGGGGACAGCCAAAGTATGGAAAATGGGGTAACACAGGACACAAACTCAGGGAAACTAGCCTTCATTACTTCCTCTATTCATAGAACAACTTGTTCATTTATTCAGATCCTCACCATTTGAAATGCAATTACATGAATGTGTTTTCCTACTGAGTAAAATTCATACAGTCAGCAGACAAACACCTCTCTAAATGATTTGCTCATCAGTGTGTGGAGGAGGAGGGGGAAGAATAGAGAAAAAAGAGGATTTCAAATGAGTTCACTGCTAAATCATCTGAACTAAATGATCAATTTTTGCTAGTGCAATAGCTGCAAAAGTTAATACTGAGATGTTAAGAAAGTCCTACTGCAACAATAATTTGGTATTAGCACTCAGATGTGAGAGGAACAATCCTGAAACCCTGAGTTGAAACTCACTTCAAAGTAAATCCAGACAACAAATATTACCTTCTCAGATGGTGAACCTTGAAATATCTTGCCTGTTCCCAAGACCAGGAAATCTGGAACAGATGACTGTGCATTTAAATTCAACCCTCCTTTCAAGATGGGGATACATTTGGATACAACCTTTGGAATACAGACCTCACCCTCTGTTCTATGAAGATGTGGTACCTAATGTCTAGGTGAAAGAAATTTAATCTGTCTAGATCTGAGTAAATGCCTGAACTGGTGTCCCCTGAGAATTTACTAGTTAAGCTGAAGACGACAAGGAGCACTAAGATGTATGAAGTAGTGAAGATTGCAGAGACAACAGTAGCTAGCATTGAAGTGGGAGCTATCAAACTAGAGGGGAGGGCCACCAGGAAGGTTCTTCAAGGACCAGTTTTATTTGGTGTCATTACCAGCAGCCTTGACACACAAAGCAGGAGCATGCTAATCATAGTGACTGCTTACACAAAGCTGAGAGTCATCATCTGTACAAAGGCAGATCAGAACATCAGATGGGAGCAGCTGTGGGACCTCAAGGGCTACAGTAATACAAATGGCACTGATGCAAGGGCGTGCACTGATGTACTGCTAATAATTTCTGATGCAATCTGGGAGCTCATCAGCTAGAAAAGGGATGGGGGTGTGCACTGATTTAGGCATGTTGGTTAATGATCGCAGGTGTCCACAGCTAAACTAACAGTGACAAGGTAATGAAATCTGAGGAGGCATTAGGAATGACAGCAAAAAAATAGTTATGCAAGGGGCTAGCAGTTCCTCTCCTGGGTGCAGCTCTGGTCTCCCGTATAGATGAAGGATGAATTCAGACTGAAATGAGTACAAGAAAGTCTGGCAAGGAGAGTTTTTCACATGAGAAAAGAATAAATAAATTTGGCTTGCATACCCAAATAGAGTTAAGGAATAGAGAGCACATGTCTCTACATGTGGCAGGAGCATTCCCATTGCTGGGGAGGCAGAGCAATGGAAACCAAAGAGCAGGAGCAAATAGAAAAGTAGTTGGCATGCCACTACTAAATGGAAATGTGTGGGGGCAGTGTTAGAAAGCCATAATGTTTTTAAAGGTGGGTTTTCTAAATGCTTAAAGAGCACTGTATGGTTCTCTGTACTGGGTAGGGGCAGGAGCTAATAATGCAGTTTCTTCTCACCCCAGGCATCACCTGTGCTTTGATGCTGTCCCATGGGGCTTAGGCTCACAGGACCAAGCAATGCATTTCTCTTTTTTCCTTCTCCCCCTGTGGTGGTTGTCTATGCCTGTCTTTACCAGAATGACTGTCTTTCCTCTTGGCCTCTCGGTGTCTCCAGACACATTGGCCAGGGTTGGGTTGACTGAATGCTGAGGAACTCTTTGCTATGTCTTTAGGAGGTCACAGCAGGCATGCAGAGGGGATGCAGGAAGGAGGCTGCAGAGTCGGGCTGTAAACCTTTTTAAGCCAATTCTAAGAATGTAAGAATGGCCGTACTGATTCAGGCCAAATGTCCTTAAAGCATCCTGTCTGGCTAAATTCAACAACAGATGCCAAGGCTAGAGTGTAAGGCTAAAATACGTACCTTGCCAAAAAGTGCTCAAGCCTCAACTGTTTTCAGCTGTGGGAATTCCTGAGTATCAGCAGCGGCTTTGTAAACAGAAGTAGGACCTTCCAGGCACATTGTAAGTGATTCCAGTCTGAGGCTTTTTAAAGACAGTTAAAGTTTGAAAAGGATCTTTTTATGAAGGACTGGTTCAGCTTACCTTTGAAATTTTGTTTTAGCGCTTCTTGGATTTTGAACAGCTACCTTTAAAAGAGGTCTTTTTGTGATTTAAAACTAAATACGTACAAACTTTAGTATTGTATATTGCTTTCCACCACTTACAACTCTGTTCTGACTACCAATCTTGTGGAGAGGCAGCTGTTAACATGGAAATATTCAAATTTATAGTTGTTTTTCTGAGCAGAATAGATATAATAGTGGGCTCTAAAGCATGTTCTGGTTACCTCAGGTAAAACTGCAAGCAATTGTAGTAACATTCGTTAGTACCAATGTCACAATTGCTAACTAGCAAGTCTAAAAGAGTTCCTTTCCTTTGCTGTTGTACACTGTAAGATCTCTGGAGTGTCAGATATACAAGAGCCTATTGAGAGTCTTGTCTAGTCAATGTTACTATAGTGGGCAAAATAAATAGAAGAATCCATTTAAAGGGGGAGTGAAACTTCAGATAACATAAAAAATGTATGTGCATCATTAATATTTTAAATTGCTGCATGGATGAAGATAAATGTATTAATAAAGCCTATCTCCAGTTGATTTAAATAGGAAATATATACATTACAAATATTTATATATCAAGTTTGCTACTTTTACTTACAACACATAGCACTTGCATAGGCTGGAGTCCCTCGGGTTTTATTTAGGCTCCTCTGTGGATGAAGTATGATGGAGTGTGAGAGATAGAAAAGAATCAAACATTTATTTTCCTTATATGTTTCCTTATGTGTTTATAGATGACAGAATTCCCACTGCCCCACACCAGCTGCTAGATTTGGTCCTGTGCTGCCAAAACTGTATTCATAAACCTGCCTGTGTTTCCACAGTTTAATTTCAATGCCATGTATTTGACGTCAGAAGGGACCGGTTTAGTCTTTGTCTCATGTATCCTGTCATCAAATCTGTAAAAACCCAGTTCAGATGCTGATGACACTTATGGGAGCTTTTCTAGAGATTTCAGTGACAGCTGGGTTTGGACCACAGTGCCAGTGGATCTCAGTTAATAAAATCCTAATTTCTGTGGCTGGTTTGTGGACTTCATCTATGATCTTTATTTGCCATGCAGGTCACCATCATCGCTGCTGTTGCTTAGCCTGTCTCATCACATCTCTAAATCAGCCAGTTGTGTGAGTAGCTCAGCCCATCTGTGGATGAAAGTTTTGGCTGTCTGATAGCCATTCATTTTTATGTGAATGGAGTTTTGGTGTCTCTCCACTTCCTGACAAGGTCACCCCACCCATATTGACTGTTGGCAGTACAAATATAGAGGCCAAGGATTTGCAGGCCAGAGAGTGCTCTGTTCAGTACATTCTGCAAGCATCATTGCAGGTGTCTAAGAAGCTTATTTTAACCCTAAAATTATATATTGAGTAGTAAAGTAAATTGGGACCTTGAAGTGCAATTGGCTTCCTAGTCCTAGGTTTCTGAAGAAATAGGTGTAATGGAGAAATTCAGCTTTCTTACTCTTCTCTAAAGAGAAGGAACGTGTAAAGTTATACAGCTAAGTCCATCCTTACCCCTATTAACCTATCCTGACTTTTAGAAAGACAGCTATGTATGTTGTCTAGGATCTGTATATATTCCCTGCACATGCCAATACATTATTCCTAAATGGAAGTCATGGGGTTTTAATTTGTAGATGGTTTGGAGCTGAGCAGCTGGGGCCAGTGTGTCTCTGCTGTTAAATGGGAGAAAACACATAAAAATTCCTCCTTTGTGGAACTTGCTTCACCTGCTTAATTCCCATCCTAGTTAGCAGATCACTTGGCTGCTGCAAAGTTCATCTTCCTTGACAATGGGCAAGGATTGCTTCTTTTATCAGGTTTTAGCAGTTTCATGCATCTCTGTGAAGCAATTTGTAGCCATATGTGAAAAGGAAATTTAAAAGGTATTAAATTGATTACCAGAACTGGAAGCATGACTTGGGGCTTCTGCCTTTTTTTTTTTGCTTTAATGCTGAGGGTTTAATATTTTCACTGCTTTACTTTGGGTTTTGACAGTTTATAGTCAGGACCCAGTATCATGTTAGTACATATTTTTTGGCTGTTGATCTAAATGAACAGTTTTGTGAGTGCCAGCATCAAGAACATAATGTTTCCAACAACTTGTCTCTCAGTCTGACATCCAAAAGGGTGTAAATACTGGCCTAAAGTTTTCCCGTGTTTGGGAATTTCTCTCATGAGTGTGCTTTCTCTGGTGTGTTCAAGAATGGCATTGAAGGCATTTGCCCCATTGCTGAGGAAGCACAAATAAGATTTCTCTCCATCCACCCAGCTGCTAATCCTTACAGCATTTACAAAGGCTTACTGTCTTTGAGCTCTGCATATTATTTTCTCAAACTTTCTTCAAATTTGCCAACAGCCTAGAAGTTTATTGCTGAAGGTGATAAAGCAAGCTTGTGTGCAGGTGCAGAGGCAGTATGAACTCTTGAGTCTAACTTTCTTTGGGGAATATATCTAATGAGTGGCATCGATGAATCGTATAATTTCCATATCATTAATGAGAACCAAAGTCTGCCTTCTTTTTACTTTTTTTTCCCCTTTCCACATGGGAGGATGTGCACTTTTACTGCCCTCTACTATAATGCTGTGGGCTGAAGGCTCTAGGAGGTTGATGTATAAAATCCTACTTATCAAAATGCGAAGTGTTTTGCTGAGTGACCTTCCCAGTTTCCTGGAGATGTTATCTGTTTACATGATGAGCAGTGCCAAGTGGAGTGGTTTCTAAAACTGAACAGCAGTCAATTTATTTTCAGGTACCACTCCATTTGGGATTGCAATTAGAATAACTAGAGCTGCTCTCCAGCACAGGAAACTGGGAAGGTCATGCTGCCAAATTGTTGGCATCTTGATGAAGGAGTGTCAACTACTGCTGTCGCTACTGCAGATCAAATGAGCCTAAGCAGAATGAAGTAATTATGAAATCCTCCCAAAAGATCATGAATATTCATGTATCAATTACAAACATTTGAAGTTAATTTTCGTTTGCGGAAATAACCCTGGTATTCCACGCTGGGTACATGTGGATCCTAGCACTCCTTGCAGCGAAGCGCAGGGCGCTGTTTCTCGCTGCCGGGGCTCCCGGGTGCCGCAGGTTGCGGCAGTGGGCAGCTCCGGCCGGGCAGGGCGGCAGCGCTCCGTGTGGCAGCCGAAATGGTCAGCGAGCCGCCTGGGGTGAGGGTAACACAGGAGCCAGGCCAGCCTGGCAGGCAGGTGCTTGTTTGCACCGGGCGGGGAGCTGAGGCGGCTGCTGCCCTGCCCTCTCTGCGGCGCCTGTCACCTGCAGCGGCTCCTCAGCGTGTGACCCCAGCGGTGGGACTGGCGGCAGCTCGGCCGCAGGCAGCTGAGGCCTCCTGACAAACGAGCCCCTTGCTTGGCCTCTCGAATACAGAGTGGAGAGCCTTGCTTTAGCCTGCCCACTGCTTGGCCCTCGGAAGGGAGCGGGAGCTGGGGGCAGCAGCGCTGGACGAAAGACGCGGAACAAAGGGAGTGCGCCCTCTCTTCATGCTCTTGCAGGGGTGGTGGAAATACCCTCACTGCGTGTCTGCTCTGATCCTGCTAATATCAGCCACCAGAGGGGCTGGTGTGAAGGTGCTTTCCAGAACGTGCCCTCAGCAGATTGTCAGGGAGTGTTTCTGCATACCTTTTCTCGCCATGTGTTTTCCCCTATGAGTGCCCTGTAGGCACAGGCACTGTTCAGCTGCATTCCAGCCTTCCCTTCCCAGCGCTCCTGCTGCACTGTCAGGGCACAGGCAGCCCGGAGGAGAGGCAGGCAGGCAGGCTCCTACACTGCTCCCGTTGCTATTCCATAGCAGCTATGTTGTCGTCTCATATAAAGCAACTAAACCATACAGATAAGCTGAGCCAAACTTTTGGTTGCCATAATACTTCCAAGTAAGGGAGCCAAGGAAGGAGGGACATGGGGAGAGAGAAGACATTTTCCTTCCCTTTATGAGTGTCTCTTGGTAGAAGTTAGCCTAGCCAAGTGCAGAGTCCCTAAATTATTTAAAATCTGGATCATTATTGGTTTTAACTGCAGGATTTTTTTTTTTTTCTCCTGTAAATCACAGTCTACTAATTGAGCATGTTTTCTTAACAAGTGGCATTGTTGATTTTGGGGAATCTGGCTTTAGGTCTAACATAGAGTTGCTGAGCCTAATTAGCTCCCTGGATTAATGGAGTTCCTGTTTTTCAGCTAGAAGTTTTTAGGAGCTGGCACTGTAATGAGACAGACCACTAGGATCTTTTTCTTTTTGATTATCTTTGAACTTTGTTTGGATGTTTTTAATGGCTGCTTGTGAATGGTGTTTGGTTCTGTGCTGAGATTCGAAGTACAGAGGGGAGAGGGATAATTTTTTCCATTTTCAGAGTAGCCTTCTCTGAAATAGTCACTGGCCCTCAGTAGAACTGTACTCCTAACCACCTCCTCTCTCTCACCCCAAAACTTGCATTTGCTGTGACTTTAAGCTACATCTGGATCTCTGAGCTCTCATTAGAGTAACCCACTGAGCTGTAAGGTATTGCCAAAGTGCAAAGTACACATGAACCAAACTACATAAAATTCACAGAGCTGGGGCAAAGACTGAGAGGAACTTCTTTCTCTTGATGGTTGAATTATTTAAGTGAAGCTTGTGTGACTTCTGCTCCACTGCTGGCACAAGGCAGAAATGAGAGGAGGGAGGAGATGTCTTTGTGTATCTTCAGGGCTAGCTTAAAGCTGGGCTGCAGTGTCAGAAACCATGCACTCTTTAATGTGTAAAGGTAAAAGTGGAGTTGTGTGATAGCAATGGCTTTTTTGGGATAGAGTTCTACTGTGAGATCAGTCAGCAAGACCTTAAAAAAGTGGGAAACTTTTATGTCATTTATGAATAACTGGTCACTCCTTCTCTGTTTTGTGGACTGTTTAAGTTTCATCAGCTTTTATACAAAAGTTACAGCTCTTCAATGAGCCCCTTTTATGGTGAGAGGGGTAGTTCCCTGACACTTGGGAGAAGAGGCCGACTCCCACCTTGCCACAATCTCCTTTCAGGTGGTTGTGGAGAGCAGTGAGGTCTCCCATCAGCCTCCTTTTCTCCAAACTGAAAAACCCCAGCTGCCTCAGCCACTCCTCATGAGATTTGTTCTCCAGACCCTTCCCCAGCTCCATTGCCCTTCTCTGGACATGCTCCAGCACCTCAGTGTCTTTCTTGCGGTGAGGGGCCCAAAACTGAACTCATTTGAGGTGCAGCCTCACCAATAGGACTCTGTCCTTCTGTCATTGATTTTGTTTCCTGCCTTTGGTGAAAAGAAACAAAAGATGCTATTTTGTGCATCTGCCACATGCTCATGTGCTGTCACGGGCACAAGGATTGTTCAGCAATATGGAATTTTCTCTTAAAAGACAACAATTGTAGGGGGAATCCCCCTACATTTTATATGCATTTTGTAATAGTACAGTTTAAGTACAAGTCCCGTGGTTGGCTGCAGCAACACCTTTCTCCTGCTCTTAACCTTTTGACTGCTGTAGTGTCGCATCCCTTCCAGATGTGGCATTGTCCCAGTACATGATCCTAAGCACAGTGTCCCCTCAATGTAGTCCTTTCAGCTGGCTCCCCCTTCCCCTCTGCAGTGAGCGCAGTGTTCTGGGTTGTGCTAGTGCGCCTCATACAATAACTAACTGCAGTGGCAGTGGAAATTTCCGCTTTGCTTCATTTTCCCTTTAAGACTAGTCAGCTTCCACCTGGAACAAGTTCATTGTCTCCCCAGTGCCTCGTTTCACCAGGTGAAGAATTCCCCAGGTTAAAGGTCCAACACATTACCCATCTTTCTTCAACTGCCTCATTTTGTTCTGCTAACAAAGCCAGGCTTACATGGCTGAACCACTGAGGGCTTTATCTCCCCACCTGGCCTCATTTTGTCTGTGCCTACACACATTGCTCCCATTTCCTCTCTCCCTCTATCAAAATTATTAACAGAAAGGAAAGATTTTAACTAAGCAAACTGTGCTGGTTCATAGTGAACTCAGCTGTTACACACCTGTAACATCCGCCGTTGGGCTTGTGCTTTTTGAGCTATAAACTATCCTTTGTAGAGATTATTCCCATGCAGTAAGAGCCAAAACCAAATATAGTCTTTATGTGGTTCCTTTGTTATGTAAACATTTATTACTGTGAATAGAGCAGTGCATCAGCTCAAAGGAGCAGAGTTAAGACTTCATGATCAGAAATGACTGCCATAGTTACTGAGATTTTTCCTTTGGCATTCCTCTATAAATAAGTAGATTACAAGGCACCTGAGGGCATGCATCATCTGATGCTGTAACAATAACACCTTGAGGGAGTTGACAACTTTCTCCGTTTGGCCAAGTGCTTAGGAAGACACTAAGTTATATGATTAATAGAGAGCACAAGCACGCAGTCTTGCACTTCCTAATGTTTAGCAGTACTGTTGTATTGTCTCCCTTGTGGAATGATATTATTCCTATTTCTGATGATGCTGCTGTTGTCATTGAATAGCCAAAATCCACATAGCAGTGGGGTGAGAGGAAAGGGAAGACAAAGAAAATATTTCTTATTAAGGTGGGGGGAAACAAAACAAAGCATAGAATACAATTGGGTAAATAATCCACTGAAAAATCATTATTCCAACACTTCAGCGGTATCTTCCTCTCCAGTATTGCCTCCTTTTTGTGAAACAATTCTGTGTTTGTGTCTCCCAGACACAGAATGAAACACTGGGCAACAAAATTTCCTGCAAATTTCCTGAGCACAATATTTATTCTTGTTGCTTCATTTTCTATTCATGAATTCTAGTTTGCATCCCTAAACAAAAGCAATTACTGTTTCCTTCTTTTCTGTGTAGATCACTTTGAACACATTGCTCACACAGATCTTCTTAAAGCTGGAGGACCTGGCAGAGGAAGATCCAGGAAGGCAGTGACCATTCTCTGCCCCCTTGCCCTGGCCTGCCCCTCACCTGGCAGCATGATTCAGCAGCCGTGCCAAATTACGGCCACGTTTTGGGGTTCCTCTATTGGGTGTCAGTGAGCAGCTATGGGGAACTTGAGTGGGGAGAGAGGCCTTGGAGGTCAAGCAGTGAGAATTGAGGGTGTTAGTGGGAGGAAGAGGGGGAGGAAAGAAGAGTTTAGTACTGGAAGAGTGTCTAGCAGTGATGCTGGCGAAAGGCAAAGTCTGGTGTAGCTGCTTAGACCACTGCAGGATGAAACTGAGCTCTGCCAGGCTGTTTCAGGGAGGAACTGGGGATGAGCGTCATGGTATGGGAATTAGAACAAGCAAAAAAGGTTAGATGAGGAAAGCCCAGGATAGACACTGATGGAAGAGTCTGATGAGGGAAGAGCATGTCAAAAAAGACATGAACACATGGGAGCACAGCTTTCCTACAACACAGGAAAGGAGTGCATTACTCCTGAAGTCTTAGTGTTTTTCTACAGGTAGCAAATGCTAGCAAAACCCTATGGTAAATTGTAAGTCATGTTCTCCTCTACTGCTTGTCCAAATGAAAGATGGCAGCCACCTGCTGCTGCCAGCTAGTTCAGCAACTGAGGCTATTTGATACACCAGAATGTTCCAGGCTTGCTGATATCTCATTGAAGTGTAACCACAAATCCACAAGAAATTACATAAAATACATATAATAAGAGCATTTGGATCGTGAAATCAATTGCTACAGGGTCAGGAAATCTCAGAATTAATGGGCTATATATTGTGTTGTCTTTTCAGGGTTCTCCCTCCATCCCCAAATATCATCTTTTTTCAAGGCAGGTAAAGGACCTGCTTTAGACATGAATCAGGACTATACAGTGATGCAGTCATTGTCAATAAACATGTGGAGGATGGGATGGAGGCTTGTGGAAGAGAAGGGAGGTATTCTGAAAGGACCTGGTACCAACTTCAGAGTAGTTCTGACAATGTGTTCTTAAATTTCTTAGATAGGCTACTAATTGTATGTTCCTGGTTTTTTGGGTTTCCAGATTGAGGACCAGCTGCCCCATTTTCTGTTCAAGACAAGTCAAAGTTAGCTGTGCTTTGGGTATGAAGACTATGTAATGATCAATACTTTGAAAGATCCGTGCTTCACACCAAACACCTATACTTAATAAAGTTTTCAATATTTCAGGTATTGTCAGAGGAATATATGCCTCACCTCAGAGGCATTCATCAGACTGCATTGATGAGTTCCACAGGGAAAAGAAAAAATGATAGAGAGCCTTTGAAGAAATCAGTCATTCAGGATGCAGAACAGTTTGTATAGTCCTAACAGTAAATAAGGCATAAGTCCATACATTGCAAGGCAAGAATTAAATGAAATATTAAATAACTTATGGTTCAGTGAGCACTGTTTGTTCTGTGCAGGGTTCGAGGCAGGACTCTAGTGGAAAAGTAGTATCCAGTCATGAAATTAAAGACTTTGACTAAATGTACACTGGCAACTGGGATTTATGCACTGTCCAAGGAAATGTATCATGATATTTTGTGCTTCATTCTTCAGTGTAAGAATGAAGCACAAAATATCGTGTTGTTTGAAGTTGAGTATAATTAATCAGTCATAAGGAAGGGAAATACAGGTATGTGTAAGAGGAGCATTAAGATGTACATATTTCCTTCTTACTGAGCAAGTGAAAGGACTAATTTCCACTGATCCCAGTTTGCATGGTGGTCTCAGAAGAGGAGAACACTGCTCACTGCAGCACTGCCATATCTCTTTTGGGGAGGTTCAATACCGACTAGGGGTCCTATTGAGAGATTCAGAAAAACAGCAGGAAAATAGGTAAGTCCTTCAGCAGCTATTGTAATGTGAGAGGGTGGAAACAACAGAGGAGGAAAGGGGGCACAGTGAAGAAGAGAGAGGTCCTCTCCATACGGAGGACTGGTAATGAGTGGAATGGACTGAAGCTTTCTGCCTGGCAGTCTGCACCTCTGTGCCGCACCTGCTGTCGTGCTTCATAGAGATATGCGAGTTTAGTTTCCTGCATGCAGGGCTCTTTCCTCTGGACTTTTCCAGAGCTACAGCTTTGCATACTTTATTTTTGGTTTTTACCTGTGTGGATAATATTTAGTAGCTTTTTTCTGTAGCCATGATTGCCTAAGAAGCTAGGCAAGAAAAGGTTTACAAGTAAGGGTAATGTATTTTATTAGACCAAGAGATGTAGTTAGAAAAAAATGAGATGACTTTTAAGTACTGAAAAGACTGCCAAACTGACTTACTGATATACAGGCTTTGAAATCTGAAGTGTGGTATCCTGACCCCACCTTCATTTTCTTGCATGTTTTATATCCCCATAATCATTCTGGTTTAGGGTAAATTTCCTAAACTATAGAAACATTAGTGGATGGGATAGAAATAGATTTAAAATGAAGACAGGTTTATAAAATGGTGTCATCGTGCTGCTCTGGCCTATAATTTTTATTGCTTCTTTTGGAGCAGAATAGAAATAGACCATTAGCATTCCTGAAGTTCTCTTATTTGCCATAAAGACATTGATGCATTTCACTCTGCTGCTATGAGAGATCTGGGACCTTCTGCTAGCCAGCCTCTGCTTAACACGATGAGCAGCATACACCTAGGAGCAGCAGACCTTCTGTGACTTTCTTCAGAATTTCCTGTGTCTTAGTTTAGTCTGCAGAGCCAGAGGATCAACAAAGGTCTTGCTTCTCAAAGCCCTTCCAGTGCAGAAGTGCAGACCTCCTCTTTGTAAAACTTTTGTTTTCACAGGAACTTTTGCATTTTCAAATAACAGCTCATGAATGACCTAATGAAGTAATTTATAGCCTTTCATTTTTTCAGGCAGAAATACCATACCAGCACTCAGAAGAACAAAGCATCTACTTTGTATCTCACACTGTCTGTCAAGCAAATTTCAGTGAGACATCCAAAATGTTTTACCAATATTTTAATTGAAGAGGATAGAGTGAGTTAAAAATTACGCCACACATTTTTGTGTCTTACATTCTTTTATTTTCTTTCTTTCTTTCCTTCAGAAGTTAGTAGGTGCTGTTGTGAGAGGTCGGTGAACCTTGAACAGCTGAACTTGTCCTATGACAATGTCCAGAATTGACAAAAATCTCCGTTTAGTAACTTTCTTCCTCTTTATGTTATTTTTCCATGTACAGGAGTGACATGAGGCTAGTTATTTTTTCTACGTACAAGGTGAAGTTGAGCATCAAGATGTAGACTGTGCTGAATGAACAAACTCTGAAATTAGAAATCAGTACTAGCTGGGCTTTTTACTGCCAGGTTCATGCTTTAATCCTTAACAAATCTGCCCCTTAGTTCCCATCCGTGTCAGAGGATCATTTGAATTATAAATAGCATCGTTACTCTTCTTGCAAGTGGGTATTTCAGCACAAGGCAGATGGCACAGATTATTTCATATTCCTAATGCACGTATCTCTAGGAGAGCCACGCTTCAGCGCTGATGCTGGCTGCATGGGTTATGCATTCTCAGGAGACCAACACGTTTAGAATGTATTCTTTTGCGCTTTCCCCTGTTGTCTCATGTTTTGCTATGATAGAATCACTGGCAATTGAAAGGCTTGTTATTGATTTCTGTGGAGTTGTTAATAATTTCTGTGTTACTCTGCACTGGAGTGGCAGTAACTGATGTACAAAATTTGACATCTTAATTATTCCATGATGGAAAGGAGGGACACTAACCTGAGACACAGCAGCCTATTAACTTTGGATCTGTGGATTCAAAGCAGCCTTAGGTCACAAGTGAAATGAGTGAGGCTGTCTCAGTATAGTCTTTATGCATGTTTGTTTGCTTCTCAAAGACACTAGACTGTCTTCAATGTGTCTGGAGCAGATGGAAGCAGAAATCCTGAAACAAAAAAAATGTTTTACTTTCAGTATTTCTAGTCAAGCTGAAACTGCAAGTACTAGAAGCCTCAGGAGATGAGAACTCTCCAGAGCTATTGCATCAAAATATGCAGCCCAAGTGCTGTTGTTTATTCAATCAAAAAGAGAGGTCTGAGTTTTGGTGTTTGCCCATCAGTCCCATCCAATAGGCATAGCTTCAGTTCCCAACAGCTGGAGCTTTATGCAGAGTTCCTGTGAGCTGGAAATTCCAAGTGAATGAACAAGGAAACAGATGCACTGTGGGTCATTTGCAGATACTTAACAGTGAGCCCCAAAAATCTGATCCATAGCCACTGAAAGTATCATCATCATTACAACAGCGAATGCAATTCCTTTAGTGATTGATAAATATCAGGCTGTTGCTGTCTTTGTTTCCAGCTGTATATAATCACCATCCACAGCCTTTAGCATAGGGGAGATTCTCTTCAAGAGAATGCCATTTCTCAGCTAACCATCCAGCTGACCTATACACCATGGAGGTAAAGGTCTCTTTAAAAATTATATATTGTGCATTTCTGACTACAGGATTAGATGACCACCTCAAACGTATTATATATGCATCATTTTTCTGTTAAAATTCATATTCTCAGTCCAGTCACAGACAGCCCCACAATAAGGCATCAGCATTTCAAAAGCTATCTGATGCTGAACAATAGAGTAGATGGCTAGAACAGAAAATTAGATTTCTGCCTCAGTGAAAGAAAAGATCTAATACGAAAGAACAATTGTGTGAAGTTTGAAGGCTTGATTGGTTTGTATTTTACCAGCATCTTCCAAAATTGGCTTCAGTGATTTAACTGTTATTAGTATCAAGTTACCCAATGCCCTAGAAGGCAACAAAAAAATTGTATTCTCCAATCTAATCCCGTACCCTCTTGTCCTCCAGAGCTGGGCCAGGGTTTGTCTGCACACTGTGCACTTCAAAAGAGCAGCAGTTTGGTGTTTGCTGCTGTGGCTCCTTAACAGTCTCCACTGCTGGTCTGCATCTCTCTATTGGCAGTGGTAACAATGGAGAAGGACTGAGACCAAAAGGAGACAGATAAGGGGAGCTTGAAAGAGAAAAGAAGTTTGAATTGTAGTCCAGGGTCTTTCAGCATGCTCAGCTGCACAACATAGTGCAAACCTGAGGAAGGAAACTAATTAGGATTCCATTAAAAAGAGGAGAAAATATCTTGCCAAGACCCAAGTTACATCATGATGGCCAAAGCGAAGCCTTGCTGGCTAATGTAGCCTTAATTCGTTTTATTTTGCAGAGACAGCAAGCTGACCATGCTGCTCCGAGAGTCCTTGGGGAATATGAACTGCCGCACCACGATGATAGCTCACATTTCAGCCGCTGCGGGGAACTACGCCGAGACGCTCTCCACCATCCAGATTGCCTCAAGAGTCCTCAGGATGAAGAAAAAGAAAACTAAGGTAAGACAATGTGTAACTCCCTTCTTATAATGATGGAGGAGGGAGGAAGAAGGATCATAAAGGACCCTTAGCTGGGTAGAGCAGCATGTAACAAAATCGGTAATCAATTCCAAAGTGTATGGGTTGTATGTGCCCAGTCCTAGGCAAGTGTCAGAGAGCAGTATCAGAGGGGTAAATGCTTCAGCTTCAGAGACAGAGGGGTGAGTTCAGACACATCTGCTGTAGCAGGTTTGTAAGCTGACCTTATTTATAGCTGTCAGGGAGCATTTATTTTCCCTTATGCTCTTAGTGCTAATGACATAATAAGGAGTTAAACTGCTGTAGAGTTAAAGAAAATTTGGATTAATTAAGAATCAGATTCTCTATGCTTCTCAGAGTGGGAGCAAAATAAATGCAGAACAATTGTATCCAATGCCAGCATTGGTGACCTTTTTATTCCTACTGCTTCTAAATATGCGTGATAGATTTTCAAAGAAGTAGAGTGAAGTAGAGTGGACTGTATCCATTTTCATGTTTTAGAGTTCTGGTTGCTTCTGTGCAACTTACGATGTGAATTGGGCAGAATGAGTGAATTCTATGCATTTAATTTAAATTGGCAGCCTACAGATTGACAAGAGCTTTTTTTGTCGATTGATTGAAGAGAGACAAGTGAAGGGTTCAGTCCGCACACCATCAGAGCACTGTGTCTCCAGAGACGTCTAAGTGCATGTTATGGAATTCCACACACTGGTAGTATGGAGTCATATGTAATGAGTTTTCTCGTTCCTCTTCAAATGCACGAACATACACACACACACACAATCAGCAAAGCCTTTGCCAAATATCTGATTTCTTTGGCCAGGCTCAGTTAAGGGAGGTATCCTAATCCATATTTTTAGTGCTTTTTTTGGGAAGTCTTATCATTTTGATTGGGACCCAGAGTTGGGACTTTGGGTTCTCCATTGAAGATAGCTCTGTGTTTGCCCTAGGGCTGTGGATGAGCCAGCTTCAGAGCTCTGTGCCTTAGTTTAGAGTTCTCCCAGTTCAGATGTGACTGTGACATTTTTGTGTATGCAGTTTGTGCAAGGAGCAGCTTGCAATCCTGAAATGTCATAGACTCTCTTTCTCTCATATTGCAGTACACATCAAGTTCTTCTGGAGGAGAGAGCTCTTGTGAGGAGGGCAGGATGCGGAGGCCAACCCAGCTGAGGCCTTTCCATTCTAGAAACACTGTGGACCCAGACTTCCCTATTTTGCATTTGTCAAGTGATCCTGATTATTCATCCAGCAGTGAGCAGTCGTGTGACACGGTGATTTACGTTGGCCCCAACGGCACTGCCCTTTCTGACAAGGAACTAACAGATAACGAGGGTCCCCCTGACTTTGTTCCCATAGTTCCTGCTCTGCAAAAGACCAAAAATGAGGGCAGGTTGGAAGAAGTTAGTGACTCGGGGCCCAGCACGTCTGAAAGAGACTGCCTGAAGTGCAACACCTTTGCAGAGCTCCAGGAGAGGCTGGATTGCATAGATGGCAGTGAAGAGACTGACAAATTTCCCTTTGAAGAGATGCCTGCTCAATTTAGCTCAGACCAGATGTCTAAGAGTGCTGTCTCAAGCCAGCTGGCAGAGCTTAGCCACTTACCAGAGTCAGATAAGGAAGATACGATGCCACAATGTCAGCATCCTGATAGAGAATCCAAGGAAAATATGAATTCAACACCCAGCAAAACTAGGAGAAATCACTCCCCTGTTCCTTCTGGAGCTCTTACCAATCTTTCAACGCCTCCTTCTCCCAGGAGTGTAACAGGCAGCTCTAGTAAAGAGCTTAACTCTTGTCAGTTAGCACACAGCACCAGCTTGCAGAGCAGCAGAGAAGGGCTCAACACCTGTGGATTTGTGGAAGGCAAACCTCGGCCAATGGGTTCACCCCGGCTTGGCATTGCAAGCCTCTCGAAGACGTCCGAGTATAAGCCACCAACTTCTCCTTCCCAGAGGTGCAAGGTCTATACACAGAAAGGAGTCCTGCCCAGTTCCACTCCCCCACCAGCTCCCCTGAGCAGAGATGCTGCAATGGCATCTAGTGAATCATTATTACAGCCAGAAATCCGGACCCCACCTGTAGGCATGAGCCCTCAGATTATGAAAAAGTCAGTGTCGTCCAGCAATGGGGATTTTGAAGAGACAGTTCTCAATGAAGATCAGCAACACAGCATTTCTCCAGAATCCAAGAAGGAGATTCTGAGCACCACCATGGTGACTGTTCAGCAGCCACTGGAGCTGAATGGAGAGGATGAGCTGGTGTTCACGCTTGTGGAAGAGCTGACCATTAGTGGTGTCCTTGACAATGGACGTCCGACCAGTATCATCAGTTTTAACAGTGACTGCTCTGTGCAGGCTTTGGCCTCTGGCTCTAGGCCAGTCAGTATTATCAGCAGTATCTCTGAAGATCTTGAATGTTACTCCAGTGCAGCTCCTGTGTCTGAAGTCAGCATCACACAGTTTCTTCCTCTTCCAAAGTTGAGTCTGGATGACAAACCCCAAGATGATGGCAGCAGGCGCTCATCCATCAGCTCATGGTTGAGCGAAATGAGCACAGGGAGTGACGGTGAACAGTCATGCCACAGCTTCATAGCCCAGGCATGCTATGGGCATGGGGAAGCTATGGCAGAACCCCCCGTCTCTGAGTTTGCAAGCACCATACAAAGTGCCAGCATGATTTGTGTAAGTGACAAACGGAAGTCAGTGACTGACAACATGCTTATACTGTCGGAAATGGGGGAGGAAGCCTTCGGCAAAGTGCCACCCATCAAAGGCTGTAAAATATCGGCTCTAGGCAAAACTACTGTCACAATCAAAAACACCGCAAGCCTTAGCAGCTGTGAAGGCTACATCCCAATGAAGACAAACATTACCGTGTATCCATGTATTGCTGTTAATTCTTTCAAAGCTCAAGACATTGATGATGCTGTACCGGCAGTAGCTGCAGACCCAAAAGCTATTCATCCCCATGACGGGAAAGAATCCATTGCTAAGAAGGTTATCAAATTTGAAGACCCTTGGCTGAAGAGAGAAGAAGATGTTAAAAAGGACAGCTCTGGGAGCAGTGATGGGCCAAGGCCTGATACAGTCACGGTTTCGGCCAAGCCTGAGCACAGCACAAAGCAGTCCTCGGCAGACAGGTTTAGCACCAGCAGTGGGGACACCTCTATCTCCCCAGGATCTGACAGTCTAAAAAGGATTGTGGATGGGTGTGAGGTGGCAGCATCTGGCTCTGCAACCCAAAGCCCTGTTCATTCCAGTGATGGCTTGAAGAATTGTAGCCTCCCTCGAGGGCTTCCAAAGGCAAGCAAGGTGGAGGAGTCTGATAGTCATCTCCATCCTACTTCTACTGACTGCAGCGGAGTCAGTTCTCCTGCTCTCGCCCAGTTTTCTAAGGCTAGTCTTGACAAGAAAATGGCCTCTCCCAAACACTGCATCCTCACTCGTCCCAAAGGGACGCCTCCTCTGCCACCTGTGAGAAAGTCAAGCTTGGATCAGAAGAACAGAGCCAGCCCCCAGCACAGTGCAGCCAGCAGCACCACGAGCAGTCCCTCCAACCAGCCTGTGTCCTTCCTGGCCAGCTTCCCTGAGGAGCACAACACCAAACAAAAAGGCCCTGGCATTGACAGCAGCATCAACAACAGCAGCAGCAAGCTCTTCAGTGCGAAGCTGGAGCAGCTCGCCAGCAGGACCAACTCCCTAGGGAGGTCCACAGGAAGCCACTATGAGTGTTTGTCACTGGAAAGAGCAGAAAGTCTGTCCTCTGTGAGCTCCAAAATGAGCCCTGGCAGAGACACCACCATGCCTAGGGCTGGAAGGAGCCTGAGTCGCAGTGCCATGTCCTCACCCACCAACTCAGGCCTCTCCCAGTCGGCAGGTGCTTCCCCAAAAGGCAGCCAGTCAAAGATCTCTGCAGTCAGCAAGCTTCTGCTGGCAAGTCCCAAGGCCCGCAGCCTCTCTGCCTCTGCCACCAAAACGCTCAGCTTCTCCACCAAGTCTCTGCCTCAGTCTGTAGGGCAGAGCTCCAGTTTGCCCCCAAGTGGGAAGAACATGTCCTGGTCAATGCAGTCCCTCAGCAGAAGCCGAGGCTCCAGCCTTGCTTCCAAATTGCCCCTTCGAGCTGTCAATGGGCGGATTTCAGAGCTGCTCCAAGGGAGCACCAGTGCCAGAGGCGTACAGCTGCAAGGAGGCTCGGAGACAGATGAGCGCGGGGGCCTTCCCGGAGATGAGAAGCCAGCTGTTCACATGCTGCCTTCACCTTACAGCAAGATCACCCCTCCTCGGAAACCTCACCGCTGCAGCAGTGGCCATGGGAGCGACAACAGCAGCGTCCTGAGCGGGGAGCTGCCCCCTGCCATGGGGAAAACAGCCCTCTTCTACCACAGTGGGGGCAGCAGCGGCTATGAGAGCATGATGAGGGACAGCGAGGCGACGGGGAGCGCCTCCTCAGCGCAGGACTCCATGAGCGAGAACAGCAGCTCTGCCAGTGGCAGGTGCCGGAGCCTCAAAACCCCAAAGAAACGATTAAATGCAGGTAAGCTTGTGGTGGTGGGAAAGAGGGACGCAGACCAAAGCAGATTAGTACGCAGTGGGTAGGCTGGCCCGAAGGGTGAGCTAGTTAAATACCAGTTCCATCTCTTAGCTGAGAAGCAAGGACATGGTCAGTATCTTAGGCTCTGCCTTTTTTCTTTTTGGAACATTCACAAATCCTGTGGGGGTGCATTGCCTTTGTGGTGGAGTCTCTCCCTGACCTCTTTGACTTAGGTTTACTTCAGATGAACAAAAATTGGTTAATGTAGCCAATGACAGCCACATTCAAGTATTTATTTATACAAACATTCTTCTGAATTGATTCCAGAAAGATGCCTTTATGAGGCTAGGAAATGTAACTGTTATTCTTAAGCACTTTGGACACAGACTTCCCTTTAATATGCACAGGTTTCACCAGCCCAAGACCAGAGTCTTGCTGAATAGCTGTAACTTTTGTGAGCCCACTTCTGCTCCTTGTGTGCTCTGGATGCCCAAAGGTGCAAGATTTCCTACATCTGAAACCACTATTGAGTTCTTTCTTCCCATGTAGAAGATGGAACAAAAATGTGCTCATGCTTCTTAAAAGATGTTATCCTGTACCTGAGACTCTTGTCTTTTAACTTTTGAGTTGTGGCTCCTTTTCCCAGAAATTTGTTTATAACAAATAATAGATAATATTAAGAACAATATATAGGAACTACTGCACTGAAGCACTTGCAAATCTAAAAATGTTCTTGTGATCATAGAATGGATCAGGAAGCCTTATCTTTGTTCAGACATAATCCCCAGTAGCTTCACACTACATCAGGACTTTTTAATTAGATAGCAAGAGCCTCCTGGGTCATATTCAGAGTCTGTGCAGTTGAAACTGGTACATCTTTTCACTAGAGCAAGTTTCATAAAGTTGCAGAACAGGGATGAGGGCCATTCATGAGCCGGTCACCTCACATTTTTCCTGGGTGCTGTTTTCCCAACCTGTAGTGCAAGTCCTGCCTAACTTCTGAAAAAAGTTCATGTTGACATTGGACCTTGTGGTACAGGTATGTGAAATATCAGTAGCTGCTTTTTCTACACTAGCTCTGTCTGTCCAAAATTTTTTTTTCTCATAGTGTTCCTAATTCACCAGCCATTCCACTTGCTGTCATACTCACCTCTGGAATTAATTTCCAGTGAACAGAGTAATGCATAACTCTCCTTTTCTTTATGCTTTTGACTGTGGTAGCAGAAAGAACATGTGCAGCACAGATGTGAATGCAATAGATACTGCTATTAAAGCAACATCCATAAATGCATAGCTGATTGTACCTGTTCAGAGGATGCATCTGACAGTGATCACTCTACATGATGCAAGCCCAGACCAAATGACTGAATAATATTTCTCAAGTTAACTCTGCAGTCTCTGAGAAAACCTCTTTTCCTAGTCCTTCAGTTAAATGGTACTAAATTGATTTTCCTCTTTCTGAGGAGCTCTGCCTCTAAAAAACCCATTCAAATATAAACTTTTAATAATAACTTGCAAGGAGGAGAAGGATGATTTGTATCTTGTGGAAAAGGAAAACAAAGCTGTCCACAGAGATGGCATTTGTGGGTATAAACTGACAACTGGATTGTGTCTTGTGGAGAAGCTGCCAATCTAATACAGACTTTTTCCACAGGTCATTTAGATGGAAAAATTTATCAAGTTCTGTGAAAACAGGCAGCTGTGCAGATGAGGGAACAAATTAGATACTAGAGAACTGCACCCCCCCCCCTTCCCTTACTCCACCTTACTCCCCCAAAGAAGATATTTTACAAAAATACTGTAAGAAAACTTCAGACAGAGCCTCTGGATTCTCTAGACTCCAGAGTTAATCTCCAAACTAAATCACTAGAGGACCAGGATTTGTTTACTCTGATGCTCACAAAACTGCTTGCTTCATTTCACTTCTCTCTGCTTTGATAGCACATTGGAGCCTGGACAAGGCTGGAGATATGGGTGACAAAAGCATTGTCTTCGTGGTGTTCTAATCACAGACAAGCTTCAGATGTGTATGTTGTATTTTATACCAGGGCTGTATTTTGGCTCACAGCTTTGGCTTTTGATAACCCCTGTGCAGGACTAAATATTGTGTCGGTGGTCATGAAAAGGGAGTTGTGAAGGAGAGATCTGTTTGAGACTCAGGTTTTAAGATTGCTCTTGTAGCAGTCTAGAGGACACATTAGGAAAGAAGAGGCCTTGAGCCTACCTGGCAGAACAGTGACACTGGTTTGTCATGCAGTGCAGGTATACAAAATTAGCAAGTGAGGGTGTAAGTATGAACCTTTCTTTAGCAGGAACATGAAGAGTCCTAGCTTTGCTGCTTTTATACTGCTGTGTACCTTTTGACCTGTCTTTTTCCCCAAATACATGGTTTTTTTGGCTGGCCAAGAGATTGATCTCTTTTTTCTAATTGCTTGTGTGAGTTCCTCTCTCCTTCGTCAGCAATGCTGCAATTATCTGCCTGATGCTGGACGTGAATCTCTGAGGTGGAGGGTTTTCAGTGAAAGGCCTGTCTGTGTCCTTGGAAATTGCCTGCTCCAGTGGATTCAGCATAGCCTGGCACATTGACCTCATTACAAAGCTTCTCTCTAATTCAGCATGTCACCTGATGTGGAGAGATTCTCAGTGTATCATCTCTGATACTTTCCTTTTGAGAGTGATCCCCTATATCAGCAAGTAATTCCTGTATTGTTTGGAATGACTTGTGTATAAGTGCAACCAGGGGTTTTATGGAAATTAAAACAACTCAATCTTTACCACCATCCCTATTTCTAGCAGAAAACCACTGCGCAGAAATTAATCAGGCTTCGCTTTCATATAACCCGGCTCCTGTTTGCATTTGGTCCTGCAGCAGTGAAGTCATAATTCTGTTTTGATGTGTTTGATAATAGTATAATTTTTCACATGTCAGCAGATTTATGATGGCATAAAACCGGGATTATTACTTCAATGCAGGAGAACATGAAGGAGGAGTTAAGATATGAGGGAGAATAGAGCTGTTCACAAATGTATTTTTATTGTATAATGAAAAAATGCAAAGTTTTGCAATCTTTCATCCTCTGTAACATCTTCTTTCTTACAGCGTGAGTGTTATCTCTTAAGGAACACTTTTTAATGAAAAAGATAGCACACGAAGGTTCTGAGATCTTAAAAGACAGATATTATTTTAATACAAAGTGTCAAGAGCATTGGACCTTTCCTGTTTTGCGGTCACAGATCCACTGTGCTGTAATGGATATGGCACTATAGATATGCTCATTTCAGGTCAGGCAACCTTGTCCACTTTATTTATGATTATTATTAACAGAAATGCTAGCTGTCAGACACGATCAACATGAATCAGCCCAAGGCCTCCGTAAAAGGAGCTATAAAGAGTCTTTAAGAGAATCACCAGCAGATCTCACAATTACTTTTGAAGTTCTGACACATTGGAGAGACATCATTTTTTCTTGAGATTAAGATCTTGTCTTTCAGTGCTCTTAAGTGCATTATTTGTATGTGTAGGTGCTTCTGCCCTGAATGTCATACATGAAGCATCAGACCTACATTGACAGCTTTTGAAGGATAAAGCTAGTTCATATCCTTCACTGTTAGCCTTAGGCTAATTTTTGGGCTCTGCCTGGGTACCTGTACAGTTCACAGACAGCACAGTACAAAATTGTGTATGTACAAAATTAAAAGAAAATAATAATTAAAAAATTCCTTTTGCATTCTGGTACCTATAGAAAAATCATGTATTTGCCTCATGAAGCACATAAGCCTTTCCCCTGAAGCTAACCTATGCATTTAATAAACATTCCCATTTTTCTAACATCTAACATTGGTTCTGTAACATCATGTCAGCATATATTGGCCCGAAGTGACTGTCTGTGGCAGAAAAGAAGCTATTTAGCCCTGATCTAAGCTGTACATTTCAAAGTTTTGTATAGCTGCTCTTTAATCCACCCTGTGGTGTAAGTATTATTCCGGACCCCATTTTACAGGTGGAGAAATGAAGGTAGACAGTGTTGCTGACTTGCCTAATACCCTCAGCCAAATGAGAGCCAGATCCAGGGTTAAATTACAGGCACCCTCGACTCCTAACCTCAACCACAACGGGCTTTGCCATACATCCTCCCTTGCCCTTGCTGAGCAATGGAAAACAGAGTTTCATTTGTTATTTTCTTTCTGTGGCAGGCCCTTTTTCCCTCTCTGCCTGCAGTCATCTGTACAACTACGTTGTACTTTGATTTCTTTGCTCACTCCATTAGCCTTTCCCTGTAAGAAACAATTGGCATCTCAGCCATATTTCTGTCTCTGGCTTCAGCCTCCTCTCTCTTGGGTAGGCAGTGCTGTATTGAGCAGGGCACTGAAGTGTTAGGGCATAGTTTGTACAGTTTTAAGTTGCAGCAGTTATATATCATTTTTTAACTCCTCAGGAATTCTAAGTGCAATGGCCCAGTGTCACTCCATGGAAAGGCAATGATAAGGGTGCTTTTATAATACATACTCCTGTATGTGATCAGGAAGTGCATTCTGGCTGAACTTTAGTTTTACCAAAGCTGTATTTGTATCCCGGGGGTGCAACAGATATGAGAGGGAGGCAGGCAGGGCAGCAAATTAGGACTTGCAAGATCTATGTTGTATTCTCTGGTGTGCTGCTGGTTCGCTGTATCACCTTGGGCAACTCGTGTAATTTCTGTGTTCTCTTGTTACCAGCTCATAAAAGCAGATAATGCTGGTACAAAAAAATGTGATAGCAAAGTCCTTAGATCAGAAGTGATATCTACCTGCCTTTTGCTCTTCTGGTTTGATTTTTAGCATCTTTTCCTGGGTTGAGTTTGGATGGATGTGGGCATTGCTTTAAAGTTATTCTCAATGCAAAACATGACTGGATGATTTCAGAGATGCAGCTTTGGTGTTAGCTCTGGGTCTCACCCACTGTGAGCTAATAGCAAAGGAAGAGTCCAGGCTCTAATGAGGTTTAGCCAGTAAAGCCAAGTCATGTTTGCATTTTCATGTTATGTGCATAAATGTGTTGTTCCTAGTTTTTTCTGCATTCTCCTACAGATGTTATTTACAGGTTCCTGTCTCTTACAGTGTTTCAGTACTCTCTGTAAGGAAACCTCCTTCCCTGGGAATAACAGAACAGGAGGGGTTCTGAGATCATTCATCATAAACTAGGGATTTTATGGAGATCACACAGATCTTCCTGAAGCTGTTTTCTTTCCTGTTCCCTATGAGATATGGTTGGGTACCTAAGAAAGTCCCCATCCCATGTAACATTGAGTTAAACCTACGGGCTGCAGTCTGTCACTGCTTGCAGCCCTCTGCTGAGATGGGACAGACCTCTGCTGAGGAGTGTATTTCCTTTGATTCCTCTAGTTGAGGCTTTTTGGAGCTGAGTCTGAGCTTGGAGCTTTGCTGGTGCTGGGGCTTCTGCCAGCAGGGTGAAACACTGAGGGCAGTGATCTGTGGCCCCGGCAGGCCTGGGAGAGCAGCAAGTGAGCAGCAACCATTAGGTGCCTTGCAGTTGGTGTGCACAGGCCCTCTCATGGGAGCAGACCCGGGACTGGGGCATGAGAAAAAGATGTGAGAAAGAAGGAGGCAGCTCAAAGACATGAGACTTTGGGCATAAAGTACTTCCCAGTAAAGTACTTTCCAGCTGGGTCAGTCAGGGGCACTGATAAACTTAACATTTTCCTGAATGTTAAGTATCGGAGAACATCAGAAAATGAAAACCCAAGAGATGTTATTGAAAGTCAGGCCAAGTAGAAACAAGACTGGGGGAAAATTAAGGTTTCCAAAGGTTGAATTCCTGAAGTTTAAACCTATGCCCTGAGTTGGAGTTGTATATCTCAGAATTTGGAGGATCCTGCTTTTGTCAGTCCAGGATAGGATTTGCGTGTGTGTGTGTGCACGTGCTTTCATCTTCTTTGCATGGGGAACTATCTGACTGTAGGTAATTAAAGATTCCTGCTGCAGCATTTGATGACATTCGTAGTAAAGTTTCATGGCTCCTTGCAGCTCTTTCTCTGTAATAACTTTCAACACCAAAGAAGAGAAAATTGCTATATGATTTTAGACACTTTAATAAAAAGACACTATTAAGACATGACTAATTATCTACAATTGGCCTCCTTTTTTCTCGTGCTAGTGTGCTCTGGGTTTCACTGGTTGGATGGTTTTAAAGATGGAAATTTAGAGGTTCCTGGAAAGACCTGAAAACTCTATACTTGAACATATTTACTCTCTGGAAGCACTTACCTGTCTATGAAAGCAGCAGAAAAAGCCAGAGGCTGAATCTATGGACTGTATATTACGAAAGTCTGTCTCCCACCAATATTGCAAAGCATCACATTTTGAAACATTGCCAAAATGATAATGATGAAACAAAACACCATCAAAGAGAGTCTGAGCTTTTCTTGTTGAATCCAAGTGAAAAGGAATTTGGTTCATGTTTAGACTGCCTAAGGCACAGTGTGGGGAGCTGAAAATTGCCCTTTGTATCAGAAAGCTGTAGGGCATCTCCAGCATTTCTACTTTAACTTGCTTATGAGTGATGGTAGCTAATTGATATCCTGTATTATACCTTTACCATGACAAAGGATGTTTAGAATTATATGGGAAAATGCTGTTTGCATGCAGGTTACCACTTCATGCATGTGACTTGCTGACTGGACAGCCCTGGGGTGAGTAGAAGGAGGGGAAGTGCAGGCTTCAGCTCCAATTTTTTTTTTTTGTTCATTAAAACAACAGCATTGATTTTCCCAGGTCAAAGCCAGGCCATTTCATGCAGCAAATCTGTGTTGAAAGGGATCAGAGTAATCATTTTTTACACGCTTGACTACTGCATGCCAGCACTGAGCTTTCAGCCACATGAACATAGGAATGATTTAATAGAGGAAGTGGCAGCAGGCTATTGTGCATGGTGAAGGCTCCATGTAACATGCATGACTGAGTCGCACACCATTAGGCTGGGTGTAAATAAAACCTGCTCCTGACACTGCCACAGAATTAGCTCACTGGAATGGCTCCACCACTGTCCTGTTGGGAGCTAATGTTCTGGCTTCAGAACCCTTCCTCCTCCAGCCTCTGCCTTTGCTGTCCAAGTGGCTGGAGCAGCTCTTCAATGCAGTACTGTAGTAATAATAACTAGCTTCTTAAATAATGCCACAATGCTGACAAATACCTGTTAAACCAAAATCCAGCCTGAAGAGAGAGAAATATTTAGAAGAGACTCTGGTTGGTTTTTTTGCTAGGAATTGTGGGTGATGTGCATCTTCCCTGGAGCATCTCCCAGATTAGTTGTCAACCTGCCACGCTGCAGGAGGGCTGCTTTCTGATCTGGTTTCAGCAGTGCTCATTCACCAGCTCTAAACTGCCCTGAAAAGCTCCTTCTAAAATAAGACAATAATTCAGAAAGCAAGGTTAAGAAATGAACTGGGTAGATAGAAATGAACTGTGCAGATAGAAAAAAATTAGCAGTGGGCTGTATGTCAGCGTATTCCTTATACCAGTACAGAAACAACATATCTAGTATAGATGTCAGTGGAATATTATAAACAAGCATTGCTTTATTCCAATATACAGGAAACAGTGATTTCTTGTCTCAAGTGTCCTTGTACTTATCAATTCACAACAGTGGGCTTGCATAACAGTCAGTACAGAATATGGCCTGAATTATTTTACAGTGAGATAGACATAGAAGATATTCTTCTGAATGAAGAATGTATCCTATTCCAGGTGTTCCTATTCTCTCAATGTATCCTATTCCAGGTGTTTAGGTGCAATATGGTCCTTTCTAAGTAATCTGTGTAATCTGAGTTGTGAGGATGAGTGAATGCTGTTTACATTTTCTGGCAATATATGCCTCGGTTCTTTGGTGTTTGGAGTACTGACCTCAAGATGGGCACCCTAAATACTTCTGGTGAAGTCCCCACGTCATCAGAGGGGCCTTTCACTTGAAAACATTGGCAATGACTTCCCCTTCAGGAGGGAAACTGTGCAAACTGTATGAAAATGTGTGAATAGCTGTGTGCTCTGCACTGGGCAAAGTGCACCATAAAATAAACTAGGAGAAAGGAGGTCAAAGGAAAGGGGAGGAGTTGGTTCAGTCATGGACAATTGACCGTAAGGGTAGATCCCACTAGGAAATAAGGATGAGAGGCAAAGTCAGCATCACATTTTCAACTCAAATAGAGCAGGACCCCTGTTGTCAGACAGCGAGGAGCAGCAGGGGAAACAGGATAAATAATCTTTGCTAGTAAACAAAGTTTGATGCTACAATTGACATTGGTGCTACTGCTATTGTAGGCACAATACTTCTTGGAAATGAAGGCACAGAAGGAATAGTGTGAGCTTAGGGGTACTGCTCTAGTTAGCCAGGTCTGGTTTTTGTAATTTCCCTGGACTGTCTGGTGGGAAAAACCAAAATGCTGAAGAAGAGGTTCTCTACAGAAAGGCGATTTTACATCCTATAACATTAAGTGCTGTGGGGAATAGCTTTGGCTCCCCATCCCGCCTTTGAGCACACACTATAAACTTCTGAAATTATGATATATCAAGTTACAGTTTCATTTTCTATTTGAAGCACCTTGAAATTTCTAGGACAGCAGTTGTTTTGCATCCCATTTGGATGTATACTGCTTTGAAGAGATATGCATCACACTGTTTTTCATTAAGATTTTTTATTTGCAGTTTTTGCCTTTACCCTTTCACAGAAAAGATGCTCAGTCTGGAATGTGTGCTTGGAAAGCAGCCTAAGGGGAACACTCCAAAATATACAGTACTTAAGCAAAACCAGACTTATTAGAGCTTTTGCCCTGCTCAACACATACTTGTATGAGCACACATCCTTATGCAGTTTGGCAGTTCTGCTGAGGTCAGTGTGTCTTCTTATCCTTAAAGTTACCCACACATTCCTTGGTCTGTATTTCTCATACCTTAAGGCTCCTCTGGGCTTACTTTTGCTGAAATATGTTGTAGCTTCAGTGACACTCTTCATTCAGATCTACTTTCACACTGCACACCTTCACTGCTGTGCTACTCTCTTTATCTTAAACTTAACCTGGCCAAACCTTAACCTATAGCTTAAGGTAGAGCAATATATCTGTTGCAAAAGCAACTCTTGTATCCTGTGTATTTTCATGGCTATTTCACAGCCTGGTTATTCATACTCAAGCTAGGTTCAAGAGGGGTTATTCTGAGAGTGGATAAATTCAAACTAAGCTAAAAACATATCCTTCAGGGCATTTAGCAAATGGCATGTTGCTTTACATACTGCATGGTCATAAATGAACGTGTGGTTATTATGCCCGAGGTTCATCTTACTGGATTTCTTTCAGGTTGATTTTTGGTATAAATTTCTTTTTTGAATGGAGGAATGAATTCTGTTTACATGGTGGGAGGGTCAGCCAGTTTGCCAAGGTGCAGAGGTGGGGCAGAGGTGGGAGGGTGCTGAGAGCTGCTCCTGTTGAGCTCCCTGGTTGCCCACTTTCTTCATAAGTCATACATGGGGAATAGAGGAGTAGTACGTTGTAATTCCCACAAAGCATGTTATTTATTGTACAGTCAAAATTGATGACATCCTAACTCCATCAAGAGCACCCAGTAAATGTGGGACTTCAGATGGATATTTTCTATATGAATGGAAAACTGCATTAATTTTAACAATTTAATTGTTGTGTGTTGTTATGGATGAGCAAGCTGTCAGCTGCTTTGTGACACTCACCCCAAAGCTCTGCTTAGGTTGTATCTCCTTACTGTTCCCAATTAGGTAAAATAAGAAAAAAACCAGAGACTAAATGGAGAGGTCAGTGACAGAAGTCTGCTGTCGAAAGACACCACTGTTTTCTGTACCTGGGCTAATAAACAGCCTATTAAATGGTGCATGTTTAGAACAAACTAGATCCAGTTTTGCCTTACTGGAAAGAGGAAGAAGATCTTTGATTTTAATTTCTCCTCAAAGCACTCTAAGCCTCAGATAAATCATCCTGAGTCAGCATTCAAGGCTCAGATAAACAGACATCTCTCTTTCTCTTTCTCCTCTGTGTCTCACACAGCTGTAGCCACTGGAAGCCCTGTGCAGGTTGCCTGTGTGCCAAAGGAGCCCCTTGGCAGAGGGTGGCAAGGCAGCTGCGTGAGGCAGCTCTGCCCTGCTGCATTGCCCCAGTGCACCCGGAGCTGCAGCCTGGCCTGTTGTCATAACCCACAGACAATCCAGACACGAGCTCTGGCTAGAAAAACATAATGAGTTAACGTCTCCTGCCACTGCTGCAGTCTCAGCTGCCTCTCTACCAAGGGCTAAGCTCTATTAAATGAAGCCTCAGGTTGAAGCCCTTCTAGACCGCAGGCTTCTGCTTCCCATTGAGCCAAATGCATATGAATGGGAACAAAATGCAAAAAAATTTACTATCATCCCTCTACTTCATACCCCAGCAATCTGTTTTGCTTTGCTCCAAGTAGGAGCCTGAAGCTGTTCTCGTGGCAAGGTGCATTGTAGCCATCTGCCTGCATTCCCAGAGAGTCTCCGACCTGGACTTCGACTCTGGCTGGAGACAGTTTTTCCAGTGGGGTAGTTTGAAGGTTCCTCATTACACAAGAAGGTGATTTTAACAGCCACAGTGGGGGAAAAGAAGAAGAAAATCAAGCATCACGGAAAAAGGCACTACCTTAATCATAATCCAGCCATGCATGGAGAGCTGGGCAGAAGGAATTTCCAGTCTGCTCAGCTGCTTCCTTGAAATGCTAGAGCTAATCTGGAGGCATTTCAGGAAAGGAGATGTGACCATTACTGTGGGGCAGAAAGTAAAAATAATTAACAGCACTGGGTGCATTTAACAGAAGGTCAGATCTGATGCTTGTAGATATCGCTGTCTCTAAAACTTGTCGAACAGCAAAGAGATTGTATTTTACACTCAGACAAAATTTGAGAGACTGCTCCTGTGAGATACCATGGCCAAAAGCCTCAAAAATATTTAAAAACATATTTAATGCCTGAATCCTTTTGGTCTTGAGTGGCACTAAGATGATACTCAGGGCCCTTCCCATCTAAGCAAGCGGAGGACTTGTTTCCCAGGAGGGGCTGAGCCTATTTCGGGATCTATCCCTGCATGTAGCAAAACTGAATAGTCCACCATGCTCTCTCACCTCCCTTCAAGCATGCAGCTGCTCCCAGCATTTGGTTACCTTTCTCTAGCACTGCTGACAAGAGCTATCCTTAGCATTGCAGTTTCCTGGGATCTTCCCAAACTGCCTCTCTTCTTCTTGTCAGTTTTTGGCTATGGTAATGGGTCAGGTCTTGCTTTTCCTTTTATCAAGATCTGACTCTTGTCTTGATCAGGCAGTTTAATCTAGAGATTAACTGAAATGCATTCAAGGTAGGGGAATGCTGACATTGTCTTCCAGTGGCTGGTACCACAAAACTAAAATAACTCCCGCTTGCTGGTATTTGTAAGGCTTCATTTGTTCTGGCATGAGTTTTTTTGCTGGGCTGCAGTTTGAGCAAAAAACACAACTATGATAAGTGTCATGGGATGGGCAGTCCAGATCTCAGGTTGTTTGATATAAAGGGCCCTTGTAGAGCTCCCTGTCTACCCAGAGCTCTTTGTCAATCAGCTCTGTTTGTGCTCTCTTTTTCCTGCATTTAGTTATCTCAGATGCATCCAAATAAAAGCTCTGCAGACTAAGCTTTCCAACAGACCATTCTCATTCATTTTAAAACTAGAATTTACAGGTTAATTACTGGTCTCTAACACAGACCTACTGGTTTCTAGCAGAGACTGTTGTACTCAGAAATCATGGGATAAGATGTGATAGTTCTCAAAATCAGCACAGAAGCATACTCCCATGGATGAAACTAGGCAATACTTTGTTACTTGCAAATCCGAAAATTAGGCAATCAATAGATATTTTGGGGTTTTTTAGCTTTTATTGAAGCACCAAATCGACAGACATGTTGAAACTATTTACATTCAAGTCTCAATAAATGTAATGCAGGAAATTCCTATAAATGATTTTATTTTGTTTTTAAAATAAAATCTGCATGATCATTCGGCATCTCTTCCCTGCTGGCTGGCATCACTTTTGTACTTGCAGCCAAGAGAGTCAGTTAACAGTTTCATTCAAACTTGCTGGCTCCAGCTTTTGTTTTTGGCTTCTCCCATCCTTTTTATCCCTGCTGTGTCCTAGGGAAGACCCTGTGTCAGCTACAAAACTTTTTGTTTTCTTTTTTATTTTTTTTAAACCAAGCCATTTCTCTGATTGTACTAAACCAAGCAAGGAAATGCAACCAGTTGTTTCTCTTTTTTGTCTGTGTGTTTTTGTTCTTTCTCCCAACAAACCACTGCCATTAGGCCAGTGACATACATTTTCCTCCTTGCTCTACCGTAGGTACCCTGACATGGCATCTCACATGGCAGATGCTTTCCATGCAGCGTAGGCTTTATCAACCATGTACATCTTCAGCTATTGCAGTGCTCCCACTGGCTGTGCTGGTGTTGCAAAGCAGGATGGGTGTGCACGAGCACTGCTATGGAAGCAGGCACAGTGACCCCTTCCTCCAGCCTCTTGGTCTTGCTGCTGTCTTGCCCATCAGCAGTGCTGCAGTAAGTCCATAAGTGGGAAATGTTTTAGAGGAATATTCTGCTGAGTAGAGACAAGGCTAATGCAGCAAAGCTTGGATGTACTTACTGCAGGCATTTTGTCTTCTCTACTGGCTTTACTGCTGCAGCCAGCCTACAGAGTTGTTATGCAAAGGCCTAGGTGGTGCTATGCTGGCACCCAACTCCAGCACAGCAACAGAACTTGACTGTCAAAGCACTTTTTGTGCTGTGATTAAAAAAAACCTAAACCCACACCTCTCCTGGAGATGATCTTTGCAGAGACTGGCTAATGCTTGTCCTTTGACTGTAAGAGCCAGTACCAGTGAAGAGATAGGAAAGCCAAGCTAGACCAGTTCCATTCTGCTGGCTTGGGTCCTTCATCCTTGGCTTACCTGTACATGCTGAGACCTAATCAACGGGGAGCAGACACAGGCTCTGTAAACTTCAGGGAGTGTGTGCCCTCTGAGTGTCAAATCCTGGAGTCAGGCACCAGAAAACACTGAGAGTCTCACTCATGGTGAGTGGGTGCTGCACGTTGCAGCTACAGCTCCCATGGCCTCCCTGGGTTTTCCCTCTGTTTTCTTCTGTGTCTGAGAAGGCCAGACATATATAATTTGTAGACATCTCTGCAATAGAAAGGAGAAGCAATAGCTGTGCTAACATGCAATGGCACTTCCTCCATCTGCAGGTTCACAGAGGAGGAGGCTTATTCCAGCTTTATCCCTTGACACCACCTCCCCAGCAAGGAAGCCTGCCAACAGCCCCGGGGTCCGCTGGGTGGATGGGCCACTGCGGAGTGGGCAGAGGGGGCTGGGGGAGCCCTTTGAGATCAAAGTCTATGAGATAGATGATGTGGAGAGGCTCCAGCGACGGCGAGGTGGGGACAGCAAGGTGAGTGCAATCCATGTAATCTCTTGGATGGTGTAAATTGCAAAGGTCAGCACTTAAAACATAAGACTGGGAGGAGTATCTGAAGTTGAGTATTTTAGAGTAATGGTGGATTATAGACTTTCTTATTTTTTTAAGGCACTTTTTCTTCCTAGCCCCTGTCATTTGTTGAGGCTATTTGTGATGTTTGGAGAAACTTGTTGGAGTGGGGTTTCCTCCGCGCTTCACCCACACAGCATATTTGTTTACAGAGGAGAGTGTGCAATAGTGTTGAGACCTTCGTACAGGCTTGGATGAGGATAGTTCTGTTACTGGAATTGCTTCCATGCTAGCACAGTCGTCAGCATGGTTTCATTTGCTGCACGTCTTGGGGGCTGCCACCCATCAGAAGTCATGCGAGGCCAGGCTGGCTGTCTCCAGCACTGCACCTCACGCTGTTACTGTGCCCCAGATCTTTACAGAAAATATATCTTCTTTATTAATGACTGTGAATTGCTAGAGCTTTTCATAACATACTCCCTTTGTTTAAGGATGTTTCAAATTTGATATTGCTACCAGTTCTCTTATTTTAAAATATGACTAATGCATTACTTATGTACCAAGCACAGGCGTGTATTTAGGCTTTCAATACAGCAAGCAATGGATTTCCTACTCCCAAGAGCTTAGCTTTTCTTAGCCAAACCGTAATGAAAAAACCAGAAATGTTTTCCTACAGTTAATCTAATTTCAAGATGCTGCCTGTTATTAATTATTATGGTTTATTATTAACTACCATTGCAAAGTCTCCAAAGCTCACTGGTGGAAAACATGAAAACCAAACAAAAGCAATAAAAATAAAGCAGATGATGGATGATTTCATGCAGTGATTCATAGGCTTCCAGAATAAATGGCTCATTGTCAGTATTATTGATTGGAAGATCGTTTCACTGAATGGAACTGGGTATTTCTTCTCCTCTTCACCTCTTCCTTCCCTGCTGCTCTTTCCTGGCTGGCAGGAGGTGATATGTTTCAATGCCAAGCTGAAAATCCTGGAGCATCGCCAGCAGAGAATTGCTGAGGTCAAGGCCAAGTATGAGTGGTTAATGAGAGAACTGGAGGTGACCAAACAGTACCTGATGCTGGATCCTAATAAGTGGCTCAGTGAATGTAAGGACATAATTTTATTGCCTGAACTCATAAGTTTCCTTTGGTTTATTTAATAGGGGGGATGGAGGGAAGCAGAAATGTCTGGTAAGAGTGAGATGTAAGCTACTGTTTGTAAACTAAAATGAACCAACATATGACCTAAGGGCAAGCTTTAGATTGACTGTCTTTCTAGAACTACTTCCTATAATTCTTATTAAATGTTGACAGTAGAACTGAACAATCCTTTTTGCCTGAGAGCTGAATGTTGAAATGATACAGCATTCTAGTGGTGGATATTGCCATTGGTAGATTAACGTTCACGCGTTTCAGTCCACAGCTCCTGAAAATGAGATTTTTTTTTTGGCCTCAGATCACTCAAATATATAAGCAATATTATAAATCTGCTCTTCTACCACAAAATAACACTGTAGAGCAAACTTGTCCCTTGGCTGCAGTGGGCTTACATGAAAAATGAATTTGGCCCATTTTTTATAACTATAGATGTGTAAAGTTCAGAGAGCTTAAAGGGCATTCACGTTCAAATGAAGAAGAACCTCAGCACTTCTAAGAAAAAAGCCATAAAGAATACTGCAGTAGTTACACAACAGTTTTTAGTATTAGCAAGCAGATAAGTTCATATCAAAGAGTTCTAGAAAGAAACCCACAATGTGCAAAAGTTTATTTAGGATAAATTTCGCCACTTAGGTGGCGAAAGGAGCCTGGCTGGTGTGTTCCCTTACAACCTCCTACCTCTTCCTTTGACAGTTGCCTTAAGTTGACACCAGATTGGTACGTCCTGTAAAGCAACCACAGTATAGATTTCAGAAACGCTACAAAGGAAGAGAGTTTAAAAGGACAGTTTTAAAGAGAGAGAGAATTTGCTAGGCATTGCTGTCCACTTACTGTGTGATGCCTTTGCTTCTGATTCCAGTGTGGTAAATGCAGAAAGCCTGAAGGATTGCACAGGCCTCAGGGACCAGATAAGATGGGAAGTGCTGGCTCAGACAGTGTATCTCACACTTGGCTTCCATGGAAGCTGCTGGGCACCTGTGTTGGAGTGATTGATGTGTGTGCCTTCCCTTGCCTTGCTTGAGTGGTCTACTGAGAATCACATGGAATAGGGAGAGGTGTGAGGAACAAGGAGCCTAGAGGTTTGTTTTTAATTCCAAGTTCTGAGTTCAACAAAGGAATTGCCCTCCCAGGAGATAGCAGCTAGTTAAAGCTCTTTCTGGTCAGCAGAATGTGTGAGAATGTCAGTGCCTGCTTAGCATTCAACATTTGCTGGAGGATGATGGAGCACAGCAAAGGCATCTGCAGTTCTGGTGAGGATGGCAGAGCAGATCAATCCAGAAAGCATCCAATGCAGCTTTGAAGTATTTTTCACTATGGACAAACTGCTGTGCCATTTTAATAGCCATTAAACAGAAAAGGCAACTTTTAATGACAGTGGCAAGCCAGAGATAATGTTGTATATAGTACTGATGGGTTTGAAGACTTGAATTAGCTCTGACTCTCCCACCAGCCATCACTAAGTTTTGTCTACTTTCCCTATCTCTTTATTTTCTTTCTCGCAGTTGATCTGGAGCAGGTATTTGAGCTGGATTCTCTGGAATACCTGGAGGCCCTGGAATGTGTGACTGAGCGTTTGGAAAACCGTGTCAACTTCTGCAAGGCCCATCTCATGATGATCACCTGTTTTGACATCACCTCTAGACGCCGATAAAGTATGAACCTCAAGAGAATTTCAATGAGCATCTCTGCCATCGTCCTTTTTCCTTCCAAACAGCATCCCAAAGACAAAAGAATGAGGATGAAGGTTGGAGTCAAGTCTCAGCTGTGTGTATGAGAGATTTGCTATACTATACAGAGGAGTAGTATTAAAAAAACCAAACAGAACAAGCATGGAAAATGGAGATAGAAGGTCGTTGATACTCTTAGACTAAAAGAGCACTTTGCGGAAGCTTTTAAGGACATGTCTGTAAATAAGAACTGCTGGCAGAAGACACTTCTTTCCCTGCATTATCTGAGGAAGGAGGAAAGGTGGTTGTGGGACTTCATTGAGAGGTTCATTAAAAGAAAACCTATCCAGAAAAACTGTTCAAGTGCCTTGCAAATCTTTGTTATCCAAACATTTATGTTCATACTTTATTGTGTACAGATGGTGCTAGTCAAGAAAAGAAAAAGGAAAAAAAAAACAAATACACTTTTGAAATGTATTTACAGCTTGTTTTTCTCTCGGTGTTTTCTCCTATTTCAGACTTGCTGTTTCTAAGTAACTTGTGTTTGTAGAGATATTTCCTAATCAGTACAACATATGAATAAATGTTAACTGTCTTTTCTTGTTACCAGAGTAAGGCCACTCAAAGAGAAATTCAGCTTTCCCAGATGACACAAAAATATTTCTGGCAGAGAGTAAGGTTTATTTAAATGCTCTTCTGTACTCTCTTACATGCTGAAGAACACTCTCATCTTCCCAGCCTATAGGTTTTGCAGTATATGAGAGAGAAGTGACATTACTGTGAAGTAAAAATCTTTTCAATTTGATCCAACCCCCATAACTTGTTTTCTTGTTCATAAGATGTTTTGCTTTGGACTGGCTGGAGTCCTGAATGAGGAGGTACTTTTGCCCTAACCCCTTTTTCTGGTGCTAATAACTTGCTGGAAATTTACCCTTCAGTCTAAGGGTTCCCATGTTTATCAGTCCAAAAATGAGTGATTTATTCTTTCTTTCTTGAGACTATGACTGATAGAATTTAGCTTTGTCTCTTTACAACATATACCACTGCAAAACATGGTTTGTCAGCTTCTGATCCCTGGCCCAGTGTGTCCATAGTCACAGACACACCTGAGAAGTGCAGGCTCTGCTCAGCTCAGCACATCTGGAAATAAAGCAGATGAGTAGATACAGCACTTCAAGCTTGTTGGCTATGGCATCTTTACTAATCCTCAGTACCTGAAGCCATGGCAACGTTCACATTGGCATCAAAAGGACAAGGGTCTGCACCTCCATGCACATCCAAATATTCTACTAGGTTGCCTCTTTATCTACGAAACAGTATGTGGGAAGGAACATCCTTTGTATTTCATAAACAAATGTGCAAAATCTGCATTTTAATTACATATGAGCATGAAGAATTATTTTGTTGAATTAGGTTTCTTATTCCTCTGTATTGAAATAAGCACATTCACAAAAATTCCTCTCTCACATACATCTGTGCTACCTCCCTGTTGCTTATGAGGAAATAAGACTCTTATTTAATATACTCAGAATGCATGAATTAACTGCTGTACTTAAGTGCAACTCTTCTTTTACCTGCACCATCGTATCAATGCCATCTTACAATACCCCAAGCAGCAAGTTCCACTGGAAAAATAACACTGGTAGATTTTCTAATGGTTAGGTGAACAGAAAAGCTTTTTTAGAAAGTAGAAATAACATTTGTATAGTTTTATTTTCTTTTAGTGCTCTGCAGCTTGTAATAACAAATCTTACCCTTGTCTCACTGGATTTTGTAGAAAACTCTACTTACAATCGATAGGATTATTTGGAAGGGGAAAAAACGTCCTATGTGAAAGTCACTTTCTAGTCTGTTCCACAGCAATTTCCTATCATGAAACTTATATTCTAAGTAAGTATTAAAGACATATCCCTTTCTCTGTCAAGGAAAAAAAACCCAACCAACTCTGAAAATGCCCCCAAACAATGCAATTTAACTGGCTTTATTATCTTTATAGCAATTTCAATAGCACTTATTATATATTGGTTCATTGGAGGCCATCTCTTCTCTGCAGAGCCCCATGGATTGACTATAGCTGCAGAGAGCCAAGGAAATTGTCCCTGCATAAAGTCCAGGACTTACACAGGAGTGGTGATGTTTCTATAAATCAAGTGGACACATTTCAGAGCTATTGTAAAACACCTGTTACATGTAATATTCCTCCCCAACATTAACTCAATTATTCATTGACTCTCGATTTGGTAGCTTAGGAGACATAGGAAAAAGCATGTGTACCTAGCTATTATTTTAAAGAGTAAGAGCATATATTCGTCCTGTTTATCATGATGGACAAAAACTGATCCCTAAAGCCAAATTGATTATGCCAAGGATGAATTTTGCATACTAAAAATTCTGTGCTAATTGAGCAGAATCACAGTACTTAGAAATATTTTATTTCTGAGGACCTAATTAGAGTAGCCATTAACTCCCATAATATACTGGTATTCATATCCTAAAATCCATACGCATCTTCTATTACTTGACTTTCTCTCATTTCATTTCAGAATTTGCCACTATGTTTTTAAGAATTGTGATGGCTTAATACAAAAAAAGGAATGAAAAATTTTTGGAAATTTGACAACTATAAAATGTTTTCTTCTTGAAAACAGTTTTTTACTTACAAATTTATATTATTATCATTCAAATATTTGTAAAACAGATAAAGCATTCAGGACCTTATTACGAAATTGATCTTAGTTTGCAGTAGCCAGCATTTTAGAGAAGACCCATACACTTCTGCAAGTCATCCAGGAAGTCCCATTCTTTAAGGCATTGCCAACATAATGCTGGTTTTATGCTAATTTCTTTAAAGGCATCATGCTGCCCAAAATACACAAGAGCAACATGAATATAATGCCTAATCATTTGCACATTCAGAAATCAATCTTATTTCCCTGGGATAGCTTTAGCAGGAAACAGCAGTGTTTATGTAGTTAGGTTTGAAGGTTAGTTCTTTGTTCGCATATGTGATAGGAGATCACAGCTCTTCATTGTCAGGCTGTGTGACCAGCACCAGCACTGCTCCACATCCCCACCAGCACCTGGGGGCTCTTTCTGAGTACTGCTCCTCTTGGCATATGTGAACCTTACCCATACAAGGGACAGGAGTTGCTCTATAGCCACAAATTCAAGTGTAACCTTAGGTGGGAGACTTTGGCTGTGCTGTGAGTTCAGATGTCCCTCTGGTCCGCGTGAGCTCTCACAGCAGGCAGAAGCTGTGCTGGCTCTGAGTGCTGGGTCAATTTGTGCTCTGAGGGGTGTGGGAGAGCCCTAATTCCCGGTACGTTTGTCACACGTCTTTTCTTTTGCCATGCATGCCTTCCATTTGCCTCAGAATGATTCCTTGTCAATCCATTCAGATCTAAGTAATCCAAAGTATTACTTTACAGAAGGGCAAGGAAGGAAACTAGTACTCTCCTTTCTTAGGTCTACTGGTCCTCTTCTCATCTCACCTGCTCTGATAAAACTGAGGCACATCTACATTATGAATCAGAAGAGATGTAGCAGAGTAAAACCAGTTGTGAGGAAAATTCATCCACCTACCATTTTTGGGGGTATTTACTATTAGTTATATAGTAAAAGAGCACGCTTCTCTTCCCTATTTGACACCCCCTCATTTTGTGTAAGTGCCACATACAGGGCTGTTGCTGAACATCTGTCTTCCATCCAGTCCTGGAAGACCCACTGCCATAAAACCCAGCTTCTGAAACTTGCAGGTCCATAAAATAGTAACTGGTAACAAGCAATGGCATGATCCTTTGACATGATTCTTAGTGAGAGCTGCAGAAAATGTAAAAAAAGGATCAAAGATACACGCTGGCATTTTTTTCTTTTATCTCTAAATGTGGCAATTATAGAGGCTGAAAGCTGGGAGTGATGCTGGGAGTAATACACACCAAATCCCATGTTTGCTCAGAGGACAGACTCGGTCTATCTTGAAGTGTGGGTTTTATTTTTTCACTTTTTTCATTTCTCTCAATAATATGGCCTGTCTTAAAAGAGGAACTATTACTTGTGGCATGGAATTCAAATGTGATGACAGCTGAAGAATATAGACTTACAAAAAATCACCTTTTACAAATGTTTGTGATGTTGTTGCATCTTTAATAAGCTAAAAATCATTGTGAAAACAGAAGGTGTACACACACAGATAGATGCACACAGCCTGAGACAGCCCCCTCCCGCATTATTGTGGGGAGGTGACATTGCTGTTCACAAATGGCAACACCACCACTCCCCTTTCCTCCTCCAAGGAGTGCCTACAAAACCATTCCCCTTGCACTCACCTGGATGAAGTTAACTTATGCCACACTATAGGGAAAACTTATGCTTGAAACTCTTTCAAGGGCTTCTTTAAAAAGTTCTTTCTTACCCAGATTCTTCAGCCCACGTAGCCAAATTGCTGTAGTTCTCACGTAGAGGCTGTTAAAGCCTGTAAGAGTATTCCAGATGAACTCTATATTTCAGTGTCATGAATTTAAGGCAAGGTATTTTACAATCTCAGCTGTTTAACACAACAATTTCTACATATGCTTGAGGCATGCAGCACAGTTACATCAACTGAGAGCCTGGACTCGTGGTGGTCTGTGAAGCTTTCTGCCTAGTCCTAACAGATTTAAAATTGTAAATTGAAGCTTCTGCCTTGCAGAAGCAAATTCAGTTCTCCTAAGCCAGAGGCTGAGTGACCTTCTGATGCCAGTTCATATGATGGGAGGGATGGTTGCACAGCATCAGGGATGCACCAGCTCGCTGTGGAGGTCAAAGCATTGGTACCATTAAATACTGATAGGAGTGGATGATGACCATACAGAGAGGCATTTTTTCTCAAACCCATGGATGGTGGCATATCTTGCTTAATCCTCATGGTTTGTGTTTTGTAACTCCACATGCTTTTGCATTGGCAACACACAGCAGTTTTTGAAGACACAAGGCTGGCTGTTGCTAGCTATCCTAAGATTTGAAAGAGGTTTCCAAGTAACTGTAGCAAACAAAACTGTGAATGATTTGTCAATACAAAGTTAATAATCTCTCTCTCTCTCTCTTGCATTTATTATGCGCTCATCCCAGGGTTATCTGAGCTTCCATACCTGCTCCTGGAAATAATAAACCATTTTATTATTGTCTTTAACTTTTCTTCTTTCTCCTTCTCAAGCAACCTTTCAAAACGACAAAAAAATAATTTTTCCTTGGAAATGTAGCACCCTTTTGCCACCAAATTGACTAACAGCAGTCTCGTGCTCACTTATGCAACATTTTGAAGCTCACAAAAGGGCATGATGATTCTGCAAAGAATGGAGGTGCTGAAAGTGAAATAGTAGCATTCAGTAGCATTCAGCTATAATACTTCAAACTACCTTCAAACCCTCCTGGACAGGAAATAAAACACAACTCAAACCATCTTACTTTGAGTGGTCCTACTTCAGTATTGAGCAAACTTTATAATAATGGTAATAAATTGGTGCTTGAGGCAGTTTCAGCTATATTACATATTCTCTATATACTATAGATATGGATGTATTCACCCTCTATATTGTATATGTATGTGTGTGAGTAGTTACATGTAGCACACATACATATATGTTTTATGTATGCATAGATACTAACTTTTCTACATTTTACTTCTTTCCCTCCCATAGCTGAAACTGCTGGTTACTAACATCCACATCCACATCATATTCTATGTATGAAGGATATAATTTATTTGTAAACTCAGGATGTTCTTGTTTTATAGAGTTGCTTGTATTTTATAATTTATTTACACATCATGGTTGGAAATGCTTATCTAAGTGCTATGCATTGAAGTGTATGTTTGCTAAATCCATTTCACTCTGTCCGTGGCTATGTTCTTTCTCATTATAACAGTGGTATAAAATAGGGCTAAGGAGGAGAGAAACTGATAGATACAGAACTTATGCTGTTCCCATCAGTGGGCAATTTCAGAAGAGGATGTATCAGTAGTATATATATATATATATATATACACACACACATATATATTTTATCAACTAAATTTTATGGGGAAAAAAGAAGAACAGCATGAGGACAAGTTCAAAATGTGGAAAGTCACAGCCATTTCCAAGTTTGTCAACAAATGCATTGAACCTTTTGCCATTAAAATTGTAAAGTTTATTGTTTGCTGGCTAAAAAATATCCCTTTTGTGGTATCTGAGGTGTGAAACATTGTCAAAAATATGATGTCTGGAAAAAAATCAAACTATAGTGGCATTAAATGTTTACTTTTATCTTACCAATATATCTGCCTCCTCCTCCTGACTCTTCCACTTTAGATGAGAGCATTTCATGGCATTTCATACCAGAGAATGCTTTTGACCCACGAGAGGATGTGGTATCATAACAGTGAAAGTGAGCAAGAGAGCAAGATCAAACCTGGAAATAAAATGACCAAAGGGGTTCTATCAAGCAAGTGTTACTAAGAAGCACATTCACCAGAAAACAACAAGGAATTGCAGGGTTTAATAGCAATGACAGAAATAGTACAAGCAAGCAGAGCACTAATAACTTCTCCTCTGCTGCTGTCCAGAAACAGCAACAAAACACACAGACCTGAAATGGTCAGGCTTTTCCATAAGCTGGTTATGCATATACACAGGGATTGCTCTTTTGCATCGGTGAGCAAGGGGAAAATCTGAAACCAAACAAATAAAAAAGATGTGTTCATAGGTACAATTTTTTTGTCATCTTTAGCAATTGTGTCACATTTCCCTTGGCCACCATGTAGGTAAGTAACACAACATGGGAGCGATAAAAAGAGTTTGTGTCCATTACTCAGGACATTTTTCTGTCTCAGAGAGGCAGTTGTGGCAGGTTCAGCTGACCCCTGAGCTTCTGCTGAGGTGTGCACAAGATCTGCTTACCTTCAGCTCACATTTGTGGTGTTCCCTGTTGCTAGTTAAAAGAGCACCTTGCTTGCAGGACAAGATGTGAGTGAGCTCTCCAGGCAAATCTCACATGCCCACCAGCACCTGGGTAAGCCCTGATAAGGACACTGGGCTATTCCCATTGGAAAAAAACCACCAATCTTATTTCTTGTGGGGAAGATTAAAAAAAAAAGAAAAGTCATTTAAAACGTCCTTTAAGACACATCATGTGCTGTCAGATGATTTTCTCATGTTCCTTACTTTAGGAGGGACATGTTAGGGTGTTAGGCATTAAATATTTGGTTAACAGTTTGATGACAATTTATTAAGGTCCTTTTTTCTATCTTATTATTGTAGAGCAGAGTGGCAGATCTAGCAGTCACAGTGGCAGGGAATGCAGTCACTTATGGTGACCAGCTCTTTTAAAGAAAAAATATTGAGGTGGCTACAGAGGCAAAGGCTGGCAAAGGTGGTGGGGAGGAGACAGTCTCCTTTCCCCTCTTAAAGCAGCAAGCCCTGTACTACCTCAGCTGTTGCCCCAGGCCAGTGAATTTGAATGCTGTGGCTCTCCACAGTAGCTGTAAATGAAGATAAACAGCCATTTCTTTTGTCTGTGGGCTGTTCAGAATAGCTCTGATTTGCTCTAAAGAGCTAAAAGGCTTATTGCCTACTTTTGAGGTAATTTATCTTCATTGCTGTTATCACGCAGCCGCATCAGTATTAAGGAGCCCAAAGTGCCTTACAGGGACAAAAACAGAAAAATGGTTTAGTGCAAGTCCTAGACTTTGTCTAAGACAGAACTGATGGTGAGGAGCTCTAGATGAGCTGAAAACAGAGTCAATTCACTCTTGGTCAGATCTGGAGCCTTACAGACCTCCATAGCACACACTTCTGGTTTGGGACAAAACAGCAAGGAAAGGTTTCATTCATGGAGTGGGAGCAGGGGCTCATGCCTGGCAAAAGGCTGGTGTCCTTATGAGGCCTGCTTGAAACTGTTGAACCTCTTGTAAAGCAATGCCCTAGCAATGACCAAGTTTTGTCTTTAAAACCAGTAACTTGCCAGACTAAAAATCAGGTTTAGCATGGAAACCTGACCAACCCCATCTCCTTCTGAGGTCCCAAATAAGCTCTCCAGCTATTGGAAAACCAAGAGGTCAGGTTGTTACTAAAGCATGTTCCTCTCCCACATTCATCTGCAAACCAGGCTCCCGGGAGCTCGCCCTCCTTTTGGCTAACAGCAGTATCTGCCTGGAAGACACTGAAGGCTAGAAAAGGGATGAAGGCTAGAAAAGTCAGTTCCCAGTCTCTGAGATGAACACAAAGTTAATATTTAGTTGCTCTGGGAAAGGCCATCTGTGGATTTTACGATTTATGATAGTTACTAGTCTTGACAGTTGCCGATCTGGCAGTTTTGGAGGCTGACATCTGCTATTTAACCACCGAGCAAAGCTTTGCTGGCTGTGACCAGCATTTGTGACCCAAATGCTCTACGTTGCTCAAAGACCACTTTCATAACCTCCAGGAACAAGTAGGTAGCTTGGAGGTCCTGTCCACTCTCAAGGACTATCCTGGCAAGTGCTGACTTGCGAAAAGCTTCTAGACAGCCAAAACCCAGTCCATCTCAATGGATGCTTGTCTGGAGAAAAGACCTGCATTCATTTTCATATGTGTTTATATGTGTCTCTTCTATGGACCCTTATAGCACAGGTTTGGCACCCATGCCTTGCGTCAGATTGCGAGTTTCATGCCAACCGAATGACAGCCAAATGTATTCAGCTGTATGTGTCTGGCACATATCCATATTTCCATTTCTATTTCCTAGGAAGCCAAGTGCTGCCAGACACGTTGGGATTGTGTGTGGGACTCGAGGCTTGCTGTGGTGAGGAAGTCTCACACCTCCAGCAATGGGGGGACCTTTGTCACTCACTTTAAAAGGAGCAGGGACTGTCCTCATCCCTTTCTCATCCCTGCTCATCTTCATTCCCTGAATGACAGAAAACCAGGGAAGTGGGAGAAAACCCAGACATTTTCCTATATTTAGTTGGTCAAAAGGTGAATTGCTCCTTGTAGTTACAATATAGAAGGAGAGGGAGCACAAAGCCACCGCAGACTCCTCCACTCTGGCACCCTTGGATGCTCTGTGCCATCCAGCCCAGCCCCTCGCAAACAGCCCCTTGCAGCTTGATTGAAATGAGCTCCTGGTGGCACCGAAGGAGCAGCAGTGCTCCCACTCACCCTGCCTTTCAGGGCCCACCCGTGCAGAGGGGCTCAGCTCGCTCCCTGTCTGTGCTTTAGCTGGGTGCCCAGGGACACAGCTGTGGAGAGTCATGGCAGCTGCCTGGTTTTATTTAAGAGCAAGCTGCCTGCTGCTAAACCATATTTGATGGAAACCTCACAGTACCCTGCAAGGGGCACTGTGGGAGCCAAGCAAGACACTGTAAACAGCATTTTCTCCTGATTTCTGAGGACAATGGAAGACATGGCAATTACTGGAATAATAAGCAAGATAACAGCTGGCTCCTGGCCCTGTGGCTGGTGACTCGTGCAGCCCCGGGGGCTGGTGTAGCTCAGGCTCACGCCTGCCCTGAGTTTCCAGAGGCTCAAAAAACATTTCTGAAGGTTATATGTAAAGCCTTTAAGATGATGTGAAATCCACAGTAAAGCTTCTCGACAGCCCCTGAGCTGGGACATCGCAGACTTTGCATCCACTGAACTCTTCTTTCTGCTGTCAAGGCTGAAAGAAGGGGAGTACCCAAGTGCACAGCCGACTCTACCAACATTGTGGTGGCAAGAAGTGATCTGCTGAGCAGGTCCGTCACAAACACTATGTGCACACTCAATAAACCTGTAGCCTAGCAAGAGGGCTTTGCACCTGAAATCTGTGATGGGGGTTGCAGTTAGTGCGAGAGTACCAGGCCACTGAAATACTTCCACTGTGAAAAAATTGTTCTGGGACTGATATCTCCACTGAGCAAAATCACCTAGGCACCCATGACTCATTTTATGAAATATTTATTTATTGCTCCTCTGAAAAATTTCTTGCTTGCTTTTATGTCCTGTTAATAGCTTGCTTTCCCAAGTTTTCCATATATTTACAACACACGATGGATCAAGATGAAGGTTTCCCAGTTCTTTGTGGTAGATTAGTGTAGCCATCAGTCAAGGCATGCAAGCCTTCTAGGAGGTTGTTGCAAAGCTATCCGTAATTTCTTATAAAGGTGCTTTTAAGGCTGTTCTGAACTGGCCATTTTCACCACTATACATCACACAGACACCAGGACAGTGATGCTGCCTGTGCACAGCCCCTTGACACATCCCAGAGCACTGAGAGTTCCTCACTTGTCCCTACAAAGGCACAGGACATGCAGTGTCCTGGCCAGAGGCCTGCTCAGAGGCACTGTTTCATTTTGGGATTCATTTTGTTGTCTCACTGGAAGCAGAAAACCCACTGAGGCTAGGAGAGAAAACCAAACAGTCCAAACCCCTATAAGCTAACAGTTATGTTGAAGCCAGCTATGAAGATTTAGGATGTTATTTCCCCTCCTCAAACAGGCACTTGGAGTAAAACTGACCCTCATGCTAAGCCATTTTGACCTCTTCATAAGCTCACACCATAAAGTGTGGAGGCTATTATACTGCCTTATCTTATTGGGATTGTAAACCTTTGAGCTCTAAATTCTATGACCCTAGAAATTCTTCCCTAGGCAAGTTGGAGTAGGACTTTCTTTTTTTTTTTTAAGTGCACAGCTAGGTGACTTGTAATTAAACCCGTGTTTCAGGTGGGAAAGCTGTAAAGCCATTTCACTAAGGAATCCTACATCTGGCCACATCCTGGAAGATTTTCTTGGCTGCAGGACCATGCTGGCTGGCCAGGAGCTGGGCTGCTCGCTGTGAGAAAATTCAGACAGTGCCTGAGGTTTATGGCAGGGCTGAGTGAAGACTGACAAAGAGACACGGGTGCCAAACCTGGCTTCCTCTGCCTGGGACTGTCTGCTGGCCTGAGGCACCTCAGGTTTTCCCATTTTCATCGGGTAAAGTGTGCAAGCTTTTCATGGGAGTTGGAGATGGCAGTTGCAGAGGGCATTCAAGCCTAATCATAACGAGGTCTTCTTTCCTTGGCTGCCTTTTGCAAACCCCCTCCATGGGTATCCCAAGGTGGCAAAGCGTTGCTCCACAAACTGGTGGTGGCAGCTGAGCCTGAACCCCTGTAACCCCTCTCGCAGGGCAGTGCCAGAACAGGCCCGGCTCAGCCGGTATCGGAGAGCAGCAGGCACAAAACAGCTGCCGTGATCCAAAGACGATGTAGGAGTTGAGGGCTTGTCCGGCTTTACTGTTCTCTGATGCTTGCCAATACACATTTCCATGCCCCTTCAGAAATTATTATGTTGTGGTTGGTATTTTTTAGAGAGCTTTTTGCTCCCTGTTCCCTCCCTCCTCCTCCTGCAAAAGGAGTTGGACACAATATCTTTTTACAAAGGTAAAACCTCCACAGCTTCAAGAGCAATGGCCCCTGATAAGAGGCTGCATCAGTGGCAGAACAGGACACAAAGAAGGCAGTGAGGAAGGTGCTGGTTTCTCTGCACTGAGGAGCAGGGAAAAGGGAAGCTCCCTGAGGCTCACGAAGTGCTCACGCTGCAGTGCGAGGTGGATGGCCCCAAACAACACCCCAAGGCCCCTTTGTCCTGTGCAGAGGAAAATGCAATAAGATTTGCAGTTGGCTTTGGCACATTGTTGCATTCCCCACCTGTAGAGGAATGGTGTTGCTGAAGGCATCACATCAGGGAGGAATAAAAGCCTTCCCTTTGCCTCCCTCAGCTCCTCATTTGGCTCTGGTCTGAACTGGGGTACCTGCCCAGCTCCGTGCCTGCCTGACAGGCCTCGGTCAAGAGTAAAGACACCCAGGTTAAAGCCTGTCTGGGCCATGGGCTTGATTTGAGCAAGTCTGCAGGGCTGCAGAGCTCTAAACCTGCATTAACTCTGCAGCTTTGCAAACACCAACCAAGCAAACCAGTCTTTCTCCAGTTCATGAGCAGGACAAGCCCTTCACTCCCACCACCCAATAACCATAATTTCACGTGACTTAGCAGCAGATTTCAAAGGGCTCTTTCACAGCAGAAGAAATGCTGGTCTATTGAGGAGCTTCTCCACTATCTTGGAAGGACATGTTTTACCAAGACTTAGATTTTAATGGTAAAACAGTTTTGTGGCCTGGGTGCGTCAGTCGCATTACATGGATTGCATAAAGTGCTTTGGGGCCCCAATGAAATGAATTTGGACAATGCCCATCTGAAGGATTTTTATTGATTTTCCCATTTGCCAGCTGTAAATAAGGCAGCATCCTTGCCTGGTTGCTGGCAGGCTGCCCCTTCCCAGACTTGGGATCAGCATTCCTCTGGTCTTTGCAGAAAACACAAAATCAGATTTTTGTTTATTTTTCACAAATTATGTAACAGTCCCCACAGAAAACATTTGGTAATGATAAGTAGTCTTTGTATATCCTCATGACTCTGACCTTTAAAAATACTGTTATTTACTGGTGCATTCAGCCACAGATGTTCAGAAATTAACATTCCCAAGTCACGATAAGAATTTCCCTCAATCACCATTTCTGTTAGCATGATGGGGAACATCAGTCCCCAGCAATTGTATTCTGATCACAGCCCTATACGTGGTGTAAGCCGGGTACACCATGTTAATGACATTAGAGAGAACAGAAATCCAGACATTACCGGTACTTCACTGAAGACTTTCCACCAAGCTTAACATGACTTTCACGAGGAGACTGAAGTACAAAAAGGGGGAATGGGAAAAGCAGAGGCAAACCCCCAGCAGCAATACTCTTGGGCACATGGTGTGACTCTTGGGGATGGTGCTGTGCAGGGCCAGGAGTTGTACTTGATGATCCTTGAGGGCCCCTTCCAGCTCAGCTTGTTCTGTGATTCTGTGATCTTTGCTACTCCAGTTCCCAGACCACCAGCTGTCCCTCAGCTGTATGGTTACCACTACAGGTATGGAGAGCAGTTCCTCCTCCTCAGGCATCAGTGTGATGCCTGAAATTCTATCTAAAAACCACAACAGCCTTTCCATCCCTCCCTGTGGGCTCCTGAGTGTGCTGCTGCTGCTGGGAGGGATGGCAGCTCCACAGCTTCATAACACATCACATGGGTATCCCCAAAGGACAGAACAGGGAGGATCAGGCCAGACCTCTTCTCTACCTGTTTTTATCATGGGATTCTCAGCACCACAAGGAGAGACAGGAACAGGAAGACAGCACAAGAAATACTTCATTAAAAGGAGTTTCATTAAAAGTAAATAGGCAAGAACTGCTCAGAGTAGAGCACAGGGCCTGGGGGAGGGGAAGAGTGGCGCTCTGCTAATTTTCTCATCAGACGCCCTTCTCTATTACTGTCTCCTGCTCTGAAAGTCAAGTGGAATTGTCAAGAGGGATCACCTGTGATTTAAAGTGCAGTTTTCCTTCAAGACGTATGTAAAATTGCCAGCTTCCTATTGGGAGCCTCTGGGACTGGGAATCAGAGCTGCTGAATTGGAGGGGCGGAGGAAGAAATCACTGCTCTTTCCTCGTCTTGTCAGCCCTACTAGACCAGCCCTTAACTGAAACAGAGATGGGGGAGCAGGCTCCTTAGCTGGTAACAGGACCAGCAAGTGGTGCCTGCTCGACCCCAAGAGATGGAGGAGAACTTAAGGCATAGAAGCGGCTGTGTGATTATTCTCTTCCTCCTGTCCTGGGGCCAAGGAAATCAGAAGAGGTTGTGCTCTGTCCTGATTTAGTCATCTTTAGTGTTAAAATGGACCCAGGCAAGATGCTCCAGCCCTGCCCTCCTGCCATGAGCCCCATCAGAGTTTGGTTAAGGAGCTGGAGCATCTGAGACTGCTGAAAAGCTTGTGCGTATATGCATTTCTGTGTGTGCCTGTCTCGGTGGCTGTATAGAGATATGTTTAAAAGAAGGTTAATTGGTCTCCTGGGAACTATAAAAAACCTGTTAGGTTCCTCGATGTGAGCAGTGACTGTATGAAGCCTAATTACTAAGCCTGAGTTATTCTTTTATTTGGGGGGCAGGGAATCTCTAAGGTTCTTATTAAAACCTACAAAAAGACTAAAAAATGATGGAATTAGAATTGATTTGTCCATGTTGACCACAAATGCAGAGCAAATAAAAACATTGAGCTTTCCTCAGGAAATACTAACGGGGATCACATAGGCCTGGCTTACACATCACTGTTGTGGGGATAAACAGAAACCACTGTGCTAAATGGCAAGAATTGCAGACCACAGACTTTCAGGTAAGGTGCACTCCTTATGCTTAGGGCAGGGAAAATTCATACTTGGATGTTCTTGTAGGGCACATTTTACAGAACAGCCATAACAAATGTATTTTCAGGCTAATTAAATTTGTAAAATCAGAAATGAAAAAGGAAATGTTTGGAAAAATGTACATTGAAAGGAAAGAGAAAATAGTCATCTGAAAAAGAATAAAAGAGAAAAGGAAAAGAGGAACTCTAACATGGCTTTGGTCTAGAGATGAACAAAAGCACTTGCTTTGGATTTTTTGATGGTTCTTTAGATGTTGTTGAAGCTCCATGGGTAGAAACAAAGCTTTGTCTGTTTGGAGGACGTACTGTGTAGACAGGGGCAGCTCACAGCTCTCTGCCCGTGTTTGGCACTCGGTTGTGGAGGAAGTCTCACAGGGTAATACCCGCAGTTATGACAACTACGATGGTGCCATTCCCACCCATGCCATCCACAGCCAGTGATGCCAGTAACACAGACATTGCCATGTTGCTACAGCTCTGACACCAGTGTTCATGTGGGACAGGATTAATGTTTATAAATTATCATGGCAACCAGCTCTTTTGCTGCCCTTCTCCAAAAGCTAGGCTGGACAAATATTTCTCTCTGATGCTGTCCTACCAATAATACAATAAGTGAATACATATAGGCTCTTTAAGCCTTTATAGGCAGGGATGTAGTGAGGCAGAGTTATGGAGACTGTCATACCCAGTTCCTTTTCTTTTCTCTTTTCTCTTTTCTTTTCTTTTCTTTTCTTTTCTTTTCTTTTCTTTTCTTTTCTTTTCTTTTCTTTTCTTTTCTTTTCTTTTCTTTTCTCTTTTCTTTTTTCTTTTCTTTTCTTTTTTCTTTTCTTTTCTTTTCTTTTCTTTTCTTTTCTTTTCTTTTCTTTTTTCTTTTCTTTTCTTTTTTCTTTTCTTTTCTTTTTTCTTTTCTTTTCTTTTTTCTCTTCTCTTCTCTTCTCTTCTCTTCTCTTCTCTTCTCTTCTCTTCTCTTCTCTTCTCTTCTCTTCTCTTCCTTTTTCATGAGGAATTATTTTCCAGGGATCAACAATAAGAAAACTCAAGTATGGATGTCTAACCCTGTCTGATTTGCCCAAGGTCAGACACAATTTCTGGTGCAGCTGAGAAGCCACGCCAGAACTCTGTGTCCATAACTGTAAGACCTTCCTTCTTCTCCTTGTCTTATGGGAGGTTTAATTCTGATTCAGGAAAAAAAATCCTCATAATTGGCACAACCTCTGTGAAAAATGGAACTCTGTTCATTAAGAGCTTTGCAGTGGCCAGGGACTGTTTGAAATATACCGTGTGGGGAAATAGCCTCTGTATTTCATAAATATGCTCTGTAAAAAATAACAAGTCTAAGAAAAGCTCACTTAAAAACCTGGCTATCAGAGAACAGGGTTACAATTAGAAGCAGAAAAAAGGCTGAGTAGTGGGTGAGTTTTCTTGGCATAAACCCATGCATGATAGACTTCACACACAGGTTGACAGACTCAAAGAGGTCAAAGCTCTAAAAAACTGGTTTGCTGCATTTTTCCCTCACTGCTTTTCTTTTACTTTCTACTACCTCTACTATAGTAGCACTGCATAATAGTCTGTTTGCCAAGGGCCTGGAGAGTTTTTACTTCCAACATCAGGTCATCACCTCAAGGGGCATAGATACAGAGAATTATGCCACGCTTAAAGAAATAGAGTTTAGGGAGCAATTTTTTTTGTTTAAGACCAATGTTTTGTTCAACTGTAATCAGTTATTCTTAGAAAAACTGTATAATTCCCTGTGGTTTTTTTTCCTGTGTTCTGCTACTGCTTCTCTTCCAAACACATAGTGCAATTCTGCTCCCTCTGAGTGCAATCTAACATTGTTTTTCCTGGACTAATTTAAGGGAGAGTGTCAAAACAAAAGTAACTCAAAATGCATTCCTAAAACTTGAGGTGAACTCAAGTAACCATTGCTTTCCAAAAGGCACTGGAAAAGCCTCCAACCTGTGGGAAGCAAGCAGCAAACCTGCCAGCATTACAGATAATGTTGCAGTCTGCCTCTTTCTGACTTCAGCATCTTTATCTTACCACTAATACCACCAAGTGAAAAATTTGACAGATATTATTCATGAAAACTGAAACAGGATGTCTGTGCAAAGATAACATTACTTGATTTGAAATGAGTGCTTATCTAATGTTGCCTCCTCCCTGGCACCCTTGCTTGCTGCTGCACTTTCAAATGATGCATTCAGGTAAATCCCTCCACATTCACAGACCAGCATTCTTTGCAGATAATAGCCTGGGGTAGGACCACCAGGAGAGAAAATCTGCCCACAACAACCTTCCCTGCAGCACTGTTAGCCCTGCTGGTGATGTTAGTGTATGGGAATCTCCAAGGGAAATTGTTCCGTAAATGACTGAAAACAACCAGAAAACGTGACTCTTGCATTGACCAAGCAGAAAGAAGTGCAAGTTTTGCATCAACAGTAGTGAATGTAAAGCATGGATTATGCCCCCACACTAAGGATCCTCCTCAGACCAGCCCAGAGAAGGCCAGGCAGGGCAGGTACGCGGTGGTGCCCCCAGGGCCCTGAGTGACAGACCATCCTGGTGCCAATTCGGTTTCTGGCATTGAGCATTGGGCTGCAGATGGACTCCATGCAGAGGCAGTGCAGATCCAACAGCTCTGCACTCATGGCAACACAGCTGCTGCTGTGACACTCCACAGCTGATGGCACTCTCCTCCTCTGTTTCCCAGCAGGCTGTCATTGAACTGTTTCCTTTGTACCTTTTCTCTAAGTGTCTCCTCAGACCTTAGAGACAACCACTGCTGGAGAGAAGGCCCCAGCACAGGTAGGTTCTTCCACTTGCTGTAAAGTGGCTGTTCTCATATGACAGCAGGCCACCGCTGAGGTGTCCTTGCAGCAGAAGCCTCAGCAAATAGTGCTGCAGCTCACACCTGCAGATGTGTCTGCCTGCACAAGAGCTGCTGGGCTGTCTCCCAGGATATGCTGCACAAACTAATGCATCACCTGACCTTACATTCTGAAGTCCCCTCCATTTGCAAATCTTCGTACCAGATATGTCACCATGAGATAACATAAGCATGATCTTTACAAAAAAATCACGTAAATTCTAATATGCATGTACCCATTTAAAACCAGGAAATAGTTTTTGAAAACTGGTTGTCCATCAGTACTTTGTCAGAACTCCCAATAAATGCAAAGGTCTGACCTTTTCCCCCACACAATTTCCTTTTTATAATAGCAGGAAGACCCAACCAAGCAGTGAATTTCTGTGAGGATTACTGCACTTCTTGGGTGGCTGATATGACCTGGCCTCTGGCAGTAAGCCATGCTACATACTCCAGAAATGCACTGCATTTCAGAGGTTATTGCTTGCACATTACTGCCAGGCAAGCGAACGCTCCATACGCTGGAACAAATTCAAACGTCTTGAAAGGAGATATCTTCCTCAGCGCTGGCATTCGTGTGTCGTGGCTGTAAATTACGCCCAGAGTGTTCATTTTCTTTTTAAATGTGTTCTCATCTTGTAATAATTAATGGTGTCAAGTTACTGGTGTGAAAAAAGCCTGACTTTACAACAACGATGGATTAATGAAGTAACAGTCATGGCTGGAGTAGCAGCAATAAATTGTTAGAGGAGTGACACACCTGAAGCAATACTTCCAAAGGCCTTAAATTATTTAAGTTTCAATGGCCCTCATAAATATCGGCTTTTGTTAATATTTGTTTCTGTGTTAAAAATGGAAGTCAACAGCTCTGGCAAGAACAAGTCTCTTGCTGATGAGCGTGGAGAAATAAGAGTGCCTGTGCTTTCTAAGACATCCTTGTCTTCCCCAGGGATGACAATGTTCATCTGTACGTCTCTGGGCTTCTCTATTTGGGGATGTGACATTCCAACCTCACGAACTCAGAAAGGTCTAGAAGCCATAGCACTGAGCTCACAGGTCCAAATACCTGTTTTTAAAACCAATATGAAGTGAGAAACTCTTGAAGCCAGCAAAATGGGGAAAAAGCAGAGTAAGAAATTTCCACTTTTGATAAAATTTTTTATTCAATCCATTTTAGTATTCAATATTATAATGTATGAAATGCAAGAAGAAGAGGGACAAAACCCTGCAGATATATTGGGAGGGAGGAAAATCTCATTTGAAACATTGGGAAACTTATTTGATGTCAAAGAGCACTGGATCAGGCTTTTGGAAACCATACCAAAGGGCAAGGCAAAGAGAAAAAGTATATTCTCTTCATTTATAGTGTGTCTGACAAGAGATTCCTAATTGCTGGCATAAACGGATATAAAAAATTGACTGCTGATATCAATGGAATTAGATCACTTTGTAACTGATGAAGACTTTGTACGCATTTCCCAATACTTACAATCCAATAATTAGGTGTTGTTAGTCATTGTCAATAAGACTGATTATTGATGACAAAAAAAAATCCTCCGAAAATTACAGGAATTCTGCCAAACACCAACTCAATTTAGACCATACAGCAAAACTAATATTAAACTTTTTTGTAAAGCAAATAGGACCTAAAGAAAAGACACTAAAACCACTGAGAAGCTTCACAGTGAAATAAAAACCATTTTGTTTTCTTTGTCCTTGAATATTTTGTTTTCTAGACTAGAGATTATCTTCACTGTGTTCTCATCATGGCCTCACACTCTTCCTTTATCTCCATCAAGACTTTCATCAGGCTGTGATCTGTCCCATGGGTCACCTTCATAATATTATAGGCCTTTAGAAAAGAACAGAAAGGGACACATTAGTCATTGTGCAGACCATGCAAAGGGGCTGGACCCTGCAGCAGGGTGGGATGTAAGTACTGCTCCTCAAGTGGTTGGCACCTGGGGGCTTGAATGCATGGCATAGCTGGAATAGGAGTGAAGCATCCCAAAGTGCATGGTGACTTGTCCCTGACAAAGGAGGAGGCACTGACACATTATTCTTAGGCGTTAAAACCCACAAATACGTTGCACAGCTGGATGTTTGGAATAGCAGAGAGAGATACTTTTGCACTGAGACATGAAGGCCATTTCAAGATTGGTCAACTACAGCACCCAAGGTTTTGATACATTATTTAAAAGATGACTGTGATGTTCATGATGTTAGGAGCCTGAAAGTCCTGTAAAAATAGAAATGGATTAATGTTTAACCCATGGAATAAAGTACCTTACTTTATATACTATACATAGCATCAAACAAATGAGTACATTGATATTTTCACTGTCAAAAGGCATGCAGGGGAATGGGTCTTTGCTGCTTTTCCCAGGGATTATTTTCTCTGTGTGTTTGTCATCTTCTACTGCTGGGCTAATTTATGCTTGCTGATATTGCCTGTAGTATTGCTGATTTCCTGCCACAGATATGCATGAAATGCTCTTTGCCCAGCTCATGTTTAGATCATCACTTTTCAAATGGCATTTCTGCTTCTTCCTTCTATTAAATTCCTCCTGCAAGGAGGCAAGTCCTAGATGGAAGTTGATTCAGCACTTCTGAAGATAAAACAAGGGAGCTAGTAGTGTACTGGCAGGAGAAAAGACACAGATTTTTCATCATCCCAAACTGAGGAATTGCAAAAATCTAAATGCAGCCTATGTTTCAACAGGTTCCTCGTCCAGTCAGGCGACAAAATTCAGCTAAATCGGCTTTGGATTGCAGAAAAAGTATGTTTTGGGGAAGAAATGTTGAGGAAGGGGCCTCATTTAAACTGGATAGATAAAAGTAAATATTTTTTTTTGTGGAATGAACGAAAGCCTACTTCCAAATTCTAGAGACTGGCAAGCATATGGAAATTCCAGCACAGTTTATTTTTGCTTCAAATTAGCCAATTCTTAAAAGAGGGAGGCAGCACAAGATTGAAAGAACAAGTTGAAATAGCAGTCAGAACAAATCATAGTGAGCAAGGAGCTCTAAAAAGAGTCAAATATGTTTTAAGCTACCACAGTGCCCTACTACTAAAAGATAAAATATACTCCGTTAAAAAGAACAATGGAAATACTTTCATCACTTTTAAAAATGGCACAGAAATGTGAAATGAAATCAGAAATACTAAATTTTTGTAACATGCAGCTGCTCCCAAGCTAACTAGGAGGTGAAAGGATCACCCTGGAGCAAAGTGGCCAAGAGAATTGGCCCTGGATCCTGACACATTGGTGTACAGTGCTTGCATGCCCTATCCCAGAAAGCTGACGGATATATTGTGAGTGATGTATGCTAAGAGCTGTGCATCTGGATACATCTGAGTGACAGTCCTGGGGCAGCTGACCCGGATCTTCAGCCCCACTATAGGATAGAGGTTGGGCTTGTAGTGATGGACTTGGACCCTGACACCCGCATGCATAGCCAGAGATGTCCGTATAGATGTACCTCAGTTAAAAGGCAATAATCCTTAATATCAAACTTAATCTTGAGTTAATGCTACCATTGCTGACTTTCTCTCACCTCCAGCATTTCCTTTCCACTTCTTTTCTTTCTTAAGTATGGCAGAGAAAAGCACTCAGTCTTTATCCTTTTGTTTCCTTGGAGGAAATAATTCTTATGCAGTGTACCGTCTCACACACTGCAGTACGAGTCAGAACCAGCTGCATCAGAGTTAGAACAGCAATGACTTGTGTAATCCCTAAATTCAACTGGTATTAGGTTATGTAGCTGTTTTGGCAAGGGTCAGTGCAAAACTGGGGATAATTTCAGCTCCAGTGCAAGGAGTTGTTTTACTGGACAGAAGCAGGAACATGTGGGCTCCCTGCCCTCTTCCCTGCTCTCCTCAATCCCACAGCTAAACAGCAGAGTTGAGGCTGAGCAGATTAATGTGGTCTGTGTGGTTTTCCTCTCAGCTAAAAGAGCAAATCTAATTATGAAAAGTTACAACGGCAACACAGGCCACGGTGTCATCAGCCACACACTGTCACCCTGAAGAATATAAACCCCATTAGATTAGAGGTACGGCTGTGGCTCCATGGATGCAAATGAGGAGCAGCGCAGGTGTCTGTGCCTGATTTGCATGGGGGTGGGACAGGATGCCTATGGCCATGGCTGGGGGGAGCTGTGGGCAGATGCAGAATGGCACGGCTCTGTCACAGGGAAAGCAGGAAGCAAATGGCCATGTGCCAGAGTGGCAGGAAGTGTAGGCTAGTATTTTGGAAGGAGTATCTGTGGTTTTCCATTTCTCTTGATTGAAGGGGAAAAGTTGTTAAAGCAGGCATAGGAATACCAAAAACTATCACAGTTACTTTCAATGACAGCTGGTAAACAAATCGGTGTTTGAAGAGATCTAGAGCAGGGATTTCTTCAGTGTTGCTGTGGGACCTGGGAAGGGTTTTACCCCAATTCCTCTGCTTTTTGCCTCCACAACAGGGATTTCCATAAGAAGAGAAATTGTACAGTACCTGTTGTACACATTCATGAGACAAGACAGCCGTGCCCATCAGCTCATGGGAAACAAAAGTACTCCTGTGACCATGCCATGTCAGTATCTTCAAATTGTTTTTCAGACTGGGCTCCAATTCCTGTCTTTTGCTGACAAAAGCTTTCCAGATCTATAATTCCATTTGTTCTCTATTACATCTTTCATATGTATGTATATAAATTTAAAAATAATATGCTGGTTGTAAAATAAACCAAGAGTTTTTAGTTTTTATTCAGTTTTTATTTCAGAGGCATATTGCCTCTCTGTAATTTCAAAATCTAGTAAATAAGATTCTGCAGGGCCTAATACACATTTAGGGGGTGATTGCTTTCTAATGGGCAACATGAAGCCCTCCATGTTATTTAAGTCTTCTTTCGGGATGCAGAGCAGAGCACTAAACCCACAGGGCCCTAAGAGCAAGGTGGTTATGATAGTGATTCATTTTTGGGTGGCACAGAGGGCAGCAGTGAGGGCTGGGCTGCAGAGCCATGTGTGAAGATCTACAGTTCTTAACAGACTGCGTACCTGCTGCAGAGAGGCTGTCAATCCCCAGGAGCTCTGAGGCTGTGCCTGATTAAACAGGATTTATATGTGAGGTGAATTTCACTCAGATCCCAATTCCTCTGCACCTTCCATATCCTTCTTCTTAATGCCACAGTGAAATTAGTCTGACGAGGGTTCCAACAGGGTGCTGCTATTCAGTGTCAGAGTGTATTAAGAAGAGTAATGAAGCAGAGAAGGTAATCGAGTTTCTGCTCTGAGCATGTGGCATGCTCTGTTGACACATCTAATCACAAAGGGGCAAATTGCGTTCTCATATAACTCTAGGACATTATCTGAGTAATATTAGGAATCACATCCTTTAGTCACAACAAACTGGGAATTACATCTTCCTCTAATTTGTTCCGGTGTAGACAGCAAGGAAGTGAATCAGTTGCAGAGCTCATCTGAAGAAGTTACATGGAGAACCAGGATGATAAGAAGCTTTTCCCCTTCTCAGCTGTGCTCCCAGGGAGTGGGAGTTCAGTCTCTCCTTGTCTTACATGTGGGTGTAAAAATGGAGGCTGAATAGGGAACCGGCAAAGCCACGACAGGTTTCTACACCTCAGTTGTAAAGCACTTACTGTGTCCTTGTGGAGCAACAATGGCTTGGAGCCTCTGCTAGAGGCTCACTGAGGTATGACACAGGAGGGCAAGCAGGACCTAATGCCCCTTTGCAGAGAAAGAGGGAGTCACAGCCTAGAAAAGATTTCTGTGTTAGGCATTGCTCAGTTTCCAAAGGATCATAGAGCAGCAATCTGGCTTGCAATAGGCAACTTCTTCACCAAAAACATATAAATCCCCATTGCAATGTCCATCTTCACTGCCCAGCAGCATTCAGTTGTCTCTAGGGGAATTTGCTCCAGTTTAATCTAATGCAGTATCACATTAGAAATGCAATTAGAACAATGCCTGTTGATATATTGTAGCAGTATCAATGAAAACAGAAGCTCCTCTGACTGGAGTCTCATTCCACTGCTAAAAGGGAAACTCTGAATGTTTGGAAATTATAAATATTTTGGGGGGAAGAGCAGAGCGTAATACCTGGCACAGGACAGATATATGACATACTTCTGAATAATGCATAAAAAATAAAATTGATTACTCTTCCGTCTGCTTTATAATGATAGAAATGGTTTAATTTAAGTAAAATATATCAAGTGAAGATTTAAGTTATACCAAGACTTAGCAAGAGTGGCATCATATTAAATACTAATTTATTACTTCAACATGTGAAAATTATTGGTTATTCAGCTTGCATCATTAATTGGATGTTAAAACCAAAGAGATACAGGACTTGAAGAAAAGTCAAGTACAAAATACTAATACCTAGAGAGTCATGACTGATATTACTTTTATAAGGGAGCTGGACAGGAGTGAAAAAGGACCTCTCCAGTGCAGACACCCATCCCCTTCTATCCCAAGCAGTTGCCCTAACTCTTTGCCACAAGACTAGCTCTTCATATAAATGTACATTAATCAAAGGGAATTTAGAGCCAAATTCTTTACTTCTTTCCAACACTGGTGCCAGCACTGGCCTGCTCCTGCCCTGCAGATACAGGCAAGTAGCTGGGCCAAGTGGCTTTTGGCAGCACCCAGCAAAGGCAACAGGGAGCTGTGTCAGGAACTGGAGGTGGGTGGGGAGCCAGGACAGGGAACCTTATGGAGCATGTAGTGTCTTCAGGGCAAGCTGACCACGGGACAATCAATAACATCAGAGAATAAGACCTTTTCAAGGTAAACTAGAGGCAGCACACTTCTCAGGGGGAGCAAAGAACCCCCAGCAGTGATTGAGGACTTTAGATGGGAGGCAAGATTCTACATCCTGAGGACATGTTGCACATGGAAAGGGATTATTTAATATATTTAAGATGATACTAACAGCAACATAACAGTAGGACAAATAAGAGCCTGAGGTACGAGGAAATGAAAATAAAAGTCAGCTCAGGTACAAGAGGGATGGCTTAAAGCTGAAATGTAACTAACAAAGCACAGCTGTGAAACGAGATCAAAGATGATGAATGATAAGAAATACGAGGGATCAAGAAACATGACTGTTGATTTGAGTGTGGTTCACAATAAAATACACATGTTAAAGACAAAGTTCTCCAATTTGAAACCACAGAACCTGATAGGGAATAAGGAGGGTAGAAACTGCAGCTCTGCTCCTGTTCCTGTAATTTCAGTGCTCTCAGAATCATTTTGCTGTGGGAATAAGGAACATATGAAGCACTGAGATCATTTTATCTCTTCAGATCTAATAGTAATTTTTCATACAGGCACCTCTGAGCTATCAAACTGTAATTAGCTGTGGCTGATACTGGAGAATGTCAGTGCCTGAAGTGCTGAGCAACAGTGACCCATCACCACATCCAGCTGCAGCCTGGGGAAACACCAGTGATGGAAGAAGTGGTGAGAAGTATCCGAAGGCATGAGGCGGGGGGGGTCACACAGCAGTTTTAGGGGAAGCTAAAGGAGGAAGGAAGGAGGATAGAGAAAAAATATTTCACCACACTGACCTGTTTCAAGGTTTCCAGTGCCTGAGGAAACATGCCTTGACTGTACTGCAGTTTGCCCACTCGCATCAGCTGGACAGCCCTCAGTGGATGGAAACCAGGATAATACAGTCTGTAGAGAAAAAGGAGGAAAATGTGTCACTGTCAGCTCTCACCTTCACAGTCACTGCCTCTGCGGAGAGCTATTAGGGTGGGACTGCAAAGTCATTGTGAATGTTAATAAGGTACTCAGAGAAAATTAGCTGCAATACTGAGAAGCATGAAATACTGAGGGGAATTAGCAAATTATTACTCTCCATCCCAGAGGAATGCCTTTAACATTATCCTGTTAGAAAGTGACGGGAGTGGGATTATTTAATTTGCTACTGTTGGATAATACAATAGCATTTACTGTATTTTGTGTTGCAAACAGAGGTCCTTGACAATCTCAGGTCTCTGGAGAGGCATAATTTTAAGAGGAAGCTTCATCAGGGAACCCAGTCCTGGATCCTCCAAGATGAAGGAGTGGGACTGCAGTGAAAGCAGGTATGTAACATTGTGGCCACTGCTTCTGAGGGTTTTTTTGCTGCACCCTGTTGCATAAAAAGAACTGGTTCTGCCCATTCAAGGAAACATCTCAGACTTGGCTTGTTCATCTAGACAAGGTATCTGCTAGCATGAGGATACATTCCTGTCCTTAATTAATTTCACAAAAGCAGAGGTTCTGTGAAACCGGTTAAAAAAACAGGAACAGTGGTCTCTTTTTTTTCTAGGAAGTAGATGGAGAGTGGTATCATCATTAATTGCTCTTAAGATGCTCTTGAAATGTTCATGCTTTCATGGTGACTGCTCCACATATTCAAATTCCACTGGTCCTTGGCTCATCATATATGGATTGCACCCCAGCCCCATATTCTGGATGTGGAGATGATGGTATCTTGAAAAAGCAACTTGGGGGCTGCAGAAAGCCATGGATGTAGCTTGCCTGGAACTGGCCATCAGGAAACATGAGGTGAAGGAACACACTGGGAAGTTAAGTCACTTGCAAAAGACCTTATATATTTTTTGACTAACTATCCCAGAATCACAAAATAGTTATGGTTGGAAGAGACCTCTGGAAATCATCCAGTCCAACACTCCTGTCAAGGCAGGATCACCTAGAGCAGGTTACAAAGGAACTCATCCAGGTGGGTTTTGAATATCTCCAGATGGAGAATCCATGACTTCCCTGGGTGGCCTGTTCCAGCGCTCTGCTGTCGCCCTGGTTTTTCTACTGTTCTGTGTTTTTACTTTTGTAGTAGAAGTTCTCACGCACTTTCTGTAAACATGGTCATGTTTTGTTAACTGTACTTTATTGTTTTTCATTCCATTCTCCTAGGTGGAGACATTTGATGGATTTTTCCTTTGACCAGTGTGATTGAGGGGTGGTAATTTCTCCCTCCAATCCACGGTGGTTCTTAAGAAGATATAAAATAAAGTTCGGGGTCTCGCCCCATCTCTCTTTTTCTTGCTTCCCCCCTGGCCAGGTCTGCGTGGTTTTTTTGTGCCTGAGTGCGACATCTGGACTACAAAAGTAAAAACACAGAACAGTAGAAAAACCAGGGCGACACTCTGCCACCTTCAATGGAAAGAAGTTCTTCTTCATGTTTCAGTTTATGGCCAGTGCTCCTTGTCCTGTCACTGGGCACCACTGAAAAGAGTCTGGCACCAAGCTCTTGGCACCCTCCTTTGAGATATTTATGTGCATTAATGAGATCCCCTCTCAGTCTTCTTTACTCCAGACTGAACAGGCCCAGCTCCTGCAGTCTCTCCTCATAGGACAAATGCTCCAGGCCCCTCATCATCTCTGTGGCCTCTGCTGCACCCTCTCCAGTAGCTCCTTGTCTTTCATATCCTGAGGAGCCCAGAACTGGACACAGCATTCCAGAGGTGGCCTCACCAGGGCTGAGTAGAGGGGCAGGATCACCTCCCTTGATCTGCTGGCCACATTCTTCCCAATGCACCCCAGGACACCACTGGCCCTCCTGGCCATAAGGACACTGTTGGCTCATGGGCAACTTGTCACCCACCAGGACCCCCAGATCCTTCTCCGCAGAGCTGCTCTCCAGCAGGTCAGTCCCCAGTCTGTGCTGGCACTTGGAGTTATTCCTCCCCAGGTGCAGGACCCTGCACTTGTCCTTGTTGTACCCCACCAGGTTTCAATTCTCCAGCCTATCAAGGTCCCACTGAATGGCAGCAGAGCCTTCAGGTGTGTCAGCCACTCCCCCAGTTCAGTGTCATCAGCAAACTGGCTGAGGTGCCTCCTATCCCACTGATAAACAAGTTGGATAAGACTGGACCCAGTACTGATCCCTGGGGAATGCCAGTGACTATAGACTATGCAAATGAAAGAATAAAAGCCTTAAGCACAACTCACCAAAGACAAACATCCTGCTTGATCAAAGAGCATTTTATTTCCTCAAGTACACCAGCAGTGTGCTTGAGCAGTGTCTAAAAATACAAAATGTGTCACAACCTCAGGAAGAAGAGACAATAAGCTTTCCAAAATCTACTTTTTGAATATTTTTTTGTGTTTATGCCAAACCTATGATCATTAGAGTTCAGGGTAACTGTTAATGAATGATACCACTGCAGTCAGGAAGACACTTAAATCTGCATGAGTATGATTAAATGCACACTAAGACATTAAATGATATAAATTTGTACAATGTACAGAAATCTTCTGATAAATTTGCATGCAAATTAATGAGTTATCTTTCTCTGTTATATTTCACTAATGAAAATGCAAACACAATTCAATACAAGTAATTGTTTAAATGACAGCATATCTGGCTGTCCTTATAAATCTCTAATTAAGATGTGTAAACATAATGAAATATGTTTTCATACCCAAATTCCCCTATTCCACTGATCCCATGCAGTTTCAGTGAAGACATAGAGAAATACATAGAAAGCATGCCTGGCAGGATCTCAGCAGCAACAGCTTTTGATCTGCCAAAGCCTCTCATGAAGCAGCAGAAGCCAATTCCTCAATGAGAATAATCCATCCTGAATTGCCACAAGCACCTCCTGCTCAGCCCCCTTGTGGGTTGCAGTACAAAAACGCTGAGGAGCCAGCAGACAAGAGAGAAGAAAATTGATAGCACTTATCTGAGTCCAAACTGACCACTCAGGAACTTCAAGGGTCTGGTCAAACAAACACTAGGAAATTATCAGTAGGTTTTTTTTTAGTTTTTGTTTCTGGTTATTATATCAATATGGTGCTATCTCCTACTAGTGAAATAGGGAGAAAATGCAGAGATTTTGGTGTGAATTAGTGAAGAGTAATACAAATTCCAGCACTAACATGGACACAAATGGAAATAATGAGCACATGCACAACTTTATAAAAATTGAAAAGAAAATGTCTATATAATTGCATCCTTCTGCCCTCCTCTGTGACTGCTGCAAAGGAAGAAGTAAAAAGGTCATTTTCTCTCCTCTGGGCCACCAAAATGCCAGGATGGCCATAGGAGAAGGTGCCAGGGAGGCAGTCTTTTGCATGAAATGATAACACATCTTTGTAGGCCCCATTAGACTGTTTCTGCTGTATTCTGACAGCTCTGATTCTTTTGCCACTGTTCTTTCACAGCTGCTTCACATCTCTTTCATTCCACACCTTTACCTTTCATCCTATCAACCACCTTTTTAATCTTCCCTTCCTCACCCTTCTGAACAACCAGCCCCATTCTAATACCAACACAAAGAGGAAATGTGTGTCCTGCCTCACCTACAGCCAAATGAGGGGTGGCAGCTCAAGCAGGAAAATCCAGGCTGTGCTTTAGTTCATCAATGTGGCACCTGCTAAACTTCACACCACACAACGTGGGTCCATCAGAATTCAGAATATGCCCCTCCATGCAAACATGTTTCTTTCTATAGATCATACATTCACCTGCAGTCACTAAAGGTCTAGGATGGTGGTATATGCAATACCAGGGAAAACAGGTAATTTAGCAATGTCAGGTACTCGGCCCAAACTACCAGCCATTAACTAAAGCAAGTGAAAACTTAAGATGAGGACACAGGAAGAGTAAAATGTGTAAAATGAAGAGCCCTGTGCTCATAAATATTTACAAAGCTGTTCTACTGAGCAGATTTATGCTCTCATCTTATGCATGTACATAGTTCCATTCTGCAAGTCCTAAAATTGGCATCTGAAACAACTGTTTATTTTCATATTCTGGAATAAATCTATTAAACTATTGGAACACCGTTTATGGAAGGACATCCATTGAGTGAGTTTACTAGAGAAATCCAGGCAGCTTGCAGCTCTTCTGGGAGATGTGCAAGTGGGGAAAAGGCTGCTGGTTTCTTCCAGACATCCCCAGGATTCAGTATTACGAAACACTGGCATGACAGAAAGAACTTGTGAGCCAATTTATTATCCGCATGCATTGCTCTGAACAAAACCAAGTGGATAGATATAAGAATAAAGAAGATATTTACCAGCCAAGGAACTGATACCTAAAGACTGTCAACAAGAGACCAAGATAACCATAGAGAAATACATGCTGTAAAACATGTTACAGCTTGGGAAGAGTAGGATTTCAATCTGAAAAGGGTTTTATGAGATTTACAAGGGCCTGAGGGACAAGAAGAGGAACAGTAACATAATGAAAGCTGAAGTAAGGATAGTTCTGTGGAGTGATGCTTCCTCGCCCTTGGCACTGGTCAATGCCCAGTAGATCACTTGCAAAGAGAGATTAAACAAAATACAACTAACAAGTAGAGCTGCACTGTAAACAAGACAGCTGGAGGAAGCTGAGAAAGAGCTGTACATTTTGTACCAAATCCTCTGCTTTTATGAGGCAGCACAGCTTTGTTCCCATGTATGCCCAACAGCACCTGTGCTGGCCTGTTCCTCCAGCCTGCCCTCCTGCCTATCAACTGGTCCCCCACAGCATGGTGTCATCTGCAAACCCCACAGAAGTGCCTCCTCCAACTCTGTTGCCTCCTCCAGGTCACTGAAAATGGTGTTAAACAGGACAAGTCTCAGGACAGACCCCCGTGGTACCCCTGCTGTTACTGGCATCCAAACAGGGGACAACCGAACCACCATGTGCTCTCACCCCACCACCCAGCCAGGACTTTACCTGTCTAGCTCTCTGCTCACCTGGGCCATAACACCCTAACCTGCATGCTAGCTCCCTGATCATCTCAGCCTTGCAAAGACAATAGTGAGCACGCTGGCCAGCTCTCTCAGTGCCTTTTCTGGAGGCAGCCATCGGGTCTGACAAAATTGTAGGGGTCACATGCTCTCAGATAATCCCTGGCTCAACCCTTATTCTGGGATGTGCCTGGGAGACTTTGTAAGTGACCAGTGAGGCAAAGAAGGCACCCCCTAGCTTACTATTCAAAACCACAAAGGAAAACTATTTCCCAGTCTTCAGGTAGCTTGCACCAGTGCTTCACTGTTCCAAGCACCAGTTGCAGTTCCTGCATTTCATTCACTAAATACACGGATACCAATATTCACTAAGCAAAGAAATGGCCAATACCATGTAAAAGAGTAGGTGCTTCTAATGAAATTGACTGCTCCTCTTTGTAACTCAGCCTCGAGGTTTGCCTTGATTAAGCCCCGGAGTAGTCACTAATCATATACTTTCTGTATTAGCCCTGAATCTCTCCAAGCAATCTCTCAAGTTTCAAGTAAGGGACAGTGTAAAAACCACAACCCTTGGCAAAATTTAGCCAATTCCTTCTATTTCTTAATAATGTAGTTCCATTAATTCCACTCAACTTATCTTCAATTACAGGGTAAAGAGTCAGAGCTTTTGTATTCTTTTGTGAATTAAAGCCTAGTATTAAAAAAAAGAGACTACGCAAAATCACTGCCTTTTCTGATGACTCATATTTTAAAATAAAAGTCTACCATTCCTTGCAAATCAGTCTGTGGGGCTAACATTTATACTGCTGTCTTCAGCCTGACATAATTAGAAGCAGGAGGATTTATAAAACCTGAAACAAAGGCTTGAAATGGAAATGCTACAAGTCTCTTTACTAAGGTGACATGTAAAAGGTGATGCTATATGTAACTGTAAATTGATTTGCAGTACCTTTTAGTGCAAGTAAATATGACAGCATAAAAGACATAAAGCAGTTTCAGGAGCCCCAACAACACAGAAGGGATTAAGAGGCTCCAGGGCTTCAGCAATGGTGGTGAGAAAAATGCAAAGAGGACAGCATCAGCCTCAGAACAGAAATATACACCACAAATACAGCACCCAGTAAGTTCAACCTTCTCTTCTTTCTCTGACTTGTTCTTGATTTCCGAACTCCTCAGTATTTGAGTATATTCATTAAAGCTGTTCACTGAACTGAAGCCTAGGAATTGATTTTATGTTGTCCAGTTACTTGTTTTTTCCTTTAGTCAGTGATGTGAAACTGGTCAACCAATTCACATATTATTTCTACTCCTTGGCTGGGATGATCAACGGGTTCTAAACGGGAATTATGATAAATATTTTTAGGAAAAATTTAAGGACAAATTTTTATTTGTGCTAAAAAGTATGAAATAGTCAAAGAAATCACATGCATCAGGAACATAAGACAGGTAAACTAACTATACTCATTTAGGAGTTTACAGATCCTTAAGTCAAAGGTGCTGTTCAGTCTGATCTCCTGCACAGAATTTCACCTAGCAATTCCTGCTCCAAACCCAGCAATTTGAGGCTAAAGTCATGCTTAAGAAGAAATACTGTATTTATAGAAAAACTTAAAAAAAAATACTGGCTTGGCTTTCATATTAATATTGCATTTTTTATTGGAATAATAATTATGTTAACATGTTATTCTTTCTGCTTTTTCTTTCTCTCTCTTTCTCTCTCTCTTTCTTTTCTTAACAATTTCCTATCTATCATGGATTACCAGGTAAGTTTAAATCAGTTCAGTACTTCACAACTTCCCTTATACCTTCTGCAGCCATGCCATTTTTTGAGTAGAAGACTAAATCCTTTACCTGTGGCAGACCTGATATACTCCAGCTTCCCTGGAAAGTTTATTGTCCATTTTATCTCCCAATCGCAGTGTCTCATGGAGACGATTAAAGCATCAGTGAACAGTTTAATTCTGGTATCAGCCTTTCCTATTTTTTCCCAGATTTGACCTCTCTCACTTGGAATTTGGGATCAGCTCCTCAGCACTAGCAGGGAGGTTTTCCTGGAGGAAACCACTAGTGCACATCCATAAAGCATTATAAAAATGCTTTGCCAGCAATGAGAAAACTTTATTAGAAGAAATTTTAGGCTGGGAAGTTTCTTACAAACTAAAGCAGGAGAAATTACTTTCTGTGATTACTATGCAAAACTACTAATTATCCCTAAGAGACTTCTTCTGGTTTAACCAAATAACAGCAAAAAATTGGCAGCATTTTTCTGAGCTAGCTGGGGCGGTATCAGTACAGATGTGCAGACCTACCACCTCTGATCAGAGTTCATTGGGAAGTCTCCATACTCTTATAAATAGATCCTGGCTGTACGTTTTTGCAGTCTAATTTACATGTGCTCTCTCTCTCTCTGGATTGTTCTGTATTGGCAAAACTCTTGGTTACCCCCACGTATTGAGATTTTCACCAATGCCCACAACTCATGTATGAGCCTCATCCTGCTAAGCAGCAAAGTGCATGGCAAGACGGTCTTTGTTCTGCACAGATAAGATATGGAGGCTCAGGCAAATGAAATGGTTTCTCCAATGTTACAAGATAAAGTCTCTGGGAAAGTTAAACCTGGATCTCATTGTACCTCTAGGATGGCTTTTGGTTTGTGCAGAATGTGGGTCTTGTGTCTGTGCTGTCTTGCCTACCTGTCTGGCTCTAACAATCAAATTAAAGTAAACATAGTTTTATAAGCTTAAGAGGCTTGCTGGATTTTGTAAACAAAATGTAGAGACAGTAACCATAGTTAAGAAACTTTTGTGCAGGCTGACAATTTATTTTTCTGTTTCTTTTTTTTTTTCTATCCTGTTGTCACTCAAGAAATGTCCTGTTATTTCTGTGGAACAACTGCCTCTGGAAACAGTTCAGAATGTAGATCTGTGAAATAATGCCTCAAAATATTTTTCATCACATCTGCATCTCATACTGTTCCATTACTATTTGTTTCACTAATTTAGCTGATATGATCAAATAAGCAATCATACTTCTTAACTGACTGAATTCTCAAGAAATGTTAGCTATCCATCTCAGAAATTATTTCTCTCTGGCTGCTGATCATTCTGCCATATTCCTTATGATGATAATTTATGTCACATTAAAATGAATATTGTTCCAGATGTTGTCTCTGCCAAGATTTGAATGATAACTTCAATAAAATGAAAAAATGTGACAAACTGCAATTTTCATCTTGGCTCTTGATCTAACTCATCCACTTAAAATGCTAACTCTGTCAGTTTAAACTGTCCACTTCAATGTTCTCTCCTCTTCTGTTATTATGAGATGTTAAGGAAATAAAGGGTGCTCAATCTGGAATGGAAGTAGGAAAAGATTTTGTATATATTGTCTCCGTGTTCTGGTTGAGCTTCAAAATATCTTGTAGCTCTTAGGGTTTTTTGTCAATAAGTTCACCACCTTTACAGATAAAGACAGCAGTATGGACTGTCACTGCAGATAGGAACACACTTTCTCCGCCCTTGCATAACTAAGAGAGTAAGAGATTAAGATCAACAGTTTAGTTCATAGGATTTATAAAAAGATTTTAAAAGCTATACAGATTACATTGGGAGAATGCCAGAAAACACAAGAAGGGTGAGAAATGCAACAAAGGAACAAACGGAAAGCTAATTAAAGAGAACATGCATGGGAAGAGAAGCAAAAAACTGAAGAAAAATGTACACTAGAGACACTGTAATTTGTGACTAAGATCTTGGCAGCACCTTCTCCTCCACCAATGAACCTCTGACCAGCTGCTGATGGTATGAAAAATGACTCACTTTCCCTATCTCACGCAGCTGAGGATACAAGACTACAGGTACAAGAAATCCAAGTTTAGACTCTGGTCTTAATCACGAACCTACAGGTTTGCATGATCTGTCTCCTTCATCTACAGAACCAGAGAGTGACAGGAAAATGTAAAGCACTGATGGATCTCTATACAACTCACATGTGACTTTCTTCTAATTGATTCCCTCTGCCATGACATGGGTCCCCCAGTATCTGAGCACCACACATCTAAATACTACTGGTGTCAGCAAAGCTTGAAGAAGTCAGATGAGTGTGAGTATGGGTGAGCACAAGCTGCAGGAGGAAGGACAGAACTGGTAGCACTAACATCTTCAGTGCAAAATGTCTTCTCTCCACTCACCAGTATCCCAGATCACCTCAGAAGTCTATTGTAATACAAAAGTGATAACATGCAAGTTAGATCACTGATGTAAGCAACAGTGATGGTTTCTGAAGTACCCTGTTTAATTTGGGAAATGGATCTTGGCTATAGAATGAGTATTTCTGTAAAAACATTAGCTTTGTGAACATTATGCTCAGAAAAGCAAAACAAATATTAGGATCTTTTTAGGAAAAGACGAGAGAGAAGTGCTGTTAAAATTCATCCTGCTCCTACATCTTGGGTATTGTATGCAGTTCTGATCCTGTCTTCTCAAAAGAGTTCAGAAGAAAGGGATAGACAGAGGTGACAGAGGCAGTGGATTTGAAGAGTAAATAATGCGTCCAGGACAAATCTGCAAAAGAAATTATTGTGGAAGGGGCTTGATGGATCTACAAAAATCACAGTTAGCATGGAAAAGGCAAATGTCTCTCATAATACTCCAAAAATATCAGACAAAACCAACTGGCACATTCAGAACAAATAAGAAGGTGTTCTGTCTCATTCAGAGACTGGTTGAACTACCAACCTAGTACGTCAAGGTGCAGTTGATTTCTGACCAAAAATGGATAACCAAGTCAGGTTCATATTCTTGCTATTTCATCACTTGGCATTTTACAGTCATGCTGTGATCATCAAATCTTCCCTGTCTTCTATTTCGAGAAGACAAGCTTCCAGCTCGGAACTCTGAAAGGACCCAGGAATATCCCTTTCATTTTGATATCCCCCCAAACCTACCTCTTTCTTACCCAGTTTCTTATCCACCTTATAATTTTTGTGCAAATGATCTACCAGAATGATGGTAACTCTGTAATGCTCCATTTCATTTTTCATTGAAGCTTAGCTCTATGTTATTTTTCTGGCATTTAGATTATATTGTCTTATCAAAAATAGTCTTGCACGATCCATTTTTAGCAAATCTACACAGTTTTGGTTTTTCTTATAATACCTTCCATTCCCTTCATTTTTTTCTCCCTTCATAACTTGCCTTAAATCTTTGAGGTTATGGCCCTCTAGTTCCCTCTTCTAAGGTACTACAGATCTTTTTCTTCAATTGTTTACTGTCACCTCTGATGTGAGGATGTTCTTTGAGCATCACTTTTGCTTTAGGACTGCAGTGTATCATGTCCATAGCTAATAGTGAAGTTATTTGAATGAAGAAATGAATTTACTCGGCATACAATTAACAAGATGGTCTTTTTTGCTTTGTGATATCTTCGTGCCATTGTTGTTCCCTGAGTAAACACCTCCTTGTCTGCACTAACTACCACGGTGGCATCATGTTTTCCAACAGAATTTCATGTTAGTACCAATATGGAGTTATGGAAAAAAGTGAGACCAGCGACCTTTCCTTTGCCCCACGATCTTCACACCAGCATGATGTTGTTTCTCTGTCATTCCAACACCAGATATCTGATAGAGTTCAGTGTGTGCAGGCTTCTGATTTGACTGGATAGCTGTTAAACCCAGTGATACTAATCAAATGTCTGGATGGTTCACCTGCTCATTTTTGACCACACAGGTGCCTTACAGGCTCACCTGTCTAATGCTGGTTTTTTTTTTTTTCTCCCACCATGTTGTCACCCTTCAAAATTTGTCAGGCCTGTGCTTTACCAGCTGCCATTTCAGTTTGTCTATCGTGTCGGATATAACTCTTATTGTCAAAAATAATAGCAACAATAACAGCTGAATTAGCATTTGCAAAATTTAGTGACATTCTCATGCATAACTTGTTACCAGCGTGTCTGAACAAGAACTCTATTACCTGATGTCACATATCTCATTTAGACAACTAGCCTTACTCCTCCTCATGTCTCAGCTTTCTCATCTGTAAAATGAGAGTGCTGATCTCTTTATTCAGTGGACTAATATGAGGGCTAAATTCTATCATGTTTGTGAAGAGCTTTGAGAATTTAATGGGAAGATTCTGTAGGAGTTCAAAATATTAGCAATAGTTCTGCAAAGGATGCCAAATCCTTGGTAGGCTACAGAGTTAAAATGTGACAGCTAAACAAGACCATCTGTCTGAGCTAGAGAACATGACTTCCATCCAGTTTCTAGCTCAGCTGGCTAGAAAATTTCTTGCATGACCCAAAAGACATGTAAATTGCTCCAGAGCTTCCTAAGAAATAAAACAATCTGGAAGAAAGGGAGGGGGAAAATAGTGTTCTTTACAGAGAAAAGGAGACCAACTACAAACTTTATGAACAGCAGTCATGAGCAATAATCTCTCCCAGGCTCCAAAGCGCTGCCTGAAATGCCAGCTGAATATAAAGGAGAGATTTTTTTTTTTAGGTAACATACCACAGTGCCTCTTCATAGCATGGAAAACCCTGTGCAATACTTCAAATGACCAAGGCATGCTTGAACTCTGTTTGTAATTGAAAGTAGCACGTTCACTGAGCAAGCATTTTTCAAGGAAAGACAGGTTTGTGGTACACCTTGATTAATGGGTATGTTTGTCCCTTGGCAGTACGGCCATGAGGTAAAAATTTTTAAAGGGAAGTTCTCAAGCCACCATTTCATAATTATATGTTATTGTCCCAAAAGATTCTGAGGATTTTCAGAATTATACCTAGCTATAGTTATGTGGCCCAGCCACTCAGAGCTTGTTTAGAGACATATGCTCCAATAGGCACTTTGCACCAAATTTCCTCAGTATGAGGTTTTGGATTGCATTTCTAGATTAGGTCATCAGAGGTCCATGTTTTGACATGATGAGGATGTATTTCTATAGGCAAGATAAGAGATGAACAATTCATTTAAGCTAAAGTGCAATGCATTCAGGGACCTACTGAATAAATCTCTTTTATAGAAACAGAAACAAAGAGTTCCCAGACTGAAAATAAAGGGCACAATACACAGGAACCCAGTTCCCAAAGAATTAGCCGGTTTTTCTTCCACTTAGTATCAACTACATAAAAATACATAATGGGTCTGTTGGAAGGATGTTTTCTCCAATGATGAGAACTCCAGCCCTTTGTAAGGAGAGCCATGGAAGGGCAGCCACCTCTCTTGGCCAGACCATAAGTGCAGTGGCTGAACATGACACAGAAGCATATGGCCTTGAGCCCACCAGAAGGACAAAACCAAACCAAAACCCAAGCAAATAAACAAGCAAAAACCAAAAAAACCGAACCAACCCAAAAAAAAAAAAACCTCCTGGAAGCTGCACAGGAAATCCTTTAGAGTTACTTGACAGAGACCTGCTTAGTCCAGCCCATACAATGATACTTGCCCAGGCACCAGCGTAGGCACAGACATTTTGTGTCCAACCTCCTTTCCCTAGAGCCCATGGGTAGGTATCCCATCGGAGAGCACACTTCGGACAAGAATGCTCTGAAACAATCTGGTAAATGTTTACCCTGCATCCCATTCACTGAGGGCAGTATAGGCACAAAACAAGAGCTACAACTGCACGATCATGCCTAAAGCACATGAGTAAATGGCTTGTAACAGTCTAAAATTAAGAAAGAGTGAGCACTCACATTCTCTCTCAGCTGATTGTATGGAGGCAATTACCACATTGATTTAAGGATGAATGGTGATGGAGGAGGGGAAACGAGCAAAAAAACCGTATGTGGACTCCGTCAAGTACTATTTTTTTCTATCAAATGTTAGTTGGGTCCCACTGAGCTAAAGAAAGACCCTGTAACACTTGGCCCACAGTTCCCAGTAGTGGATCTCTGTGCAATGAGACCAGGTTCACAGTTCTAGCCCAAATACTAGCCAGCACATGGGGGAGAGCTTCAGCAAGCTGCTGTGCAAGTGCAGCAGAGCTGTCAGAGTAATCAATCTGTGGGTCTTAAGACTACTGTTGCATCTCATGTCCCAGGTTAGACCCGTTTGTTGGCTAAAGCTCTCTGGCATAACATTTACTTTTGGTTTCCCATTACATATACCAGCTGTGTTTGAGGCAGAACTCCAGTCTGTCTCACAACTCATTATTTCAAACAGTAAGAAGAAATTCCCTTTTCTCCCTCTTCCCAGATACTTCTATTTCCTTCTCTATTTTCCTCTTCTAGTCTTTGCATCTTTCATAGCTTCTCCCTTATATTTTCTTCTTTCAGTATTCTCTATCCTAGCAAGCTGCCTTTTTTCCACTCTAACAAACTCTTGTTGTACTTTTAGTCATAATTTTAACCTTTTTTTTTCACTCCAGGGCCTTCTCTACCTACATGTAACCAAAGTGGTAAGTCCTTTGTAGGCCGATTGCTCATTTGGATGTGCAACATTCAAGATGTCCATCTTTGGAGGAACTGCTAGACCACTAACAGCTGTTTCAAAGTAAACTCCCTTTATGCACTGCAAATTACATGTTAAGACATGCAATGGTGTACTGTGCATAAAGCCTCAAGAAACCACCCATTGATCTCTGATATGTCCATTAATCTCTGCAGCCTAAAGGGCATCTTTCTAAATTGGTACGGGAGCCAAGCATGAGAAGAAATCTGTCAATACCCTTTTGTGAGGCATAGGAGAAAACACATACTGAGTCTTTGCTATTAAATGTGAATCCATAGAATGAGGCAGTCATCAAAATCTCAAATGGCATTTACTTGCCTCAAGCAAAAATAAAATGTCATGGCTCCTTCTGATTTTGCAAAGTACCACAATTTGATTGTCAATTTGTGATTTGTCTGAAATATGGCTTAGATATCTCTTGGCTTTCATGGCATCCATTCTGAGGATTTTTGTATCACTTCCAGTTTGTATTTCATGCTGGACCAGATGTATCTTAATAGAGTGCAGAAAAAGGCCTCTGCTAGGTGATAGCTTCTCTCCCAGAAAAATGGAGATCTTTCCTTTTGTAATAAAAAGGATTTTATGCTGCCCCTCTGATCTGTATTTTCTTCCTTTCTCTGCTTATGCTGGTACATCAAGTAATGATCCCAGTCCACGTCCTCTCCTTTTTCATGAAAGACTTCTTTGAAAGGGCTCTACTAATTTCTTACTGGCTTTCAGCAGACTTTTTTGAGCAAAACCAATATACCTTATCAGAGTCCTTGATATTTCGTTATTTACACTGTCCATTATCAAGGACAGCTGATGGGAGTTGTACCTTCATATAAAAGGTTCTGACAAGTTTTTGTAAGTTAATATGAAGTACAAATAATGCTAACCATGCAAATGAGTTTTGCAAAATACATACCTTTTGCCAATGCTGGTTTGAGCCATGATACAGTAGTTTCCATAAAACTGCAGAGTATTAACTTCTTTGTGACATTTGTTTATGAATAGAGATGAGACAAGAGGGAAATTTTGCTGTGCATGGATGTACACTGACAGCATGAATACTACTGCGTAGTAAAAGTATTTCCATCATGACAGAAGTAGATTTAAAATGAATGCATGCAGATATGCAGATTGCCTAAAAGATGAGCCTAGACAGATTAAATATACCCATGCCACAATTTTTTTTTTGATTCCTACATGATAGAGTGCAGATCAAGTAATTTCATACAGTATGTCATGCAATATTATACAACACACAAGACATAACAGTTCAAGCCAGTTTCATGTGCAGAAATACTTATATCAGAAAACAACCACTGAACGAGGCTAGCTTCCCCTCAACAGAGAAGGCATAAATTTAGATTACTGGGTTAGAGAGTACTGGAATGCCTTGTTTTGTCTCCATGCCAGAGCACATACCCTCACCTCTTCTTTTTCTCTCTACCTTACAGACAGAGATTCAACAACTCCAAATAGGTTAAAAACAATTTATACATTCATTCCGAAGAAAGAGTGCTTGGACAAAGCTCAGCTCTGTACTTGCCAGTGTACATGAGATTATCATACTTGATTAAAAATTTTGACCACAATATGAAACAGTTCTCAAATTACAATTTCAAAATTTCAGCATTTATAATATGGAGGCAAGCACACTGATTTTCAGGAGGAGTTCGGAAATAACTGCAATTCTTGGTAGACATAATTCTTCTGCATAATAGCAGAGTTAGACAGCTTGTCTACCTATAGACTTTCAAGGTTAATTTGAATTCATTAATGGTGTGAATTTACAATAATCACTTCAGCCATGTTGTAGATTCTGTCACTGAAAACTAACACAGAGTTATTTCATATTTAGGTTGATTCATTTCCAAAGCAAACTGGGCCAGACTGCAGTAAATTGAGAAAAACACAGGTATTTGAAATGATTAATTAAAGCACTCTAAAATCTATTTGGGTTATTTACCCTTGAGGCAGAAGCTTGGGTCAAACAAAAACAGTATGCTTAAAAAACAAAAGCCCTTCTCTCTTGTGAACATTGGTCCAAAATATATGTAAAGATAAAATCCTATCATGATATGTGATATATGTAAAGATATAATCCTATCATGTAATCTCTTCAAAAGTCCTCTCTTCAAAACCAAATTGTATGGTTTTTATATGACTTGTTCCAAACAAACAGGAGGTAGCTAGGAAACTAGCTAATCTGGAGGGGGAAAAAAAAAGATTTATTTTATAAGATACTAGACAAAATGAGGCAAGAGTCAAACTAGATACAAGACTGTATTCTGCATTATTAGGTTAATAAACTGGTTGTGCTACATTTTGATCCAAAATTGATGGTACAATAACTATAAATTATGAAGTATTAGTTAGAAATAGCATATTGTGCTTAATGTACTAGCAAATACTAACCCACCAGCAAACACATAATCAGTTGCTATAGTAATTCTAATCTCCACCTATGCCTCAAGAATTGTTAAGGGATGTAATGAATTCTGTCCTTTACAAAATGTGTACTTTCCTATAATCGTGTCTAGTGGATTTTCTGCACAATCCCCATGTGCATACTGCACAGATCACACAGTGCCTTATCAGATCCAAATATCTGATTTGGATTTTTATTGAACACTGACCTTTCCAATATACATTTAATTTGTGTTTACATCTAATATATATATAGTGATCTCAAATATTCCACCCTGCTTGTTTTTAAACTGAAGGCAGCATGAAAGCAGTTTACTAGGAAAATGGAATCAGATCAAAAAAAATTAAAGGAAAGCACAATAGTTAATTATTTCAAGCCTAAAAACTGGAAGCAAGTCTCCCTTGTGTATAAGGGCCAGTACAGGTCCTGTACATCAATTAGGCCCACTTAAAGCACATTTTAAAGGCTTAGAGAGGATTTATATGGTGCATAAGCCTGGGGCTGTCTGCATGTGAATTTCATCCCCTATGAATATACCTGTCAAGATAGCTGAAATCTGAACATTAAGGAGGTTGTTAGCAAATCAAAATCTAAATTTGCAGACATTGTCACCTCAATTGTATTTGCCTCTTCCCTTTCTCACAGCAAAACAAAGTGGTTACAAGCACAAAGCAAGTGCAAGAAACAGTGACCACAGTACTAAATTTTCTCATTTAAGCTGCCCGTAAGAGGAAGATGGATGGTACTCTGAAGAAAAAGATTGTTTCTCTGTCTTGCTCTTTCAAAGGAAGAGCTTTTAGTAGTACTCCATAAAACGAATTTCTGTGTCAGGAAATGCGGGGAAAAACAGATACTCCACTAAGCTCACAAGATCCACAAGCCTTCGATTACTTGTTTTGTTCACGTAAATATAAGACTTAAGATGCATGATTAAATTTCATTACATGTGGACTTGGAATTTAATCCCTGATGAGCAATTATTCAGGATTCATGGATTCTTAGTAATGACATGTTTCTCCATTCCTTTACATTTCTGCATTAGTCATAATTTCTAAGGAAGGTAGAATCCTGAAATCTGGAACCTCTACTTACCTCCAGAATTTTAGTATTTTTCATTTGAGACATGAAACATTTTGACAAGTAATCAACTACTTGGATCCATGCTAAATTATGAAATAGAGGAAAAACTAGTGGAATAATTGTGTTCATAATTCCTGGAGAAAAGTCAGATACTTCATGTGTGAAATTTGCTCTGAAAGCATACAGGATTCAGTCTTTGCATTCTGTTGGAATTTCTCCTATAAGATCCTATCTGATCTATCAATGATACCAGATTTGAGAAAACTTTTTATTTTTTCCAATTTCATTTCTGGGCATTTTTCTCTATATCTCCTGATTTTTCACTTCATGCCAAATTGCCAAAATACCACCCTTGCCTCATTTAAAACTCTCTTGAGAAACAACATATTCTGCAGTGCCTGAAGAAAGCAGAATTTGTACCTTTTCCCACCCTTTAATCATGTGTCCAAATCCTTTCCAGAGCTTCCTCCAGTTTGTTCTAAAGAGTTAACAAGTAATCAGATCAATGACTATACTTGAACATGACTTCAGAAAACTCTTACACGACAGCAAGTGTAGGATTTATCTCAACACTGTATTCATGCTGACAGCTCACAGGCATCTAACTTTAGATGCCAGGATGGGAAGCTTAATCTTCCCAGTTTCCCAGTACAGGCAGTGCAGAGTCAAGGACTCCTTGAGAAGGAAATTCAGAATATCCAACTCCCTCTGCTGAATATTCCTCAGCATTAATAATTCAAGATCACCTTATGAGCTCAGTTTTCTGTCACATTGGCTCAGACTCCTAACTGTGGCATAAATTGTGCCACACTTTGATTCTTCAAATTGAAATGAGGATATAGAATGATTGATTTTGCTTTTCATTTACTAATCTTTGATAAATATGGAAAGCTTCAGTACAGTGCATTTCTATAGGAGTGACACACTTCCAAAGAGAAAAGCTACCTACACTATAAACCTCCTCATATAAGTGCGCTGGGTGAGCAAACTTCATCAGTGATCACATTTACTAAATGCTGTACCAATAAATGTCTAGAGACTAAAAGCACATTTCTCCAAGGGCCACAGTTTCTAATTTCTTTGCAAAACAAACACAATCTACCATGAAAAATTTAATGGTACTTTAATTATCAGTCAGTTATGAATACCATGAGATATGCTTGCCTTCATTTTTTAGTACTTTCTGCCATTTCCAGCAAACTGAAAAGAAATAATGGATGCCTTGGGTATTCTTCCTTTCTATTTCTACCAAAGTAAAAAAAAATATAAAAAACCCCCAAAATGAAGATTCAAATTCTTTTGGATCAGTCATAATCCAGGAGGAACACTAGCAATAATGAATATGGATACACAAACGCAGCTGCAGCATTCACATCAATAGCAAAGTAATGCAAAAATTTGCCCCTTTGGTCGAGTTCTGCTACATCAAACTGCTAAAAAGCTCTTGGCTGTCTGACTCAAGGTTGCATCTTTGTTTTATAAGGTCAGAGCTCTAGCATTTGAAAAATATTTTGTATTTTGCAATATTTACCTCATTTCCTTCTACAGAGATGTTGTAATCATTCAGGAATAGCAAAGCATATAGCATATATAAGAGACACCCCTATGAATAAAAACATTCCAGCATTTTGAAGAATTTCATTAAATGGGTATATAGCTAATGAAAATATTAAGCTGGGTCCAGTGCTGTCTAGGCTGGGTTTTATACCATACCCTACATTCATACAGTGGCATTTGAACAGCAGAAAAATTGACATTATATTGGCAAAGTCTCTGTAACTCTTAAATCTTCTCATAACTGAAAATAACTTACATTAAAAAAGAGTTTCTGTTTAGAGTTATGGGGAAATGGGCAAACCAGTATGTTTTCATTTGGGTCTCAATGGCTTTTGTTCATGCTGACCTACAGCACAGGAGAGCTTCCTAAGTATCAAAGTACGGGTGAATTATTTAATTGAATATATACTATTATATTATACACACAGCACCGAGGAATTAGCAAGAACAGGAAGTGTGTGATAGGGAGAAATTGTTCCGTCTACCCATGATCCTAGGAAGAGGATGGAAGGAAAATGTATGTGCAAAGCTCTGTGCTCCTTACCATGATAACGCGTTTGATGACAGGACACACGCGTTAGTTACAAATGAACATTACAAATGTAAATATACCTCTGTGAATGAGGAAATTTTATTTTTGGTAAATGGGCATCAGGCATAGCAATGTGGACATTATTATTATCGCTATTATTAATAATAATAATAATACGCTTTCTATTTTTAAAGGATGAATTAAATAGTGATATAAATGATTGGAAGAACCAGTGCTACTCACTGTGATAAATCCTTACTGCTGCTTTGCTGGAAAGGTACATCTCACAATAAAAGGTTTGGCTTCTAAAGATACAGTACTGTCAAAACTGAAATATCAAAATGCCCTCACTTGTTGTCATATCAGGAATTAATATTAAACTGAAAGTCTAAATGAGGCAGAACCAGGTATTTTCATGAGCAAATTTCAGAGGAAAGATCTTGAAAGGATCCTTTAAGAGTAAGGGATCTTGAAATTTTTTTCTTCATATTTCTTATTCTATATTATACTATGCAGCATTTTAAACATCCTGTTTTGATGAAGAGCAGTATGAAATGCAGGAAAACAGCATATGCTAACTAGGATAAAGCACTTATTAAAATAGAGTTCTCCAAACTGATAATGCATAGATAAGGAATATTCACTGGAAATAAGTAATTTTGAGTGACATCTTGCTTATATATGTTTAAAGCCCTCTAGTTTCTCTTGCAAATATTATCATGATGAAAGAGTACAAAAAAGAAATCTGCTATGATTTTTTTTTTCTGACAAGTGTAAAATGTAAGCTTTTTAGTATCAGAAAAAAATATTTTTTAAAATAAGCACCTGGAATGCCTTGATGTTTCAGTGGCATTTTAAAATCTGACTAGAGGTTACGGGGAGTTAGTATTAGTCATCTCTTTCTTACTGTTGTGCTCCTTTATTCCCACAGGTTTTACATGGACAGCATGAATTTGCATAGGCAATACAGCATTGAAGGAAGAGAGTAGAGCACGGATAGCTGAAAAACTGTTAGATGAAAAGTCAGAAACATTAGCTGGTGTTTCTTAGAACACGAGTGTTTCTTGGAGGATTTGCCTTGGAAAATATTCTTCTGGAGCACTTGCTCTATTTAGTTATTAGTTATTTAGTTATTTAGTTATTTCAGTTAGCAGAGCTGAAACCCGGTAAAATGTATCAAAAGTAGATGAATTTAACCTTGCAGTATTCAAGGAATGGAAACTATACCCTGGGGCACATTAGAGAAATACATGGATAGTAATTATCTAAAAGGAGATAACCAATGTGGATTCAGAAAGGCAAGAGCCTCCCTAACTAATCTACTTGACCTTTATCATGAGGCTAAAGACAAGGCTGATAACAGGCTCTGCAAATAAAAGAGTGTGTTTGTATTTTCAGGAGGTCATGTGGGCATCCACAACAAATAGATGAAAGGGGTGAAAAGAAAATAGCTCCATAAAAAACCTCTGAAAACTCATAAGAAAGCACGTACTGCAAGGGAATGTGTTTAACCCTCCATCGACCACACAATTGCAGCAACTCAACAGCAGCACTGGGGGAGCATTTGTTGCACCATCCACACGGTGAGTTTGCCCAGTAACGTAAATGGTAACCAGAGAGCATAGTTCCATAGGAGCTTTTAAATGGTCCTTTTAAATGTAGGTAAAAGGGAAAGTTATACAGAATCCACAGGAATCTTAGTATAGGTAAAAAATTGACTTGACAGACGAAGTAGTTATAGTATGTAAATCCCTTTCTACACTCAGCTTTTATTTTTAAAATTTTTTTTTTCTTTTTTTCAAGATGGCAGATAAACCTAGGGAAGGTAATGTTGTGATGGGTAACAAGGGTAAAACTATTACCAAAAGAAAAAGTCCTTCTTGAAACAGCTCTTCTAGTTCATGACAGTCTGCAGATGCTTTGTATAGAGAATGCTGGGGCCACAGTGAAGGTCTACTTTCTGACAACCACTTCCAAACCCCATAGAAATTAATGACATTTGGACAATGTCCTTGCAGTTTCACTTCCCTCTAACTAGGTGCTCAAGGTGCTCATCTGATAATTTGGAATAGAACAGCGAAGCTCTAGTGAGCTGATTATTTTTCTCTTTCCTGCACTGTCTGAGCATGGGACATAGTTCCCCTCTCCATGCTTGGAAGATGAAAAAGATCCTCTGACACCTTGGTTGGAAGAATGACAGTTTATGGAAGGAGGACTTTGCGTGACAGGGGCAAACTTTTGATTTTACAAAGGAAAAGTTAAGTTCTAGAGTCTTCATCCTTTTCCCACAGGAGCTGCTGGAAGGAGGACTGGTTTTCTGTCTCCTGTAGTAAAAGGAGAGGCCGTCAGTGATGACACACATTTGTACTCTGAAGTTGCACAGGAAATCGGGGATAAAGGAGAAGAAACTACAGAAATACACCCCTCATGCACCCACCCACACACCCCTTAACTCATTCTTCACCAAGGAACAGAGAGGAGAGTCAAAGAAATGAAGACAAATAGTTAGGAGTCAAAGAAGCAGTAAGGAGTATAAAAAGGGTTTGGCAGAGAAAAGAACATGATCCAAAACATGTCTGTGTATCTCAGTTAGGTACCAAGACAAAGAGAAAAAGAAGAACCTGAACTGAGGGATTCTAGAAGACCCATACTGCCTCTAATACCAAAAATTCACAGATCTTTATACCGCAGAATAAAAATGCAACATGGTCTTTCCTGGAACATTTACTATGTCCCCCTGCCTTTTTTACTGGGCAGACAGTGGCCATTGTCAGCTCTCCTTGACAGGGTCATGCATTCACTTGCAAAGGTCCACTTCCCTCTTCTTGGGCAGACAGGCTAAGAAAATTCACCTGAAGCAGTGATCTTGCATGGCAGCGTGTGCAGCCATTGAATCAACTTTCTCATCTCTAATACCAGGTTTTGCACCCCCAACAGAAGATTTGTTTACTGTCCTGATCTCACCCAGAAGTTATCTAAGAAATTTTGAACATCTGGATTGCTACTTTAATCTCTGTTACTAGTGGCACCACTGGATCCAGCACAAACACATTGCATTACACTTTTCCTTTCTTTTCTCTGCTTCAGAATGAATGGCTTTGATGGAGTATTTTGGGAACCCCTGGGAAGTCAGGAACCACTCAGAAAGTGTGAAGTACCAGGGCCGGGAGCACAGAAGAGAGGTAAACTACATCTGTAAACTAGACCATACAGCAAGTTAGACCATACGGTTAAAAAACAATCTACATACAGAAAAAAGAACCCTTTGCAATATTTTAAAGCATTTGACCATATAAACAGCATCTGGAAATGTGTATGTTGCTTCTTTTTTTCTCCTCATTTCAGAAGAGTGCTAGAAGCAGCACAAAATATCCTGTACTTTGCAATGAAGTGGAACATACTTGTCTGCATTTTAACAGAATTTATCAGGTCCTTGATTTTGTTTCACAGTCAATGACAACTTGAATTCTACTATAATAAATATTCATAGCATGCATATTCCAGTCATACATGTGAATTAGTAAAGTTAAAGCTTCGTTCTCATAATTAAAGCCATTAGTAAGGATTCCAAGATGACTTTGTGCTTGTGCAGAAACTTGCAAAAGAATTATCTTCATTTTTTAAGACCAGCATTTGGCTGGAAGTGCCTCAATGCTCAGCTAGTATGGTAGCAAGCATTTTTACCTGAAGGATAAAAACTGAGCTTTGAGTTTTAAAGGTTCACAATACAGTCACATAGTAAAATATTCTAAAATATTCTAAAATACACTCATTTAAAGAACTTGACCAAAAATAAATCTGAGAAAGCTGCACATATGCTCATGGCTGTTCTGAAGGCAAAGGAGGAAGTAATTTTGGGAAATAAATTTGTTGTTACTCATTCCTTTCTCAGCTCTGTTAATAATTTGCTCTGTTCAGGCCCAATTTTAATAACAATAATGGAGGCCAGTGACCTCTGGCTGAGTTGAATCATGTTGTGTGGGAGTGGCACATTCAGCTCCTGAAAAATCATTACTGGGAACTACAAAATGGAAGATGGTGGTTTATCCTAATGTAGCAATTCCCAGGATATGGTCTCTTGAGGATTGCTTTGGGTTATGCAAGGGTGTCCCCTTGATTTAAATATCTCAGTTTTAACTGTTGGGAAAACATCCAAAGGTGAGTATTATCTAGAGCAGGACACCATCTGGGTAGTGGAAGTGGTGATAGTATTTGTGGGCAAACACAGGCAGGCAGCAAAAATCCTGTGCTGCTGCTTGTCATTTGTAGCTTGTCTTCTAAGAGAAAAAGGATGGCATTTGGAAAAGAAAATACATGCCTATAGCTGGCATATATAGCATGTATCCTGCCCGGTCTTGAGATGGGCAGGAATGTGGGGAAATAGGAAGACTGTATTTGGTGTTATGAGAGGTAGGGCAATGTGAGTCCAGTGCCATATGGGAAAGAGAGTAACTCTCAGAGATTTGGCAGGTGCCAAAATTGCCTTTGCAAAAAGAAGTTGATGCTCCATTGCAGTCAATAGACTGATCAGCTAAAGCTACCTAATCAGTGCTAGGGTACCTAAAAACGGAGATGTTCAGTTGTCATTGCTCAGTCACACTAATAGGGAAAACTCTCCACCAATTTCAAACTTTCCATTTTCCCTGCTGCAGCTCAACCTGCCCTTCATACCTGGAAGAAGCTTTCTACATGCATCCATAAAACTACTTTGTTAGATTTCAACAAGTCCCTCATTAAAACTCCTCCTTGTCACAGTTCCTGGATAATGCCAAGATCATGTAGGAATTGGTGACCTCTCACCCATGCACACCAGCACTCAGACTCAGACCGTCTAAGGCTGGAAAGAACTGATGTCCTGGTCACACTCTATCTTACTGTTAGTCTGTCCTTCCCTGACCTGCTGGCTTTATCTTCTGTGACAGCTAAGGAAATAAAATCCCTTTTTTAGCCTGATAAAAAGATTTATGGGGCCATCATCTGTCTGCTTGTTCTTCTCTACTAATTTATGAATTCACTGGTCAATTTTAGTTAAATATGGCACTGAAGTAGAAATCTCAAAGATGTTTTGGTAATCCAAAACACCAAGATAACAGAAGATAAAGATACCAGTAGTATGTTCCCCAAGGTAAAGAACACAGTGTGAGCTTTGCCCTGAGACATGATGGAATGCACGCAGGAGTCTTGTTATAAATTCTCCACTCCTGGGAAACTCTGGTTTCTGCACTATAAAATCCATTATGCCCATCTAAAATTCTAGAGAATTCCAGTGAATTCTGTGATGTGTAACAGGCACTGCATGAACACTGCAGTATAACTATCATTCAGTGAACCAGCATAAAAAGTCAGTCAATCAGAGGCAAAAATCTAATAGAAAAATAGCTCCCTTAGCTGTGGAGGCCAGTGAACAACTCAGTTGTTGAGCATGGGCATGGTGGTATTTTTTCCTTTAGAGCTAACATGCCTGAAGATTTTTACAGCCGGAGTTACCCCGGTGTTGATCACAGCTATCATGAAGTACCTGTGCATTAACAAGCAGTGAAAGGCTACAAGGAGCATACTGAGTTGGTCTCTGAAATCCTGTGATTTGAGGAGTTCACAAAATGCAAATTTCCAATATGCTCATTGCACATGTCTGCAGCCAACTTTTCCGTATGCTCGTACATTTACGGATAGCACTTCAGGAAAATCTGTGGTTTACAAAAGGCAAACATTTAAATGTAAAGAAGAAAAACAGATCTCCTGAGTGACTGTTGTTAGCAAGCTGTCTTCAGGAGGAGGATAAACCAGACAACATTCTTTAAAGTATGTCTATTTAATTTTTTTTTTTCTGAAATAATGTAGTATTATTAGACACAGAAGGCTGGATATATCTTATACAAGTATCACTTGACTCTGGTCTGGTACGATTTGTATCAGCAGGAACTTAAAAGTCAGTGATAGCTTGGACAAAGGGCACGCAGAGATTGGCATTAGGGATGAAACAGGGCAACATGTGGTGACACAAGGCAGACAGTGTACAAAACTGGAGATATTTTCACACTAGAGAAAGAACAATGGTAGCAGCTATTAAAAACAAAGCAGTACATAAATCAGGGCTTGCTCCTTCAGACTGTGATGAGCCACCCCCAACACTTCCACAAACAACATATTACCAGCACATCAGTCAGAGGCTGGATTTATTCTCACTAAGGACGCACTGGCTTCATTTTTATACTACTCCAACTTAAATAGTATCATTACCTCTGGTCCTTCTGATCCACCAACCTCTGTCTGCTTTTAAAAACTATTTTGAAATCAAGTCACTGTACTGAAGCCACTGAAACCCAAAAGCTGTGGAAGAGTAAAGGAGTTGGCAGTCACGCAAGTATCAATCTTCAAAACAATGGAAACACAATCTTAGGATGCTTCTGGCCCAATATAACTCCTATGTAACAAAAAGTTTCTGAGAAATGTCAAGTACACAAATACCAGCTTATTAAGGACTGTCATAGTTTGTGACAAACTCTTACACCGCAGAGAGTGCTTTTCAAAAGGAAAGCATTGTAGTTGGACAGTTTCAACATTTTTAACTGTAAATTCACTTTTTATTTCCATGAACTCATTCAGTATTTTTTGTAGCTGGTGTTAAGTTACAGGTTCATAACTAAAAAAATAGCTTGATAATGTTGGATTCTTTTTTTTTCATTATCCAAAATCCTTTTGCTTAGCATAAGAAGGTGCAATACACAATGAGGAGTGTTTTAATGATGGCTCACAAAATCTTCTCAGCTTTCTAAGTAACTGCTTTTCTGGGTTACATGATAAAATAATTTGTAATCTCCATCAGGTTGTGAAAAGCAGGTATCTTCAACTATTGAGAACAGAGTAAAATTGCAAAACATGGCTATGCTAAAATTAAAGAGCAGATTCATTCAACTCAGGGAGAAATAGAAACATCTGTCAGCATATTGTAACAAATACTCCTGCAGTGAACAAAAGTCATAAGTGCAGCTCTCTTATTTACAGAGAAGTTTGCTAATTTAAAAATTATGCAGTGAAAGGAGTCAGGTCTTGAATTTATGAAAATGCACTTTCCCATAGAGATCTGAGGAAGAGTAACATACTGCAGGAACCACACACACGAGATTCATGCATTGGATGACAAGTGCATGAGCGTGTGACTGACTGCACTTCCAGGCACACGAGAGAGGAGGACCTGTTGCAGCATTGCTCCTGGATAACCAATTACCTAGAGATAAATTATTCCAGCTAATTTTTCCCAGGGATCCTTTTTGACAATGTGACAGATAAAGAGAAGACAAGCAACAGCCACTCTAGCAGGGGTGGGGAGTACAAAGGAGAGGCCAGAAGACCAAGTTTCCTACCCAGCATGTGAGACTTGACAGCTCTGAAAATACTGGGGACACTTCCATATGACTCATGCATAAGCCATGTACAGCTGACTGATCTAGAACCAGCACAAGAGGGGAAATTCAAGCCTTACGGAAGCCAAGAGAACTTTGCCAATAACTATAACAGTGCCAAGTATTCCACCTGATGGCTTTGAACTTTTTCCAAAAACATTAGCCAAAGACTGTGTTAACTTTGATATATGAAAGAATGCAGACTCAACAAAACCTCTCAACCTCGTCCAGGCAGTGTACTAAGAACTGCTGTGTATGCAATGACTTTTTCTTCCACATGATCTTCAAGTAACACTGAAACTGCAGACACAGTTTAAGATTTTCCCTACTTTTAAAATTTTTACCCATTTTTACCATGGTATTTTTTTTCTCAATACATTAAAAATAAAGCAAAAATAATTAAAACATACTAAATCCACAATTCCATAGCAAAAAGCAGGCAGGAAAACAAGTATTTTCACTGATACTGTGTAATTCAGTTAATTTAAACCATTCATTGAGATGCAATATCATGGAGTACCATGTGTGCAAAATGCAGATGTTGAGCTCTGATGACATCATTTCCAAGAGAAAATATGGGCCTCAGAATAAAGAAATATATTGGCTGCTACTTATGGCTCTGTTTCACTTCCTTTGTACCATGTCCCTTTCCTCAATAACGGTGACAGGAGTTTAGCTTCTGCCTATGGCTGTGCCACTGAGGTGAGCAGCAGAATGACAGCTTTCAACTACTTGTAGGAGCACCTAAATTTACCAAACTCATTGTGACTCATGGTTGTTTTATGCTACCATAATAAGACTGGTGTAGAGCTTTTTCCCCTTCACCAGGACATTAAAACTGCTTTTCCTATATGGACATTTTGGGGTCTACTAATACATTCAAACATGGGCTTAAACAACTTCACTCTTTATAGGCTCTTTATATGTGACCTTTTATTTCCTACTGACTTGTAGAAACCTCATATGCTTGACATGTCTGTCTTTATGCAAGTTGCTAGGTAGCACTAACAAGCAAAGGTACACACACAGATAACACAATCATAGAAGCCGCACTGACACTGAAATGTCTTTAATTTCCGAGTGGTTGCTGAAAGACCAAGCTCTTACTGGGACAATGTATGGCAACCTTTCTTTTATGGCATGTCCCTGAACCTTGCTGTTCTGCTCTCCAGTGCTCTGGGTAGAAAGACTATGCATGACACACTATTGCTGTGGGAAAAACGAAGGGTTTGGGGCTGTGGTTTTTTGTGCAGCCATACATATTTTGCCATATTTTGTATAGTCAAGATTCCCTTAGGTTTGAAGAGGTATGGCATTTATTGAGCCTTTCAAAATCATGCTAAGGATGTGTCTTACCAACACCACATGCAAAACAGCTTAATAGAATATTATATACTGTACCCCAAAGAACACATAAAATGTAGTTTTAAAGTTAACTGAAGACTGCAGCACACACAATTCACAAGAGTAGAATTATATTTCCAGAGACACATTTTTAATATTATTTCTTACTCTGTTCATCCCAGGCAAACTTCTCGCAATTAGCTGAAACAAGATCTATGCTACAGGTACAGAAATTCTGCACTGCACAGAAGGCAAGATGGCAGAAATCCACATACTCTTTTTAATTTTGGGAGATGCATTGATATGCTTGCTTTCAAAAAATGAAAAAAACCCAAGCTTCTGAAAAACTAGCCTTTCTTTTGATTCACTTATTAAACTGATTTAGTTCAGTATAAAACAATAGAATAAATGTCAATGTAGGCTATCTGCAAATTCCATGCCAAAGTTCAACTTGGTCCAAATTCTGAAACCGAAAAACTAAATTGTCACTGCCGCAATGGCACACAACTCAATATCCCTAAAGTAGTGGTGAAGCTTTGCACAAATATAAGAGTCATCCAGATCTTGATGTAGGATTTATTATTTCTTCAGATTAACAAGTGGAAGAGACCAAAAAGTCACCTTTAAGGACACAAATGTAATGCCTTCCTTACACACATACCTTAGTGGAATTCGACTTGCAACCGTAACCATTGTCTGCAGAGTTTTACAGTGTGCTTCAACAGATCTGCAGGATGCTTAACATTTAATTAAAAAATGTTACAGATTTTTATGTAATTTCCATACAACCCTACCTCATTTTTATAGATGCTATTGATTTATACTAGAATTTTAAGACATGCCTGCTATGGACTTAATTTTCCATTTAACTGTAATGAGACTCCAGCATCATATTCTTTATGTTACTGTAGAATCTTTAATCTTTTTTTTTTCAGTTCCTTAGGATATATCCTCAATGATATGGTAATTTTTACCCATCTTATTATTTTAGAGGAGAAGTACACCTTTTAAACAGAAGTCCCTTCCTGATGAGTTTCTTTGCACTTACTAATGTTGGTTTTGCCACATGTAGCTACCACCACCTTACTGAAAATTCAAGCACATGTGGCCTGTGTTTATTTGGGTTCAAACAAGTAAGCATCAAGCAAATCTGATAGAAGCTGCACACTTTCACAAATCAATCTGCTTTACAGGTTCCATCTGCTCTTAAGTGCTTCCCAGAGAACAAACACTGTGTCACTATACCACATATTTCCATTGCACTATCCCAAACACACTTAAGCTGCTGACAGATTAATGCTTAGTTCACTTGTGGCATACATTCTTGGGTTCTTACACATGTTCTTATAAGGAAATGGAACTCACTAAGCACTTAATCACAAGCTGGGGTAGTGTTATGGCCTTGAATACGACACACTAACTCTGTTTCAGGAACAGGCTCAGGTATCTCTATACAAGCCATCGCTGTCACTAGCACTGCCAAAGACCCTGGAAATCAAATTACCTTTGTCAACCTCACTTAAACAAAAGTAAGCAGAAATTTGCCGAAGGGTAGCCCTGAGAGCCAGGGATGAACCACCTGAGGAGTGTGCAGAAAGGGCCAAAGGAGCGTGCTGTTTACTGGAATGCAACTTGGACAGCTTAAGCATGCATGTATACGCTTGAATCCATTACAAAGAAATCTTAGTAAAATTACTGCAAAGACAGGAACTTAATATATAAAAAACAGTATTAACTGAAAAACTGAAGTAAAATACAACACAGATTTATAAAGATACCAGCAACCCAATTAATTGTGAATTTATGTGGTTAGGAAGAAGTGACAGCAAGAGGAACTCATATGAGTATATGTAAATGTGAATATATGCTATGAATATCTGCATTTTTGCTTGGGAGAGAGGTGATGCTTCATGGAAAATCCTTTGCACCCTTACTTGATGTAAACCAAGTTCTATTAGTTCAGAGCAGTCAAGAACTTTATCTTGTTTGATGATTAAATACAGGACACAAAAAGGAAGGGATAGCTTTCTGGGGTGAATAGCATGAAAATTATAAGTAAATTTTTTTCTGCATTCAACCTGGTAAATATTTATCCAGTTCTGACCTTTGAAATAGATTTTATAGAAGAAAACATAGTAATTCACTCCCTAGGCAGACTGATCCCCCATTATGTACACCACACCATTATCACCAACAGTGAATCTTAGAATCATAGAAGTTGGAAAAGACTTCTAAGTTCACTGAGTCCCACTGTTAACCCAGCACTACAGTGTTCACTAATAAACCACATCTGCAAGTGCCACATCCATACACCCTTTGAATACTTCCAGGAGTGGTGATTTCACTACTTCCCTGGGCAGCCTATTCCAATGCCTGACTACCCTTTCAATTAAGAAATTTTTCCCAATATCCAATCTAAGCCTCCCCTGGTTCACTTTGTGGCTGATTCCTCTCATCCCGCCACTTGTTACCTGGGAGAAGAGACTGACCTCCAGTGAAGTGCTTTTGCCACCGAATTGTATGTTGCTGAGTGCCATGGTAAAACTGGGATCCACAAGCCACCCCTGATTTCCATGGAGATGTGTCCTTTTAAATTATGAAAAACTGTTGTCACACTTCTCTTGTTTAGCTTAGCAGGGTCTGAGTGCAACTCGCTGTGGGTTTTTTTAGTGTCACTGGATGCAGTCAATGCTCTACCCTGGTGTTTCTCAAATGCAAAGATCAAGAACAGTAACAGTCCCCACCACTGCAAACAAGATGGGAAAAGTCCTGTCCCCCTGCAATATCTGGAGTTGGTTGTTCTTTGATGGACATAGCTTAACACATCATGGGTTAACCACTGTACTTTCTTGTCCTCCTCAAGGTATCAGAAGTCAGGAGTATTTCTCTGGGACAGTGCTGCTCTCAGAGCAAGGCAGGGGCTTGAAAGTATGGGGCACTTAATAAAATTAACAATTTTAGTAGAAGTCAATATACTTTTGTGCCACAGATTAATGCCGATGCTCTCTCACATGGAGAAGACTTTGCCACCCACACTTCCCACCCCCTCCATCTCTGTTTTTTTCTCTACTGGCACAAGCAATCTAAATTTGATAGCATCTCTTGATAAACATCCAGCATTGGTAGAGCTCACTTGAACTGCAAACTTGCCAGCAAGACAATACACAGATGAACTGAACCCAGACAGGTAGCAACAGATAAAGCTTGAGTATGCATTCAGGATGTTATCTTACTGTAAGCATGTAAACCTGTTTTTCATCTCAAAATTCTGAGATGTTGAATTGGTAGAGGTAACATTACCCAACTTGGTTAGGCATTTTGAAATCACTTGAAAAATAAAAGACCTTTTGCTGGTGCAGTACTGAGACAAATACCTAAGATAACTTAACTTTAGCTATTGTCATGAGAGCAAGCAACTAATTAGTAGGGAATTCCCTTGGTCATAAGTTATTCTGTGATTTTTTGGTAAGATTTGAGAAGTTGTGCTGTGTTTCACAGGACACAGTGTCTATGTTTCACAGGACACAGTGTCTGTGTTTCAGAACATCTCAAACTACAACATGCAGCAATTTCCCACTCTTCTTAAGCAAGGTCTCCAGTTGTATTTACATAAACATTTTTACAACATTTAATTTGTGCCATTGTCTAAAGTGAAATACTTCACAAAATGCTTTGGTAAATCTTGTGAATTCCCCCTATGTTGAGAAAATTATTCTTCTAAATACTTTTCCTTTTTATGACTGTAAATACTGAGACTTTTGTTTTGCAGCAATGTAGTATCTAATTCCATTTTTCAAAGTCTGCCAAGCACACTATTGCATGAAAATATTTTCCTTTCTCTTTCTCTTTTCTATTTCATCAACAGTGATTCAAGTAGAAAGACCTGGTTCAGGATGCTTCTACTTGTTGGCTGCCACTTTTGCCAGTTTTGAGAAGGCTTCTGAAAGGCTGGCCAGCCTTAAAAGTACAATAAATCCTCGGTGTGCATCATTCAACATACCTAAATTAATATGGAAATGAATTCATGATGTGGCTATAATGAATACTCTTCGATTCCAGAACTTTATCTTCACTTCTGGCAGCCCATCAACCGTATCCTCCAACAGCATACTGCATGGCTAGAGAAAGCCGATTTTCCTCCTAGGAAAGTGTCTGCAACTGTGGCAGTATAAGTTTTCTTTGCCCTCTCCCTTTTTTATGATGACGTGGAGGAGTTAAAAGGAAGGCCTTTTCACTCTAATTTTTATATTTCTAGGCTTCTTGTAATTGTCCTTTGGTTGCCTATATCACAAACCCATACTCTCCCTTTACTGATCATGTGTGCATTGCATTCCTCAAAGATGACTTTATTTTGTTTGTAAAATACATATTTTTTTATTATTAATCAGTAGACTTGCACTATTTTCTGAGGGTGATTTTTTCCTCTTTGGTATATTTACCTTGCTCTCACTTTCATGAGTTTTCATGGCCCTTTGGGCAGCCTCTTTGTTTCTCTGAAACTTTTTCCTTAGCAGCTCTGTAGCCTGCCTTTTGCTAGCCTTCCAGCATTTGTAATCAGTTACCATCTTTGTTCTGCTCTCTACTCACAGTCATTTGCTTTTTGTTTCTTCCTTCCTACTTTCATCTTCAAAGTCACATAACTAAAGCTGATTCAGGCTTCTGTGCCTTGCCTGATGATAAAATGACAAACCAAACCAGAGAAAAGAGGTTCCAGCATACAGGCGAAGACAAGAGAGGAGAAGCAGCACCTTCTTAACCATGGAACTGGTTTATCTGAAGGCTGAAAAACATCTCAGGGTTAGATACCAGCAGACAGTGGTTGGGATTCTGGCCTAAAGCAGACAGAATTTCTAATAGAAAACCGGAGTGGAAAGGAAAGAAGCAGCAAGCACCTTTTGTGACATACAAGGGAATATATGCAGAAGGGTTTTACAATTGACCAAAAGGTCAAGACAACATCAAATCTCTCACTTGAAATTGCATCATCCAGTATTAAATGTTGTCCAGATAAGGAAGAAAAAGATTAGGCATTGACTAAATTTCGGAAGGCTAGAAACTGTTGTATTTATGAGGTAGCACAACTAGTGTTTGTGTAGCAGTCAGTATTCTCAGCATTTCCCTGAGGCACAATTCTCCTGCTAATTACAGGAGGCACAGGGCTATCCTAATGTGGCTGTGCTGTTTCTCATACCAGGATTAAATTATTTAGAACTAGTCTTGATACCTCTGATGTTCCTTGTATAGAAGGACTGGATTTTCTGGTTTTATGGGGTTAAGGAAAACTGATTAACAGACCTTGACCAGGTCAAGTGAAATATCGTTCATAGAGATTTGATATGGTGGACAGGAGTATGCATGAACCTGTTAACCAAGGTAATTTATGCACAAGCTTAGTCACACAGCACCCAAAAATAAGGATATTCCTGGTTTTCAGGTATATCTAAGTAAAGCATTCCTAATTACATCTTCCACTACATTTTAGCCCTTTTACTCAATAACTGGCAAATTCAAGCGCTGGTGAGCTTGTAGTCTACCATCACATCAGTAACTGTGTGGTCTCTAGGATTTGCTCACTGCAGTAACTTACATTTTCCTCTCATCTTTATGCTCTTCTTTTTCTCTTCCTTTTCCTGTCAATATCAGTCTGAAATTTCAGCTTTACTCAGCATCACCTATTTTAATACAGAACTTCTGTGATCTCTGTTCTTTGGATTCCCAGCTGGATGGATCATCTCACTAGGAACTTAGTAATTCATTGGCATGGTTCTTGTTTGACAATAACTCCTTCAATTTTCAGGCTCTGCACACTCCTCTTCAGAGCACCATCTTTCCATCACTCTGCCTGGCCATTTGCATTGATTCACTCTTTAAACAAACTATGTTCTTCAATTTCTTTGTTCTCCTTATCTGCTGCTCCTTTCCTCTTCTCTTCCTCATGACTATAGTTTTCCTTTTCAGTAACTTTTCTGATACTGCCTTTTCATGTTTTTCAGCCTTTATCTCTAATATCTAAACAAAAAAATATGTATTTTCTGACTAAAATCAGACTCTTCCCGATTCTTCCCTCAGAGAATGCATTGTTCCTTACAGCTTCTCTGCTCCTATTTCCTTCATGCCCTCTCTTTTCTTCTCTTTCATCAGATATAGAATCATAATTTATGTCTTTTTTAATGATTCTCCTCCCCTTTTTCTCCCTTTCACCATGATTTCTGTCTCTAAAATAGCTTTTGCAAAGCAATGTTCAGTTGCTGTCAAAGGAATCCAAAACTCCATAGATGTTTCATATGTCTCTATTTTTTAACTGTTAATTATTCACTTGAAATCACTTCCCAACCCCATTTAAGTTTAGGTTCTAAACAAACCTTTGTTTAGAATCTGTATGCCACCAATTCCACCCTTTTCTTCTCGGCAAAATTCATACAGACACTGTAAATTCCCCCAAACTGTTCTCAAAATTGTTGTAACTGAATAACTATGTTGCATTTTTTCACAGCACACAAATCTTTGTAATCTCTGCTCATGCATATACTCCTATTTTTTCATGTATGTTCTTTAATTAGTGTGTAATAGCAAGCAGACTAATGAAAAGAGCTCAGGTAAGGGCTGCATAAGTCCTTACTTTGTAAATTGCAAGCATAAACGTACAAAAAAGAAGAAAGTATCCCCTGATTACAAGACAAGAATACCAACTATTACCGCTTAAGTAAAAAAGAAAAACAAACAAACCAAGAACACCAGAACCAAACTGAGTCTTTTGGTTCTGGTAGGCAGACGACTAGGACTGAAATCCTTAACTGAGATAAAGCGTGAACCCCTGAATGGTCTAACATCTTAATCCAAAGGAGATCTCACAGTGAAAAAAAAAAAAAAAAAGAAAAGAAATTTTTGCAAAGAACACAGATCTTTCAAAAATCATCTAAAACCACCTGGAAATGCTATGTGAGAGATGGAGAAATCAACACTTGTGTCAGAGAAAAATGCAACTCTGGGAACTCAGTAATTTAGTTCACTAACATCACTAGGAGATCACTATCTGTAAAATTCAAATTCAAATAGCTCTTGGCATAAGGGTAAGGTGAAACTAGAAACTAAACCTGAAACTAGAAGCTCAAACTGAAGATAGTAAGCACCAGTATACCAATATAGAGCTACTGTACACAGACTGATAAAAAAATCTTGCAGCAATGAAGCTATTTAAGGAAATCTTAACCTATCTAAGAAATGTGGTATTCACTGAATAAGGTACTGCAAATTAACACTGCTGTTGCTGAACTTCTACTCATGTGTGATAGGGTATATTGGACAAGCCAGTGACATCAAAATTATACCCAAAAAACACCTGGCATGACTGGAGAGAATAGTAAAAATTTCTACCCATACGCACAATACATCAAAATGAAGAAAGGTAGAAGGTGGAGCACTTACAGGAGTGTGAGTTTATGGAAGTCATTGAGGATTACACAGGTCAGTATCACTTTGGGGAACAACACATGGATGTGATGGAAAGATACAAGAAAAATAACTAGGAAAGAACCAAAGAATTGAAGGTGATGGTGCTATGCAGATGTATGGAGCAAGCAACCAGCAAAACAGAAAACCCATTTCCTGCATGGGAAAGGGATCGATCAGGTCGTAGACAACTTAGGCACTAGACTTCAGATGTAAAACCTTTCTTCTTCATTTTTTTTGGAAAAGGCTGTTGAGATTGGAGGGGAGGAAGTAGGGAGGAATGGAAGAGAGAAGTGGGCTGCTGAAGTGTTTTAATGGATTCCTAAACATAATAGCCCAGTGACAAGCATTTTCCCTGTGTATAGACAAAATAGGTACACTGAAGCAAAAAATGGTGCAAATATTGCTACAAACATCTGTCTTTTGGAAGAACTACTTATAATTAATCAGAGACAATACACTCTCTTATTTATACTGGGTTTTCCTCTTCTTTTGACACATTTTGCGCTAAACATTAAATGCCATGGGCATTTTCTAAAACCCTAGCAAAGTGAATAAGGAAGATTTAATTCCTTCTGTTCTTTGTTTCATTCTTTCTTTAAATTGCTTTCTCCACCTTGACATTTTTCTCTCCCTCCCGGGTGATCCCAGAGGTAAGATTTATGTTTACAACTGATGGTTTATGATTAAGACATTGAACTTTGGTCACTGAATTAGTACTGTCTGTAGGTTCAGAAATCTGCCAGCCACGCACGAATCGCCAGGGGACCTCCCATAAGCAGGGTGCCGACTGGCGACGAATTCAGGCTGTAACCCTTAAGCAGTAGCATCCCCCAGTGGCCCTAGTTATCACTGCAGTGCACTTTCGGGGATATTTTTAGGCTCTCTAATTTTCAATGTAAATGTAAATTCAATTCAAGTGCCTCAGAACTAGCCAGTACTCAGAAGTCTGTTGAGCTCAGTAAAGAACCATATATATTTGATGAAACAATTTATTTCCAGTCATTGCATATATCACATGTGTATTGCAAAACACATAGCTGTAAAAGCAGGATTTTTTTTTTAACACATTCAAAAAGGGGGAAAAATCAGACCAGAAGAAAGTCAAACTCTTTATTGGAAAGCCTTCTTGAAAAAGAGAAAATAGGTTCAGAGTTTGTTCCAAGAATATTATGGTCTACAGCTATTTTTGGCTTTTTTACAAGATCCTGACTCAAGAAAAGGATACTATAGCAACCATCAATTTTTAATCCGCCTTTTGACTGAAGTTCACATACTTAGAAAATACAGACTATCATATATATTGAATTACAATTCTAAATCAAAAATTCCTGGCTGGTATTTCATTAACCCAATGAAAATTCAACCATGTTCTCAGAAAAAACAAGAACATACCAGCCACTGTTCTTAAACCCAGCCCTTCGCAAAACAATCTAAAATTGCGCTCACTGGGACTGCTTTCCCTGTTCCCTAAATGAACTCAGTCACTGACAAAAGGTGAAGTAATGGGGTACTGCAAAACATCACTGGAAGGGATAGAGAATAGGGGGAGGTAGAAGGGCAGACAAATGATGCACACATAACACAAATATGGGGTGCTTGCACCAACCCAGCTCCCTCCCACTCCAGAAGTACAGCAGCCACATTGCACCAGCCCTGTATTTGTGCTGACTCAGTTGAGAGGGGATGGAGGAGGAAGGACGTGCAAGGCTGCCGGGTGAAGAGCCAGAGCAGCACTTCTGCACATCACTTCTGTATGGGATGAAAAGAAGGAAATTTCTCTTGTTAATATTGGAGCCCTTCAGTTACTTCTAGTGCTGCAGCACTGGAAATGAAGAGTTGTTAATTAAAACAACCCATCTGAAAATCAGTGGTACTTCTACATTAGCTCGAAATTCAGCAGGGGATTGTGAGCAGTGCAGAGCAGAAATCGATGAGCATTTTTGTCATCTCTGTATCAGAATCTCACCAGACCTGATGTCACATGACCCCAAAGAGGTGACATGGTGTTATCTAGCACGTAAGCCCAACAGGCCCGTGGCGCCACATAGTTACTTCTTTTCCTCCTCTTACCCTTGTCACAATAGCCAAGGACATCCAGCAGAGTTTATAACAGACGCATCCTTCCACTTCCTGGCAGCAGTGTAAAGCACTGAATACTTAAGACAAGGGGAAGAAAATACCCCAAACCTAATCTCCAGAACATATGTGCCCTGTCAGTAATTTAAGGGCTAAATGCTAGGTCCTTCCTCTGAGGTAACCTAAGGGAAATCTGTCTTTCTCAGTATCTCTGAATCTGATCCTTCATGAGCAGCAGTCAGAGTGTGAATGTGCTAACTGAGACATGACAAACCCATGTAACACCTCTTGCTGATATTCTGTTATTCTGTGGTTAAGACTCATGAGGATTTTTGAAAGGAAGTTTATTTTTGCAAGCTGCTGAGTGCTGACTATGACGTGAGGCAGCTTTCATTTAGGTAAATGTCTTAACTTTCGTTAAGGCTCTCGGACAGACAGGCTATTACTGTGGCATTTACAAGGAAAGCCATGTAGATACATTTGGCTTAGGCTACTCAGTGGAAGTCCATGTCGAAGGTTTTAACAAAAAATGGATGGCTATGGTTCGGCAGAAAAGGAGAAGGCAGCTTTTTATCTTGGCAGACACTACCTCTCCCTTTCTTTCGCTAAAACCATTTCAGAGGTCCTGAACAATGCTCCTTATAGGTTATTATCGCTACCTAAAACACAGGGGCTGGTATTCAGCATGACAAATCAGTTTTATGTAGTTCAGACGTCTGTCTCTGCCACTTACATGAAGTGGATGATTCTGAAAAAGTCAGCAACTATCATAACGAAAACATGCATTATGATACGTGTCACACAGCACTGAAAATTAATCCTGCTGCTAAAGAAATGGAAAATGCACAATAAACACATTACCTGAAATTAAAACTGGTTCTGACCAAATCTCCAGAGCCTTTAAAGTTGTAACAATGATTTCCTATTTATATGGACTGCGCGAATTCTCAGGTGATTCCCTGTGGAGATCTGTATGAATACTTTTTCCAGAGCTGAGGAAAGGAAAATAGGTAGCTATAATGGAACTGCAGGAGCAGCCAAGCAGTAGATTGATTCAACAGGAGAAATTCAATGTATCCCAAAGGATTTCCTAGGATTTGCTCTCCTGCTGCTTAGGGCACAATTTGTTGTAATGAGAAACTGAGGATTTTGTTTCAGGTGTGTCAAAGCTTGCAGTGATGACTTGAAGGTATAAAGAAAAAGAAACAACTGAAAATCTCTCTTAAATAATGCTTTTGGGTGAGGAGAGAATAAGGACAAGCTCTCCAAGGTGCAAAAAAAGTCAAATATCTCATGTAAATAATTATTACCTTGAGAGATCCTAATTGGATGCACAGTCGAATCCATTCCTTCATCTCCAAACTGCTGCATTAAACAGCTTGAAAACTATGGTACACTTCAGCAAGCAAAACAAAGAAAGCTTTATTAAATTATCTGGTAAAATTGTACTTGGTCTCACTGTAATCTCTGCTCTCAGAAATGTCTGCAGAAAAGAAATGCTCTGTTTTCAGTTGTGAAGAACCAAGTTAACAAGTTATAAAAAACCCAACCCAACCCAAAACAAATGAGGTTTGTGTTTTTTATTTAATAAGGCAACATTTAAACAGGCAGACTACTCTGTTCATCTGAAGTGTGCCACAAGGTAGAACACTGGCAGGAAGCATGTACTGCTGCAGTACTTCATAAGCCCTGTTTAAAAGATTAAGTGGGACATGCACGTGCATTTCACCCTGAAGAAATGTGAAAATTTGCAGGCACTCATGTCCTCCTCTACGAGAAGGAATAGTCATTATGAACACAGAGCTACTCCACAGCTGTGATGTACCATAGCCTATGCAGGTTTTATCCACTATCACTTTTTAGCGAAAGCTCTGAAACACTATGTTCCTTAAGTGAAGCCTTGAGTTTTATTCAGAAACAGGCTGCCATGTGGAATTTCCTCAGGCAAAATGCTGAGTGCTGATGGCATCTCCATTTGATTAGGGAAAATATGTAACATCTGAAATGTTCATATTCACAGCAGGGCATATCGTTCAGCCCTAGCACACCCCTCGCACTTCTCAACATCACACCTTGTACTGAAACATCACGTGGTGCACCAACAGAGAAGAAAAGAATGCTCTAAGAAATATGTTATGGAGAATGAATATTCATGTGTGAATGACATTACATCTGGACGCTCAGCACAGGCTTACACTTAGTTACAAACAATACAACTATTCAGAACCCAAAGATGTGAGTGTTAAAGCTTTCAGAACGCAGACCAAAGCAGAAGCACCTGCCCTTTCTCTACTCGATGACCAAAGTTGCATTACAGCTCCAGGTTCCAACCAATTTCAAGCCTTAACACATGATGTATGATCTCCTAGAATATCCTTCTGTATCAACAAATGACCATCAGACTCAGAAACTCTCCCAGCACATATCACAGGAACAAGTACTGACCAGGACAGAAGAAAAGCAAGTACTTCACCACCTTGACCTCTCCATAAAATAAGGACCAGGAGCTTTTTAATTTCCAGTTGAAATTGCATTTTGCAAAATTTTTTTATTTTTCTGTAAATTCTATGTATAGAGTATATGGACAATATACATTATTTCAATCAGCTACCTGTCCCTCACTTTCACCCTATCTCAGCATAAAACACTGATACCCTCATGTCAATGCAGCCTGAAAGTAAGTTTCTGGTCAGGGATGTGGCAGCATCTGAACATGTGAAAAAAAGCAAGGGGATAATAACCAGTTTTTATTATTATAGTTCCTGTTATCCCTTTACTTGCTTTCAGCCTGACTGTGAAAGCAGAATGAGAGTTCTGCCTCGTTCATTAACCTAGAAAGCAATGCAAGATATACAGAAGAAATAAAAACAGTAAGAAGCATCAAGTTGAAGCGCAGTCTTCACTTTTAAAGAGACAGGCAGCTCTCCCCCATCTTTGGAATCAGCTGAACCAATTACACCCCTTACCTGTATGGTTCCAGAGTCCTGCTGCCATAATACAATGCTTCTTCCCAGGATTCAAGGTTAATACAAGCATCCATGGCACAGTCAAGCATTTTCAGCTGATAGATATTTGTATCTGGTAGATGACCCTCGTTGCTGTTCAAGAGATTCTGGCATTTTGCCAGAACATGCTTCCACTCTGTTATTGGCCTTAGTTAAAGAAATACATTTAATCAAACAAAAATACAACTTCTAAATGCTGTTTAGGAAGGAGTAAGAGCTACAAAGCATTAAAATAGGAAAGTTGCCATCATTCCAGACTCTGCTACAATTCTTGAAAACATACTTAAATGCAGAAGTGGTAGCTTAGGTAACTGTGCTTCATTTATATGTAGCAAAACAATTCCTAAAGAAGGCAGTATTTTAGCAATAAATGATAAAAGAAAGATGACAAATTGCAAAGATATTTTAATACATAATAGAAATTCATATAACTTTTATTTAGGTACTGAAACATTATTTACTTAAGATACTACAGTTCTTAAAACCAAGGGCAAGAGTCCATGGAAATGTGTCTTTAAAAAAGCCCCAGGAGCTAAAAAAAGATTTTATATGTATATATATATAATGACTCATTCTTTTAAGCTGCCCAAAACTTTGTTTAGAATTCTCATGAAATTAGAACCTTTTCTTAAAATTAATTCAATTTCTTTCTCCTTGAAACAGTCATAAAGAGCACTGTGATTTTTTTGTTCATGTACAGCTGCATGTTTCATGCATGAGAAAGAAAATCATCACAGTTTTGATGTCTGACTGTAATTCAGGACTAATGATCTTGGCAGTAAAGGACATTTTCACCTCCAGTGCTACAAGATTTTTTGTGAGTTTGGAATGGAGAAAAGATAACCTTGCATTCACTTTATTTGAATAATACTTAGCACAAATCACTTTTCTCAATACATTCTGCACTGATTTGACTTCTCTGTGGACCAGATTCTTCTCTCTCTGGACTGCACCTAATCTGAACCCCAATATTTGCAGTTTTCAAATGAGTATTAGCCTCTATGATTGTACCCCTGGGACTCTCAGAATGCAAGCAGTCTAAATACCACAAAGATACCACTCACATAAGTTAAGAAGAAATGAAATAAAGAAAAAGTTAGATTTATAGTAAGAGAAGTAATAACATTGATTGTATTATAGCCCTTTCCACTCAATCAGCTCAAGGAACTCCAGCAGTTATCTTCACTAAATCCTCCAAGTACTATTCACACTAATCCAGCAATGAATTTAAAGTGTACAACGACAAACCTGTGATGAAGTTATTAGTCCGTCTTGAACATGGGAATATTTACATACTTAAATTTAAGAATGTGACCACCATGGGCCAGGATTTATAGCATGGTTGTTACAAGGCTAAACTAATTATTTGTGAATTGCTCTCATGCCCTTGGATTGAAAGAGCCATATAAGGGAAGGAATGTGTTATTATAAAATTGCACCTTAACCTTTATATCTTTGGCAAACATCCATGTATTCTTTACAACTGATTAAGGACAGAAAAACAGAAGAATGAGGGATGTTATTTCCACTTGATACAATTTTTGTAGAAAGTACAAACCACTGACATTCTTGAAAGATTACCATTTTAGCTGATGCACCGTATGTCTGCTTTTACTTCTCATTATTCTGCTTTGCTCACTCACTATTATCTAATAGCAGATGTGCTATAAAACAAAACCTGTTGGGACCAAATTTGTAGGTATGTAAAATTGCAAACTAGAAAATCTGCCATCCGCTGCAAAAGTAGCAAAGAGCTGCCTGTCCTGCATCTGCCCAGGAGTAGAGGAGGACTGCCTCAAGCAGATCTAACGGTGGATTTAGCATTACAACACTGCATCAGTTACAGTCAGTAGGTCAGACTGTGGGAGTCACCAGCTTTCTCTACTGTAGAAACTGTTGGTTTAATTGGTTAAAAAAATTATATTTGCAGGAATTAATAACTGTGTGCCTCAGTCTGACAGGAAGGTTTTCTACTTATTATCGGCAAGGGGAAAAAGTCAAGTTCCCTCTTCAAGTACTGCACTCACCACCACGTGTCAGTCAGCACTGGTATTGTGGTGCAGTGGAAGGAAAGATGACACATTTCAAATAGCCCATGACTGAGAACAGAAGCTGAACAGACAAGAAGAATAGATTTTTCCAACCAGTCCTGATATATTTTATTACCATGCATTTGATTAATTTTTAAGTATCAGTTAAATCAGTAATCTTAATTAAAGACACTTGCAAAATATATTAATGCAATTTCTCCTGCAATTAAATACAGGAACATTAAATAGGGACAGTATTCTGCCTGCATACTTCCAGTATAAGAGCTACTGCAACTTCAGGTTGCATATGTATAATTTAACACGCAGGTTGAATCATGGGCCCTGAAGATCTATTTCAGTACCGTCTGTTTCAATCCAGCAACTACAGAGGAACTTAAAACAGACTAGAAACTATGTGAAACTAAAGCAAGGTGAGATAAGTGTTTGCCCTTTGCTAAAAAATTAATCTCTCTGGATTAGAAAGAAACAAACTCAGTGTAATGGGTTGGGATTTTTGTTACTGTGTAAATTGTGATCACTTGTTTCCAGCCTGGAATATCTGCCGAAAAGGAGTACTGGAAGATTAAATTCTTTCTAGCTTGAGAGAAAGCCCATATTTCTGAAATTCGTAAGGCATCTTGCCACAACAGGCCAAATTCCCAGTCAGGGAAATTCCACTGAATAGACCAAGATAAGAAAGAGATCAATAAACCCATCGTGTTCTAGTAAAAATCTCCACCTCTCTTCTGCTCACCTTTTCTTGGTTGCCCCTGTTCACTAATTTATATAATTGGACTGAATATCTACATGACAGCCATTAGACTCCAGTTCTGTTTATTAGTGCAAGATCATTTCATTCAATTTGCTTAATTACCAATTATTATTATATATTATTATATCTTATTAAAATGATGCTATAATGTCTGCTGTGAACCTGGCTGTGATTATTTCCTTGTTATTGTCATTGCTGTGCAAAGAATGAGAACCTGTAAATGTTCACACTGAGAGTAACAGAACAAAGAATTTAACGACATTCCAGATTAAGCTTTCTTTCATTTAGAAGTGGATTTATATGAAATGGTGGGCTGTGATAGCAGAAATCTAAATCAGAGCCGAATTATCCCTTCACGTGCTTGGTAGTTACTATGCCTGCCATGAAGCAGTTCCATTCCAAGTAATCAGAGACTCTATTATTAATACAATTAAGAATATCACACATTTTAAACATCGAATGAATTAAAAAACATTACAATAAAAAGAATGTAAATGTAAGGAAATTAATCTTGAGATGAACTGCATACTAAAGGGCTCTTTTCACAACTGAATGACGGACTGTAGCCTGCCACTGAAAGGATACCTTCTTTTGATTTTGGATATCTCACTTCATTGACAGCATCTTTGACTTCTTTCCAGGCACGGTCTTCACCGGCCAATTTCTCAGCATCCTGGTTAATGGAAACAAATGCATTTAATGAGAAAAACAGTAAAATGAGAATATGCAGTAACGATGAAAAACAGGGTAAAAGGATTTCATTGTTAAAATCTACTTGTAGAGACTGTATTGCTATTTTTTGTGAGCATAAAAAAAACCCATTTCACCTGGAATGCATACTCACTCTGTAAGTAAATGAGAGGACATAAAGAAAAATGAATGCAAACTTGGAAACATTCAACACTCAAATTAGATATTAAGTTTGCAACAAGAACTATGATCAACCAGAAAAAAAGAAATAATAGCATGTGATTTTTACTATCAAACTGCATTGAGGAGACCAAATTCTTTCAAAGACCTGCTACCTAAGACTTCCCTTAAGCACACTGGAGAAAGGATTTAGCAAATAATTTTGATTAACCACACGGTGATTACAGAGACAAACAGTGGGAGTCTACATTCATCCATTACAGTTATAAATGTGAGGTTACAGGAGAAGTCTACGACTGAGAAAAAAGCTGAACTTTCATTTTATAACTCATTATTATTTCTTCCCTTCCATTCTACAAACAGCTACATTTTCCCATCGCTTTGTCATAAAGAAAGCAAAAATGATTAATGGCTACAGCAGTACAGAGAAAGTTTCCCATTTCAACTCTCTAGCAGTGAATAACTGAACCTTAGGCAAACCACTTGGAACAAATTTATTAAAGCATCTACAGACGCAGTTAAGCATCTTGAGGAATTTCCAAAAGCATCTAGTTCTTCAATTTCCATTGCCATAGCACTTAAATACCTTTAAAAATCCGGCCTGCTGCAGTTCATTACCTCTCCTTATAAAAGGCCCTACTACTTTGCAGAAGAGGTTTTTTAAGTGCAAAGACTTGCAGGAATATTTTAAACACAGTTCTAAAAAGATCAGCCTTCAGCAGGGGTAGAGGCCTGCAGAGGAACAGAGAAAGTGTGTTAAAATCTAACCAAGCACTTTGTAACCAACAGGTGCTCACTGGGAATGACAGAGGTACCTCCACTTAAAAGCCCATAATCTATAACTGCCTAGAATTGCACCATTTTCTTATTCCACTGCTCTCCATTTGCCATAAATGCAGAAATATTTACAGTGAGAATCTGCATTGTTTCACATTTAATCTGCAGTTTTGTCTTTCCATCTGCTTCATGAAACAGCAGACCTCTGTGGATTCCTGGCATGATTAAATTAAGACTAAATCAAGGTTGTTCTCAGCTGCCCTCCCCCTCTGTAGGGCCTTATAAGGAGGGCAGCCTGACCCCACTGCATTTTGAACATGAACTTCCCTTACAATCAGTTCTCTGATAAAAATGATCACCTGGAAATAATTTTGTGCAGAGCTGAATTTGCCACCAGAAGGCATAAGGTGAATGTTAGGACAAACCAGCTCATACCACAAAAATTTTATCAGCACAGTGAACCTGCCCAGCCCTCTTCCACCTTTGCAGTAGACAGACACTGAATGTCTTCGTGCCAATGTAACTTCTACTGATTTTTATGGGACCACATCTACTTCTGAACACAGCTGGTTAACCTGCAACAATCTCTCTAAAATGACTTTGTGGACCTAGTGCTGCTCATTGACTGATCTAAAAAATAAATCCAGCCTATAAGATACTAATAATGATGGGAAATTTTCCATTTAAGGAAACACCAAACCAGAAAAATTGCTTTAAATTATCTTTTCTCTCTGGCCCAAGTACCATTCAGAGTGTTTCTCTAACATGCTGTAAGCCTAGCAACCAAGACCTCAGAAACATGGGAATTGAGAGAGATTTATAAGTGAAAGAAGGAAAACAGCTACACAGCAAGGCCGAAGACTGATGCATCATTAGGGCTCAATTTGCGCATAGCAGGACTGATGGATGAATGACTGAAGTGTTCACTCAGATGGGATTAATCTTTCTCTGTCTAGTGCAGCTTTTCGAGTTGCTTACTGTTGCCTTCTAGCATTTCATTAACAACACAAAGCAGGGCAAGGCTGGGGTTTCCACCCTTCCCACTAGTGCATAGGGTTAAGTCAACACTGGCTTCATATCCAGGTAGAGAATGGAGAGTGTCTGTTGGACCAATAATCTCCCAGCCCTCTCTGGATTCATGGTCTTTATCCCTTTTGTATGAGACTTTAGGATGGAGGGAGTTGGGCAGGATGCCCGGCTCTGGGAAGGATTTAAATCACAGGTTTCAATGAGATGTTTTCTGTGCTCCCAAGATGAGGCATTTTAGGGATTGGCTGATGCAAGAACAAGCAAAGACATGGCTAGCTTGGCATTTTACACTTCTACTGTTCTTCATCAGATTTCCATACATGAAAGAAGTCCTGTCCTTTCCAAAACGCTCTAGTTCAAGGCATGGAAGCTGCTTCTAAATAGCAGCCAAACAGGGGCTGCAAAATAATCAGGAGAGGTTGTCACTGGGAACACCGCCTTCCAGTCTAATAAGCTTTTTCCAAGTAAGTTGTTTCTCTCCCTTGGAAAACACCTTGAAAGTCATGGCCATGTGGTATGATTAAGCCAGCTAAAAATACAAAGCTGCCTTGGAGTTGGAATTATGAAAATAATTGACATGATTAAAAGTTATACTGAATGGTTTAATTCAATCTAAGAGCATGGCAATAACAGCTATGGGAGATACAGCTTTCCATGGAGTAACACCCTTTCAAAGCATCTCTTTTCAGAATATGTTCCCAGTCAAACCACCAGGTGCGCAGAGCTGCCAACAATAAAGACAGGCTTTTTTCACTTATAGAAAAGAACACTGGCTGAAGAAAAAGAAGAGGCTTTTGAAAAAAAGGAAGAGCTAGCAACTTCTGCCTAATTATTCTCCTTATTTCTAACACTGACACTTAACACAAGACTTTGCTTCTCAGAACAACAAAATAGTTTTGTCTTGGTCCAAAAAATAATTAGACCAGATAATCTAGTCACAAAAATGCATGACAACTTTATGATGGCTGAAACCGGCATGCTTTGCAATTCAGCTTTTGCACACAGAGGTGTGCTGCAGAAAACAGAGTAGAAGTGTTGAAGGCTCTTGGGGAAAGCAGAAAAGACAGAAAAGACACCTGCACCACATACTTTTCTATGGCAAGAACACAACTTTGCAATACTCTTAAGACAGGTACAAGCCATTGGAGGCAGAAGTGTCACTAGATGTGCTAGCTGAACCCACAATCTAGGGCACAAGGAAAGACAAAATTGATCTCATGACTTATTTTGAGTAATTATTCCAGACAGAAGAGGGCTCTAGTACCTGCTTTCTCCTTATTCCAAACATGTGCAGGGAAAAATTGTTCGTTAAAAGATGAGTTCAGATGCAACAACATTTCAATTCCAATTCTCTTTTCTTCCAATACTATGGCAGGTGCTGCTATAACATTCTTGATAAAACACACCTGGGGATTCATAATTTTTACACTGGAGCTTTCTGAAAATCTCTATGGACTACCTATCCCTTGGACTACCTATCCTTGACTGATGAGATCCGTGCTTCTAATCCTCTAGGTGAAAAATTCCAGTTATATTCAGTTCTTCTTCTAAAAGAAGCTATAAGCAAAGCTTGTCACGCCTGAAACCTCTCAGCTTCATATCTTCTTGAATTTGGTTAGAGTACATAAAGCATGAAGGCCCACCTAAGCAATTTAGACAAAACTATACCCTTGAAATCTATATGCCTCTTCAAAGTGGGCAAATGCAAAATATTCTCTAAAGCAAAATTTTCCTGCCATAAAGAATCATCTTTCTTTCCCTAAATTTCACTATTTTGAAATTTTGCTCTAGAAAGGATTCAATAACAAGATTAATTTTGAAAGATACTTTCTTGAACATCATAATTTCTATAGCTTGTAGATCAGAACATTAGCTGTTTTTTTTTTTCTTTCAGAATGCTTTCGGCTTTTATGCCCAATGATTCTTCAGACATTTAAATTTGTAGATACTCATTGCAACCTATGTTTCAGGAGAAACATGGAGAACCAACATGATCAGCTCTGCCCAGTGCATCCTGTAAATGCTCATACAAATCATTTGTCAAACACAATATAGCACTAAATGTCAATATTTGCTTTAAATATTACAGTTTCTCACAGTTTCGGTTCCATTTCAGTGACACTTGTAAAAATGAAGTTATAACCACTCGTAACAAACCATTAACAAAAGAGAGAGAAATAAGAAAACTGGAGGGTATCTGATGAGGATTGTAATCTGTTTGAAGATTGGTCAAATATAAAGTGATCTGCAGTTCTGGATTTAAGTGATAGGAAGTTTTATTGTAAAAGCACAATCTCCTGAAACAATACAGACATCAGACACCACAGAAATAGGAACTTGAAAATAATCACATGTTCCATTCTCTAGTATTTCTTTCTAAGAATTAGTTCTCTCCCTATCTCTTCTGCTATTTGAGTGTCCTGAACACATTCCGTCCTTAATGGAACTCTCCTCAAAAAGGAGTGCAATCTTCAAAGTACAGATAAATGCTTCTCTTTCCTTCCTGTTCCCTCACACCACTCCTCTTCCCCTGGTTACTCTTCTGTTTCTTATACTTCCTAAAGTGCTCCTTGCCTATTAATTTCAGGCACCACTGCTTTTACACACAGTTTTAGAAATCACTGTTCTTTGTGATCCCAGCATTTAAAATCCTGACTGCTAAAAGATTCCCACATGGACAGCATGTCCTCCAAGAGAAGATATTTCTCTTACCAAAACAAGCACATGCTAATCAGTAAGCACCATTGCCCTCTCTCCCCAAAAGTGCTCCCACAGCCCCAACACTGCATATCTGTTATGCACTGCACCTCCAAAACTCTCCTGAACATTGGACAATGGATTAGGGACTAGTTCTCCTTTCATGTTTTGGTTACAGTATAGCAATAAGACATGGATTTTCTGTCCTCTCTACAAAATTCATCTTTCTCCTTCTCATAGATGGAGGTAGAGAGACAAGCCCAACACTGTCCACAGAGAGGAAACCATGAAGCACTCCCCACCTCCCTTCAGAGAAGGGAGAAGTGGCGACTTGAAACTCCAAATGGTAAGTAACCCCTATACTTCTTTTTCTCCTTTCCAGCATTCCTCCTATTCGAGGTATGTCCAAGGGCATCTTCATTATATGCCTACATTCAGGTATCCAGTCTCACATAGGCAGAAATCAGCAAAGCTCTGTAGGAGGTATTGGACTTCCAGCCTGCCCTGAGACAAGTGAAAGGACTAAAGTTATCCCTGACCAGTATCTTCTCTTCTAAATACACAAATGGATTAAAAGAGTACATTGTAACCACCATCAAACATCAGTTTTACAAAGAGTAAAAACCTACAAACCATAGTTCAAACAGAAATTAGGGGTCTAACATGAAATATTATTTGGTATGATATTCTTGCAAGACAGAAAAATCACAATAAATAATAATAGTTTCTTTTGCACACAAAATCTATTACATAACAGTAATAATAATAACAATAACAATAATAATAATAATAGTCCTGTGTGATAGCATCAGACAAATCTGTTCTCTCTTTTTTGTGGAAGCTTTAACTTTTAAGTTTTCTGAACTGTAATACTTTAACATTTTAAAAGCTGTACCTCAAATGTTTAGGCATTTGATACCTCAAATACCTAAACATTTCATAGAAATTACTATCCATTGCTTATGATTTTCTTAATTTTTAAAAATTTCTAAAAATTCAAGCAACTACAGATGTGCATCTGAACAGAACAGAGGAGCTCAGACACATTTAAATTAAGGCATGACATTTTAGAACAGATCTCTGATACATTGTGCTCTGGAAGCATAAATATTGATTTTCTATTTCTGATTCTATTTAAAAGTGCAGGAGTTACCGAATGTATGTTTCCAGTAAACTCAGTAACTTATTGTTTTATGCTAGACAGCAAAGAAAAGCATTAAATGAGTAAAGACATTGCAGATCTTCTGAAGTTTCCCTTTCAGAAAGATGAAGAAAAGCGTCAGTGAGAAAATGTGATATGCAAGCTATGATATTGCAGCTATACTAAATTTCTGACAGAAGTGCTTCAGAGCAAAGAGGGCATGAGGGCCTGCCGGGCAATCACAGGTGCAGGCAGCTACAGACACAGCAAAAGAAAGCACACTTGAGTGCTTTCCCAAAATATCTGAGGTCATCTTCTATGAAACATTTTCTGGATAAAGTTTAAACTCAGAATCAAAGAATTTTCATCTCTTATTGTGAGGGCTGTGGTTTACAGAAGCCTACAGCTTCAGCTGAGGATTCACTCACCTTCAGTTCTGTGAATGTATTTCGTTAAGAACTACAAGAACGTGAAATTATCAGTGCACACAGCCCTGTCATGATTCAATATTTACATGTGATTTCTGAAGTTTCAAAAGCTCCCTTGCCCTGCTCCATGAAAAATAATGCCAGGTCCACAAATGCTAGTTTAGCTATTCTTTGCAACCCACGTAAGGTTGTCCTTACCAGAAGCCTTGTGGTTTTTGTCACACAGCTCTGAAGAGGGTGGATGGGACACATGGCAATTCCAAACGTACTCTATTTGCAGACAAAAACAACGCTATGTTCCCTGTAAGGCTATTGGGAGGGGTTGAACTTCAACTTCTGAATAAATTGAATTTGTACTTTTTATTTTTGAATTCTCAGAGTAAAATAAGACACATAAGAGCTGGATGCCATATGAATCTGTGCAGTACATTGCTCAGTATTAGGCAGGCTGCATTCCCTCACACAATCAATACCAACTCTTCATGGATTACTGACTCTGGTGTCTGGAGGCGTGTAAGAACTGCACAGGCTAGTAATACTCTAAATCCTATAGATACTGGAAAATTTAGCAGTTCTTCACACTATTCATGTTTAAGTGCTGTATTTAGGCATTGAAATCAATGAAGGTTTCCCCAGACCCTGCATACAAGTAGTGCAAAAAGACAAGTACCTTCACAAGGCAATATGAATAACCTTCCCTTAACGTTATCCAATGTAGTTACAACATTACTATATTTACTCAGAAATTTTAAAGTGACATCAAAAACAGCTGTGGGAAATTTATTAAAATTAGATGCTTTTCATAAAGAGAAAATTAAGATCAGCAAGTCTATTTTAAGAAGTCAGTTTAATTTAATAAAATTAAATGGAACTAAGATGAGTCCATCTGTGATTTAATTAAGACAAACTATAAGGTAAGAGGAGCAAATAGACAAACAATTCTTAACCTCTACAGCTGCAAGTGCGATATCTGTCAGGTTCACAATTCTGCACAGCAGAAAATAGTAATTGCATTTTTGTCAGTCATACTCCATTCTTCTTCACTGCAATCCCATTTCAGCTATTAATTTCTGTGATTATTTTAGACACACACATTTTTAAACAGCCTTTTCAAAGATCACTGCATCTGTATTTTGTATGATACACAGGCAATCTCATAAATGTTTTATAGTGAAGAAAACTGTAATCATTCTTCCTATTGACTCCCCTGTTACATAGATTCAAGGGTCACATTAACCTTCTCTGCGATAGGAGAACACAGTGTTTTCCATTTCTGTTCAGACACCCATGCTAAGATTCATTTGATCAAATGCAGACATTTGGGCCACCCTTCTATATGACAAAGAAACATTCTCAGGGTGCAATTTGTATTACCCTAGAGCAGGCTTCTAAAACATGTCAGATGAATAACAGTCAAAGTGTGTTCATTCTTCTCCATTTTATCCATAAAGAAAGTCTAGACCAATTAGCTCAGATGATGACATTTATCCTGTAGCTGTCTGAGATCTGGTGAAATAAATCGTGGCTGTAGATCCCCCTTTCAGATGTAGAACATGTGCTCCACCTTTGCAGTAGTGGTGCATTATATTTCAATAGGCCTAATTTACCAGCAATTCCAGTTACTCTGTATTATTTACCAGTTCTCATAAACGTTTATTATTCTCTCCATCTTTGTCATCCATTAATTTTACTGGCAATGATTTTGCAATTACTTCCACTTCATTCATGAAAATGCTGTATACTGTAGAAACAGGGTTATTACGGACACTCTTTGGAATTATTTGGTAAGCATTATATATAACTGATTATTATGGTTATTTAATATTTAAGTGTGTTGTCAGAACAATCTTCAGAGTGTATATATATTTAAAGTGTGCATATATATAAATTCCTGTAGTAAGAGAAAATACACCAAAAAAAGCTCAAAGTTTTTATTAGTCTCGAACATCAGAGCCCAATGGACCTTCTTTAATACCAATAATTCTCACAGATCAAGTGTTGTTATTAGAGCTTTTCTGTTTTACATCCATTCTTTGTGATGAAAATCTCAACAAATAATATTACAGACAGGATTTTCTGTCAGAAAAGCAGTATAAAAGGATGCTAGGCTACTTAGCAAGAAAGCAAGATAGTATCTAAAGACAGATCTGTCAAAATATAATCAATACAGAGGGCTGAGGAGGTAAACTACATCATAGCATCTTGCTACCTGGAGACTCCTCAAATGAAAGGCACATGTATTTAATGCATTCTGAAGTAATTTCAGTTAGGTATTGGTCATTCTGGTTGCTGACCAAAACATTTCCCATATTTATTTTTAAACTAGGTCCCTTACATACTACTACTCTTTTTGGAGTCACAATTGCACGGGGGCTACCCTCGAGTCACACACAGCTCATGATTGACACTTTGCAGGCCCAAGACCTCATTGCCTACTCCCAGTCAGGACGATGGGAGTTGTATGAGCAACGGGACCGAGCTTTGTGTCTGTAACAGCACTGCTCTTATAAACCTCGCTGTGTCAGGAGGTTAGGCCTCACTGCACAATTCCCATCCAAGCTGCATAGGTTACAGGCAGAAATAAAAAGTGATTGGGCAGTGGGAAGAGCAATAAATAAAAGTTCACTATTTATCAAGTCATAAAAGCCAGAAGTGAGGAAAAGCAAAGGAAATTACTTACAGCTTAGCATGAATGAAATGGAGCCTTATGGCAGATCACCCAAAAATTCCTGTCACATTTGTAATTCCATTGTAATTTCCATCATCAGTACAAAAATAAACCCTGTGTGAAGTTCATTTACCTGAGCAAGGATACTGTTCAGCCTACACCCTAGCAACAGTGAGACTGGTATTTCACAGACTGTCGTAGACATCACACATTTGTTAAGGCAATCCCTAGGTCTCTCTTACCACAGAAACTGACAGCTATAAGTCAAATCCTCTTTATTCCTTAATTCTGCAACCTGTGGAGATATAGAGTGCCACTGAGTACATTTAGTGGCTTGGAAGAGATCTGTAGGTCCAAAATCCTCAGAATTTTCAGTTATTCACAATGTATAATCCAATCCACATTCATCAGTTCATTGAAACACGTACTTAAGTTTAAAAGCATATATAAATCCCATTAAAGTTAACATCTACGCAAATGACTAAATACTTCACTAAGTAGAAGTGGAGCTACTTGTCTATCAAAGTTCAATTTATGCTTCAGTGACCTGAAGAACTTGTGCCATTGAATTATTGGTTCTCACTGAAGACATACTGACATTCATTTAGATATTATTTTTGAACACTAATATAAAAAAAAATTTAATATCTTAATGCATGATATATCACATGATAAAATTGTAGCTATAGTAATTCTGGTTTTTTATGCTTTCTGAATGAATGGGTGTGAAATACATGAAGTTGATTGTTTAGAAAAGAACATGCAACATGATTAAGATCATACACAGTTGATCAATCTACTCTATACCTTAAAATATTTGCTGGATCTCAAAAGTGAAAGTGGCAGTTCCTAGAGCACTGATAAAAACTGATTGCCTAACTCACTGGTATGTTTCTTGAATATCTAGAATCAATACTCAAATCCACACTCTCCAGTCTCCAAGTTTTTTAAAGTCATGAATAAATAGGTTGAATTAATTTCTTATAACTGCAGCTCCTTAAGAGAGTACAATACCTGGAGTTTCCTCATCTAGAATTTTGACAACATATTTGACTGCCAGCTAGATGAATATTAGTTTAATACAATCGAAGAAGAGGTTTGCAGATACTTTAAAAAGATGCTGTATAGTGTTTTAGTAATTTCAAGCACTACTTCTTTGGAGAATTACTATTGACTATCTCCTAGCTAACAACAATTTAAACCAGTAAAGGTTTTTCCAGGGTTTAAGGGAAGCGGCTAGAAACACTCCATAAGGCAAATGAGTGCTTGAAACAGTTTCCAATACCTTTCTAGTACTCTGTTGTTCTGATTCAATAATATAAACATTTTAGTAATTTTCAGAAAAAATAGGAAAGAGAGTGAAAAGGACATTCTCTAAAATGTCATAATGTCGTGGAAACTATTATAAGACCCTTGAATATTTCTCAGGGCCTTTATTAACTGTTTGGATAGCTACCATGCAGCTGGTTCCTGTTGACTGCCAGTGTTAGAAGCACTTGCTTGCCTCAGCACTCAATGGTCATGGGCCAAGGTGGCTCAAAGCAAGGAGAGGTAGCCTACACCACAAAACGTGTACTGAGAATTAGACATCTTGACTTACCTCAAAGCAATTGTTTATGGGACCTGATGCAACAACATAATATGGTGATATATAATCTACACTGGATTTCCAATTTTCCAAACCAGTTCACAGTATGAGTAAACTATTTGTCTATGTCCTGATAAGTACTCTCCTCTAAGTACTTCATCATTGCTTGAAAATAGACAAACTGTTCTAAAATATTTTTCCCAGTCAGATGATTGAGTGTTGCCCTTCCAAAAAGCTACCTCAACCCTTTCTTTTTGACATTTCTTTTGCAGGTCAGGGTTTGGGGCAAGGAAGAAGCAGCTCACTTCATATGGACCCCCACCTTCATTAACCAAATACAGTGTAGTAGCTACAGAACTTCACAGTATCTTTCTCCACTATATAAAATGTCTATAGATTCAAAGTACTGTATTATTAGACAGTAGCTGGAATCACATCTAAAGCTCTCCAAGCTCAGAAGGATTTCTTTTGTGCATGGGAATGATGCAAGCTTAACATAAAGTTATACACTAGAAATACTTCGAGAGTAAAAATTTAGTTATCTAGATACTGTCAAAGGAAGTGCAGGAGCTTCAGTTTATATCCAACACTAAGACAAAGATTCATACCATAATCAATATGATGCAGCAACACATTTTTCTTAATGATGGTGTTCAGGTAATACTTGAACAGAATTGTGATACACTGTTTGACTACAGACCCCAATTCAAATCACTGCTTATGGTATAATCAACAGCTTTCATACAATTCACCGAGCAATCCCATGGAAAACAGCAGGACATCCTGCAGTGGGTCAAAAAAATTACACAATCTTCTGCTGTAACTCTTGTGGCTGGAGTACATACAGCCTTTTAAAGCCTGCTGTCATTTACACAGAAAAAAGTTTCTCTTCATGTCTTAAAATAGAGCTCACAAACACAAAATTTATAACTACAGCTTTAGTTATTGCATTGTTGTGAGATTAATTAAATTAATGGCAAGAAGCTGATATGGCACATTGCTTATCATAGCAATTTTTCAAGCCAAAGCATTTAGTCTGCAGCTTTACAGTCTCAAAAGTTATAGGCTTCCTTGTTATTCAAATGAGCTCATTCTTGCTTTAATACACCTCAGAGGATATTAGTTAAGGACTGGAACTGATCACATGCTGAAGAGTGTGATTCTGTCTTTTTCCACCTACAGCGCTTCCTACAAATTCAGCCAGAACCTTAAACTTCGAAATATTACACTGTCAAAAAGCAATTAGAATGAAGTCATGACACCTGATGACCTTGCCACAGGGTCCTAAATCAGTCAATCAATCTTTGAAAAACAAAATTTGGCTTGTAAAGAGTGTCTAAAAGTTTAAAGGCAGCTGGCAGGAAAGCCATCTCTCTCAAGTTAAATAAGCCTGGAGTGAAAGATGCACTTCCACATTGTGGCATGGGAAATAGCAAAGTGAGTCCTTCTAGTAAGTTTTGTGAAAAATACATATTATGATATTGGCTTTTTGCAAATATTAAAACGGATGCTATATGTGTATAACATTAAAGTAGCTTTGCTATAAAGATGTAGGGTTTTTTTGTAACACTAACTAATGCATTTATTTCTGTTAACTAGACTTAGACAGTAGTAAAATAGCTGATATAGTTATGCTTGTGGTAACGGAACTGCCTGCTCGGTTGGATAACATTCAGTGAATGTATGGTGGGGACCCCTGCTACGGACATGCCAGCTATCAGCAATCGCCATCTGCAGAAACCACAGAGCAGAGCCCAAGCTGGAGGTGATAACAAAAACTGACCAAAACCACGGCCAAGAAATGCACATGCTCTAAAAAGGCAGACCCAAGGAGGAGCCATGCAAAACAGTTCCTGGAACATGTAAACTAGTTTGGAGAAAAGTTTGAATATGTATAATTGTTTATGAATATGCATTAGGCTACAAGTATGTAAAGGGTGTTTCTGAAACAGTAGGTGTGCTCTTGGCTGAGAGCCAAGAGCACCCGGCACTGTATTTTTGCTTTATTGTCTTTGTCCTCTATTGTACTTTTATTAAACTTTTAAATTTTAACAGGAGAGTGAACCTCATTTTTCACAGTTTCATACTGAGTTTTGCTAAAGAATAACTCATCTTTTAAATGTTATTTATATGATGGGCATTTCAGTGCCTAGTTTATGGAGGAAGATATGAAATAGGGCTTCACATTGCTTAACAAACGTCACAAAACAAATAGCAGCAAAAGAAAACAACCACCACCATGTGCTGCATGTGGAACATATTGTTCAGGAAATAGGAAAATCTTTAAAATTGTCCTTGCGTGTTCCATGCATGTACCTTTGCACGTACATATGCATATAAAATTACTTTTCCCATTCAGATCTGTGTTCGTCCAGTGTAGGTACACATCCACTTCACCACAAAAAGCAATCACAGTGAAATGGTTCACAGAATACTCTGGTCTTCTGAGAGAGGCTAAGGGAGTGGTTTAGTTCATAGATTTGATGATAGCAGATTACCAGATTAAAATCAGGACTACTAGATTAAACTTCGCCCAGACTTTTTAAACCCATTATTGACCCATATAAGGTAAAACCATGATCATACTCATGGGCTCAATGTGCACAAACCTGCTTAACACAACCAGTCATTATTCCTCTCCTCTGATTAGAATTTTCAGAAAACTAGGACAACAGGCACTGCAATGAAGCTAATTTTTACCAAGCATTTACACATACTGTATTTGCAGTGTTTCATTCTAGTGATTTCTGGGCATTGTATGGACAGTAAGTGATCTCAGAAAAAAATACACTGTAAGACAGGTAAGATTTACTAGGGCTTTTTTTTTTTTGGCTAAGAAAAATAAAATAAAAAGACAAATTGCCCAGCATCATAAAGTATATAGTATACAATCAGGATGGCATTAAAAACAAGAAATTTGGAGTATGCAGAAAGCATATTCAGAATCTGAAGAGAAAGACAAAGAATGCACTGATATGAAGGAGAATCATAAAAACCATAGTTGAAAATATTCAGAATGAAAAAGGTTCCTCTGGACTAGCTTTGGGTGATGTCTTCAAGGCAATGTCTTCAACAAGAAATTAGTTTAAAGATGACAAAAACTTCAGCAATTACTTGAAGATGGCATGTTGCTGAAAATTTCAGTGAGCTGATAAAATTGTGTCCTATTTCAAGTAACTCACAAATTTGCTGATAAACAGTAGAGTACTTTTCCATCTTCTTTTCTTCCTCCATGTTGGTGTGATTCATGTTTGTTGACTTTACTGTTGCTATTATTTATAAAACTGGAAGTATCAGAATCACAGCTACACTGTTTTGCAGGTTTTTAGACTGTGCAGAGTAAGAAGAGTATTTATCCCAAAAGCTGAGAGTCTAAGAGCAGATAAAACAATAAAATGGAGGGATCAAAATATATAGCATGCCCACAAAGGCTGACATTATGGTCAGCTCGCATAACGTTGCTGTTCTGGTTTCGGCCTTTAAAGGTAAATGATAAAATTCTTTACTGTCAGGAAGGCATTTAGCTTACATGCAGAGCACTAGTAAGAAAAAGGTCTCCATTCACTTTCTTCTACTATTTCTTTAAAATTCATAGCCCATTAAAATATACACTTGGAAAAAAAAAATATCCAAGCTCCTATTTCTACTTGATTTGTAATAGGAATCTAGATAAAAGATACACTGCACATCCTGGACTCACCTGAACCTCACCCATTGCCTGAAGCACTAAGAGAGTTGTGGGATCCCCTTACCCCATAGGGTCTGCTCTAACACCTAGGAAAAAATGTCATTCTGGCTCTGATCCAGATATTATTTTGTCCAAAGTGGACAACCTTCAATCAGAGAGATTTTTGTATCCAGAAAATCAAAACCCAGTCAGTCCAGAAAACTGCAGTTTAAAGCTGCAACACCTTTTTTTTTTTTAATGACTTATGGAATCTGAATTGAAACCTATCATATTTCAATCAAATGACGTAATTAGTGGGATTTTAAAAGATTGAACATGCTGCAAAATAGAAAAAATGACTGATAAACAGATCAAGAAAATGCATCCAAAATCAAGATTTTTTTTTTACCTAAGGTAATACTGTTATTAGAAACCACCCTGACAGGCTGTAACATACATGACCCTATAGGAACTTCAGTGAAAGAGAATTCAGAGATTCAAGCTCACATAATGCAACGACTGGCTTCTATACATATTTAGGGAAAAAAAGGCTCTCCAAAATCACTGCAGGAAAAGGTGCTTGGAAAGTGATTTGTCTGATCTAGCCTTATATTTAAATTACTGCTGTTTCTCTCTGAATATTCTATCTTCTATGTTTATTTTAGATTGATAATCCAGAGTGAGACTTTTCTTATTTCTGCTTGTCATTCAGCAGAGAAGAAAGAGTGACTGCTATAGGAATGACAACACCTGGAAAAAGAAATCCTACCAGTAATAGCTAGTTCTAACATTCCCAAGGAAGCTGGACATCCAGAAAGGATGGATCCAGAAGGATCTAGGCACTTAAATGTAGCTGCAACAGCCTAAAAAAGTGATGAGAATGGCCTCTCTTCCCATGGCAAAAAAGTGTTTCTGCTTAAAACATCTTCCAGAAGATTTAAGTTTGCTCTTAAATGCCTGGGTCTGAAAGGAATGAGATTCTGCTCCCCTCAGATGAGCAGAAAGCCAGACTCCCAGGAGGGTGCCACACTCCCAACTTCTATGTTTGCTTTAAATATGAACTTGATGAACCAAACTGATACAGGTTGCCCTATTAATGATCTCCTGAAAAGGCAAGGAGTTTACATATATCTTTCAACTCATGTCTATTTATAAGGACAGCCAGATCTTTTCCCTGACCTTCACAACCCAAGTAAGCTTCAGCTGGATGCTGCCAAGTGGTGATCAGAGCACACTAAGGCAGTCCCAAAGCAACTGGGATAGGCAAGTTGTCAGGGAAAAATGATCACAGTGCATTTGCCACTGTCTTTGGAACTGCACTTTAGTGGAAAAAAAATTACAATGTTGAAAAATGGAAGGAGCCTCAGAAGTTGTGTAAGAAATGCCAAGAAGCTGAAGAGATGATGCCTTTGTTAATGAACAAGAGATCCCAGAAATTAGAAGCGGCTGCCTTGTTTTTTACTGTCATTTTTGGCACTAGAAAAATAAAAGCCCTCTGTCCTTGGCTGTTTGGAAATCCATTCCAAGAGGGTAAGATCCTCTGAAAGAAACAGAAGAGTGTTAGAATGACTGCTGTATTTCAGGAATGAATCCAGGATTTATGTCACTACCAAATATCTTGCCAGAGAGAAGAAACAGCCAGCCACCTATGGAAGGAAACAGCATTGTGTCCTAGCGGGCTCTAATTACTGCCACTGACTTTTGTAGGCACTGGTTGTACTGATGTTGGACTGAAAGAGTAGGTGGGTGAAATATGACTGATCTCTGGCTTGATGTCATTCTGTAGTTTGCTTCAAAGGAAATTCTAGTGGCAAAACAGTAAAAAAGATGAGGAATGAACAATTTCTACAATTAACTATCACTACCTCTGTATTTTGATAGGAAATTAATTAAATCAGGATTCTGTTGGAACACAGTCCTGATAATTTTTTTTAACACACTGTTTGGTATGTTGATAGCTAGGAAGTTTCTTAGAATCATAACTAGAGAAACAGATGCTCCTAGCTTTTTATTTGCTTTGATCAAAGGGTTTTATGTTCAGTTAACTGTGTAAAGGGACTTCTTTTGAACAATCTTATTTAATCCTTGCTTCCCAGGTTTCATCTTCTGAATTAATTTGGAGGTCTCATCTTTCATATTGTACTTGGGAAACTTAGTGAGAATGTAAATGTCTAAAAATAAATAAATATTAGGAAAACTGGGACACAAACTTATGGAACTTGACAAGTCAGCAATTTAAAAAGGTAAAAAGGCACTTCTTAACATATAATTTTGTGTTCCCTGTGTCCTAAATATATGATCCCTGAGGGAGGGGTGACATTTTTGTACCAACACCAGTACAGTGATCTTGCATGAAGCTTTTACAAGCTAATTAAAAACAACAGTCAATAATAATACTCTTCATGTAACAATGCCTCTGTAATTTAAGCACATTTTCTTCAAAGGTGCTGCTGAGAGCAAACATGAAGATCAAAGGTGAAAGTGTTGTATAGTCTATCTTTGGCCATATTCAAGTGTCTTTCAGGAAACTTGGTGAGGCAAATCAACCACAGACATATGCTGTAGAAATTAATTTGATCAATTTACTTATATTTGATGAAGTCCTAAACTACAGTTGTGTTGTTCCCTCAGCTAGAAAAATAATGTCAAAACTTCAGGTTCAGGAACTTATTTGGTGGGGGGTTTCTTATAACAGAGCTGGTGGATGTATGCAATAACAGGTAAAGAATTGCAGGTGATATTTTTATGTAGAGGTTGATAGCTTGGCCGCTGTGCAGGTGACCTGATTTTGAGAGTCCTACAGTTGGAAACTTGACTTGTCGTGTTCTCTACCAAAATTCTGGCTGCAATATAAGTAACTACTAAGCAAAGCAATAAACTGATTAAAGGAATAATGTTCTTACTGGCACTATGTTGTTATTAACTTTGGCAACTCTCAAATACTGGCCAAATATAAAAATGACTCAGAGTCAAGCCCATTGCTTTTGACCTTGTAATAAATAAAAGCTTTCCAAAAACCAAGCTAGACTAAAATATTAAATCCTGGCTCCAAAAGAGAAAGACGACATATAACAAAGCAATTCTATAAGCACAAATGTCGCTGAAATCCTTGGCTGAAGATCTACAACATGAACAATACTTTGGCTTATGACTGTGGAAAAAACTGTTCTTCATTTAAAATGTTTGTCATCAATGTAATCCCATCTTTAATTATAATTAATGTAAGGAGCTTTCATGTGCTGGAATAGTAATATGTTGCCAAGAGTTCAGCTTGGCACACATTCCTGAATTACAGTGGAGATTGATCTTAAAATGGAGCAAGGAATAATTTACAAAGCTGTCAGAGATACAATGAACTGAAGACAATACAGTAGCTGTAACTTAAAGTATTGACAGACAGGAAATATTCTATGAGTGACTTTTAGGAAGACACGTTTTCTTCCCCTCTCTTAGTTCCTGATTTTTTTTTTTACTAACTTTGGACAAAAATCTTGTTTAGATTCATAGTTAGTGCCATTTAATTTGTCAGGAATTGAACCACCAAAAGGTTCACCTCAATCTTAACCAGTTTACAGCAGTGTATTTTTACTTGCTAGACTGCTTGACCAGCCTATAAAAGATGCTGGCTAGCATTATAGTACATCCTTAGAAGTGAAATGCAGCTCATATTGAGGCTCAGGCACCAAAAATTATTTAAGAATCCCAGTCCAGCTATTGGCACTGTTTGCTTCTATGTTTTCTTATCCTCGATAACAGCTATGCACCTAGATTATTCCTTGGTTGTGCTCATAGGTGGAGAGGAAGATAAAGAAATACTACTGTATAGAAAACAAAGATTCACATTGAAGTCCTTTCACCAGCAGTGACCAGTGAGGAACATTTCCTCTCATTTTGCATGCAGTGCAATCGTGACTGCTCAGCCATGGAACTCTCTGCTAGGTCTGGAGCTGTGCCTGTTCACACTGAGTGCCAGTGTGTATCAGTTGAAGCTGATGCTGAACTTCAGTAACTTAGGCTTCAGCAACTTTGGCTTCAGCAAGGGTCCCTGTGGTTGGGCTGCAGCTCACTTCATGATACTTGAAAATGTAGCCTTTGACATAGTAGAGTCTCAGATAATGGCAATTGTGCAAGGGAACTGTGTAAATTTAGGCAGTGTTACAACTGCACTCTGGTTATCCATGTCAGCTAGCACAGAAATGTAATCTTGTCAGTCTTGATTTTGTGTCTATATATACTTCACGGAGCAGCATAATTTATCTCACCAAACTTTATCTGTCTAAAGAGTGGGCATTTACTCGAAGGCATTCCTTTAAACTCTTTTATCCATTCCAGTTTTCATGGATTTCTACTGAAGACAGTATGAATGAGCTCCTTGTCTTTTTTCTCTGTATGAGGAAGGCACAAAGCACACAAATAAACCTCAAACCATTCTGTTTCAAGGAATTATTCTCATTTAAACAAATTCATCGCATAAAGCTAAAAGACCTTAGGAAATACAGCATCTTTCTTTATTATTCTTTGGGCATCAGAATACTCAGTAGAAGTATAAATTACCTATAAATTATCTTCTCGCTGCATTTGTAGAAACTGAACAAACCAGAGCTTCACAGAACTTTCACAGAAATGGTCCCCAATACAGACAGACTGATCTGTTTTCTAGTCAAAAACCTGCTCCAATTGAAATGGTAGCTTCCCAATTATGAAAAATAAGGTTTGGATCTTAGAAAACACAAAGGTTGCTCTTGAATAAAATGAATTACCCAGGGTCACTTGCAGTCAGTAACTGACTTGAGAACAGAAACTTGATACCATCTTCCTTTTTCACTCAGGCATATAACACTAAATGAACAAACCTTTAAAAAATACAGCAGGAAACATAAATTTCATTGATAATTATCTTGCCAAGTATTTTTATGAATATGAATAAATAAGGATGCATGTAACTAAGTACAAATAAACATAAGGTTTATGTGCTCTTCATATAAACTTTAATGTATATTTCCCACAGGATTTGCAGGATCACTTTTAAAACATTACAAAAGGTGTAGAATAAAAACTACACTGGAAATCTCTTGACTTAAAACTTTACTGTAAATTGATGTGTGTATCTCGAGAACTTTCACTGGTCCCTAGTATGTGTTCAGCAGCTCGCAAGCACACTCAGCAAGACTGGAGTAACACGAACTCTGTAAGTGTTTGTGTAAGTGTCTATAAATGTGATTTCAAAAAGGATTCTAGCTTTTTTGATGAGATGACTACAACTGAAAAAAATCCCCAACACACAAGAACTTACTTGAATGCATAAAGCACTTCTGGAATTTGCATTTTTACCTATAAGAAAGATATACAAGATGAATTGCTGTTGACTAAACCATCTTTTTTTGCAAAGCACTGTTGTAATATGGGAATTTACTACTAGCTGACTATATTTATTGATTCACAATATTGACTCTGCCACTCTTGATGACTCAAAGTTACAGCTGTTGCCTATTCTATTGACAAAGATTTTGATTTTTAAAATTTTTCTAAGATGACTTGGAAAACTGTCTCAGTATCAGGGGTATTTCAGCAGGGATGTTATTGAATAATTTTATCAACTCATGACTTTTAAGCACCTAGACATTCTGTAGTTTAAAACCCCAGAATTTCCAAAAATATTATCTGCTGCTGTACCTGCAGTGTTACATGACTCTCAGCTCACTAACAATGCCTGAGAAATGGATTAGAAAAAAAAAAAAAAAAATCCAAGTTTCCAAGTTAGTCATGTAGAGATTTTACAGTTCAGTTGTCACAGAGAAATGAAACACAATATTACGAGGACTGCTGCAGATAATATTTAATCACCCTAAACTGAAGCTGAGGATAAAGATGTCTTCTTCTTAGACATCAACAGACAAAGTTGCCATGAGGCTTCTAGACCTTCACAGACCTCTCTACATGGTAACGATCAGGTAATCACAGAATTTCAGAATGCGGTCACAAGGAGCTTTCCAAACATTTCACAATATCTTTCCCAGGGAAATTTTGTGAAAGGGCAAAGAAAGATCTATAGAATATTAACATAAAGGACAATTATATTTTCAAAAAGAAAAGAATTATGAATTAATTTTAACCTATGTATGAGAGTATTGCTTTCATTAATATATGCACATTTAATTTCACTACAGTGTTTTTTGATGTTATATGTTGATTCTTACAATGACATACACATCAGCCTGGGGATATTATTTCTTAAAACATTCCACATGCTGAATGGTCTTTACACCACTCGTCTACCCTTTCACAAACTGTTAAGTGATCCTTGAAGACTCTTTAGCCTGCTTATTTTTCTTAATCATCATTGCATCTGTGAAGATGCCATTTACCCAAAACTAATCCAAGATTTCACGGCACTTGAGTGACCATCTTTAAAAGAAAGACAAAAAGAGGTCTTCACTTCACTGCTTCCGAGTAGAATTGCAGCAGCCTTTATCAAGCACAGAATGCCAACACAGACAGGAAGTAATTTAGCATTATGCCACAAGCCTGAAATTTTCTATGGTCTCTTTTTTGAGCTGCCTACTGATGAATCAAAGCATATGTTACAGTTTACACTTTGGGAGTTTCTTTTTCTTTTTCTGTGCACCAATTATTTCATGAATCATATTATGCTCCTTGGAATTTCATTTTCATCAATACCTTTCTTACTATTTATAATTTTGCAGGAACACATTTAGCTGTGGCAGGTGACTCACTCCAAACAGGCAGTTGTGAAAATAAGAACTGTACATATAACAAAAGAGACTAAGTGCATAAACTGCTATGAAGCCAGCCTCATTTTGCCTATTCCATTTGATCTCTCATCAGGCTCTGAGACAAATTTATTGTGCCAAGGTTGTATAAATATGCAGGAAGCCAGAATATAATCAAATCAGTCTAGGCTGAACCCTAGTAAGAGATCACACTGAACAAAAGTTTATCTATTACAACTACTGACCTGCTACTCCAAGAACTTGACATGTAAGTGAGCATAAAAACTACAAAGTCACCCAAGGAGGTTCACCATTCTCTCTAATAACTGCTGAACAAGCCTGGTAGTTCTTGAAAATTACTGATGCAGGTGTTTGGCAGAATTAATTCAACATTATTTTGAGGATAAGCACAATCTTCCTGTAGTATCAGACAACTGGCTTCAGTTGAAGATCCAAGATTATTCTTTTGAATTGAAAAATGCCAACATTTCCTGCTTTTCTTTCCTTCAGAGTTGTCTTTCATAGCAACAAAAAACACAGTAAGGGTAGAAGTAATTTTCTCCCCTATTCTGGCCATTCAATTAGTAGCAAAAGAGAAGTATTACATTAAGGAAGGGAAGCTGCTCACGGGCCTTGGAAAATTATTTTTCACTGGCAAGGAATTTCTTCTCAACCTACCTTCTCTTGATTCTGGCAAAGAAGACAATCACACTCAAAGCAATATTGGCGCATCAGTTGCATTTGGCGTTCCCTGGTAGGCATCAGTGATTCAACGTAACTGATGGTGAGCTGGATGCAGTACATAAAAAAAAAAAAGAGCTGGTATCTTTTACAAAAAATTTATATTCAGTGTATGTATTAGCAGAAGCAACATTTTTTGGATTCAACAGTTTTCCTAGCATAAAAAAAATGTTAACAGATTATTTGCTAGAAGAAATTGACTACTTCTACAGAAGGTGAAAAAAAGGGAAAAATAATTTCCATGGAAGAATACTTTTCCACATTTCAAGATCAATATTGTATGAAATTATTAATGCCCCCCAAAAATTATCACTATTTCAACTTTTAATCCTAATTTGGAAGAAAAATAAAAAAAGAAAGGAGGGTAAGAAAAGAGAGCAAAGAAAGTCAGCATCTGAATTCCTTGTGCATGAAATCTCACACATAAGAGCTGTGTAGCTCCAGAGCTTAAGTGTGTATTTACCACTGCTGTTATACAGTATCCAACTATCTCCAAAAATTTTTTCTCAAGGAAGCCCCTACTTTCTTGCAAATGCATGTTTGAGACTGAGGATAATTCCTCTTATGCCATACCCATTTTCAGTATGTCTGTGATGTTTCCCTTGTGACCAAGGAAGCACAAAAACATTGCAGTCTAAGTTGTTGGAACTATTGACAAGAAGGTTTATTAAAATTATAAAAGAAAATTTGTGCCTACATTTGTGTCATTTTCAACTTCTTACACTGTACAGAGTGAATTCCAATGAACTACAGAGAAGTCTGTAGTTTGTTCACTTTGATGCCTGCCAGAAAAAATTTTACAGGACTAACCATTCGTAGAGTTCTCAAAATGTTTAAAGTGCTGCACAGGCACAAACTAGTGATAAGGAAAAGAATATAACAAAAAAGCTCAGTTCAGACCAGCATAGAGTCACAATGCTATTGAGTGATTACACTACACACCCAACACACTTTGAAACACTCCAGAGAGGTCAGAGCTGAAAAAAATCAGGTCACATTATTTCATCCTGAGCCTAGACACTTCAACTAATTGGGAGAATTTTCACATGGTTTCCAGTTAAATCATGAGAGTCCATTCAAAGAAATTACAGGAAAACCTGACCAATTTTAGTAATGACCATGAAATCCATTGTCAGAACCTGCATTTTGCAAATTAGTGAGCATTCTAATTGAATGAGCAATTAACAAGCAACTAAAACAATGCCTGCATTTTCTGCATTTATTATTACAGTGTAATTCAATTACATATTGAAGGAGAACTGTGTTAAAAGAAGTCTACTGAGATGGCAAAGTCAAGCATTTAAAATAAATATGGCCTCATAATTGAAGATTAATAGTATAATTAATGAAAGAGACCAAATTAAAATTCCACAATTAATCAAAAGTTAGAAAGTGTGAGAACTTTGTTAGGTTTAGCATTCTATGTAATGTTGTTCTGTCCCAGCATGTCTGAGCCAAGAGAGGATTAGTTTCACCACTGCTGGCTTACAGCAGAACAGTCTGTGCTAATATTTTACACAGGAGCCATAGGCTTCCTTCCCTCTGATCCTTCTGCAGTGAATGGATGGAAATTGTGCTGCTTATTTATTTTCCATCCTTTTCTCCCAAGCGTTGTCTCTTCTGCCCCATTATCTCCAATGTCCCTCTTATTCTTTCTCTTCTCTACCCCTCAACAAGAGTACCATTTTCCTGTCTTATTCTCAACACCTGATTATCTAAACCTGTTATTCAGCCATCAATTCCAGCTCCTTACATAGCCACTTTTGGTACAATGGGACAATTTCATCCTTGTGCCAGCCTCAGATCTGTCCTTTAGCCTTATCTTACACCTTTTCCCCGCTGTGTTCTCTTACTTTCCCAAGTAAACAGTCCTTGCTGCCCTACTCTGATTTCTCAAACATCTTCAGTGACCCCAACAACTTTGTCTTCACTTTTTTCTACAGCTGGTCCTAATCTGTATCCTCCTTGGTGTGGTAAGAAAGATCTGTCTCCCTTCCTTCCCACAAAGCATTTTCCAGCCAAGCTGCAGTTCTAACCTCATCCTTCAGACATTCCAAACCCAATTTCCCTCTCCCATCACAAGCCTCCCGATCTTCATGTCTCCTTGCAACTCACAAGTGTTTTCTGTCAAAATCATTCCACACACTGGCTGTTCCCTGTCTCTTGTCCTCTGCATAAACATCTCTGGTTTTGTCTCATGTCCTACTGGGCTTTAGGTTCAGGTGGCATCCAGCAGTAAAAGAGATTTAACCAAGTTCAGGCACAGTGCAAGACAGTAGGAATCTTCTGGGAAAAATAATTCATCTGAGATTAGTCTATTCTTTGCCAAAATATTTAAGACAATGGTTTAAACCCTGTCATTACTGTTGAAACCATCATTAGGCAGGGTTCAGCTATAATACTGTGAAACAAACACAGAGCCAACATCAAATATCCCTTACCTATCCAGCCTATAGGCTTCATCCCTTTCTCTCTTTATATTTTTGGCCTTTCCTCCCCCTTTTTTCATTCATATTGCAGAAACCTTGGGAGTAGGAAGAAGTTTCAAAAAAGACATTTCTTTTTCAGAGGTTACCAAACAGTTGCGGATATGAACAGTCACATTAACAACCTATGCTGGATTAAAGCATATGACTGGACAGAAAAAGATCACATCACAGTGATATCTCCTTTTAGCATTTTAACAACTTAGAGTTTCTCTTGCTGTCAGAGGCCCAAGCTCAAATTCCCAACCCTACCACCAGAAATCCATAAGTGAAAAAATGTTTGTAGCCGGCAGACTGAGTGGCAAAATATAATTAGAATATTTAGAAACATGACCAACCTAACAGCGACTGAGCCTATACTAATCATTTAATTGTTTAAACATAAAACTTCTGTATTCAAGTCCCTCTCCTCCACTTGCTTTAATTTTGGATGACTTCATTAGATGCAAGGCTCATTTAACTTGTACATATTTAGGAAATATGCCCATTTATCAAAGGTTGTCTTAATGGTATTTGCATGTGGGATGTATGCTACTAATTAAAACATTACTTCAGCTGACCAAAGCTTGCCTCTTTATTGCATCGTTTATAAAGAATGCAGTAAATCTTTTCCCCCCTAACTGGAGAATATATATTGGAAAAAATTTATGAATGCAAGGAATTATTTATCAGCCATGAGAGTTACTGACTCTTAAGACTTCCTCCTTAGACGTACAGCACTGTGCAAGCCCTGCTTCTTGCTCTGACACAGAAATTCTTTCATCATAGATATGGTAGTTAGTTTCTCATGTTCCTCATCTACCAAATGAGGTGGATACAATTTTCCATTACTGCCACAATGCAGTGGACTTAATTTATGGGGATTTTTTTTGTAACAGAATAGAACTCAAAATTTCAAGACAGAAAATCCTGTAAAAAATTAAAATCAAGTATTTTAATGCAAATGGCAGGGATAAAAAAGGGAATCTTCTTGGTTTTGCAATCATGGGTCTCAGAGTCTTAGGGAGGGTTGTGTACAGAAATCTGTTCCTGAGACAGTGGTTAACAGTCTGTACTCTCTGTTTTGGCATATAAGATCAAAATGCCTTCTAACTGAAGGAAAAATTTGGTTTTAAAAACTGTAATGGGACAAAATGTAATGTGTCAAGCATACATAGATATGAAACTTACAGAATTACAGTAAAGAAACATTATATAACTCAGTTGAAATCTATCATGAAAATAGATTTATTTGCTCATCATCTGAAATTATTATTTGTTTTCAGTATTAATTAAAAAAAATTGTTGCTCTGAAAGGGCATGGTCAGTTATGCAATATTCTGAAGAAAGATACAAATTTGTTCTAACTGAACTCTGAAGCTGGTGAGAAGCAAAGTATCCATTTTGGAGCAGAACTGCACCTCAGCTAAGCCATTCTGTCTTCCAGCAAGACTAATTGATTTGAAGCCATATAACTTCTGACTGGAGAAGAGGCAAAATCATCTCCAATCTGTCTGCAAAACACCAGGTAGACTCAGCAACTAACAAAAAGTCAATTGAAATTATAGCACACATCTTGATGCTGTTTGAAGTGGTAACTTAAGGGTAGGGAGATGATGAAGACCTCATCAGAGTAGGCTGCTTGTCTTTTTGACAAAACTAGCTGATAGGCTACCTTATCACTAAAGGAGCCGTCGTGATCTCTAGATGAATAATTTTTGCTCTTTTATAATCCTTCCCCACATCCCACCTTTCTTTGCAACACCTAAATTTCATTTTTGCACAGAAGTGCAAGTAAAGGAAGTCTTTGTGTGCTGTGAAATTAAAACCATGTAAAGGTACAAAAACTGTGATATTCAGCACTACAGAGAAGTTGTGGGGTTCCATGCCTAGAAGAGTTCAAGGCTGGGTTGGATGGAGCTCTGAGCAGCCTGGTCTAGTGAAAGGTGTCTCTGCCCACAGCAGGGGGGCTGGAACGAGATGATCTCTGAAGTCCCATCCAACCCTAAACATTCTGTGATTCTATAATTACCTTGAAGAGCAAAAAGTTGTTATAATTTGTTTTGAGCTGCTGGAAACAAGGTTCCGAATGATGAGATAACCACAATGGCCAATTGTCTCAGCTCCCTGTGTCTCTGTTTTCCCTGCAATTATAGGTGGTCAACCCCTTAGCATGAATAAACTGCTGTAGTGTGCTCCGACAGAAAGCACTACAAACGTGCAAAAATACGTTCCTGAATGGATGGAACAGCCACAGTCCTCTTCTACTAATCTGAGCTTGACTTGCTACTTAGCTTGTTATTTCTAATAAATCTTAGTGCTTATTTTCTATTAATTATTTTACAGGGGATCTCATTCTGAATCTAGTCTAAGTTTGAACAGGATAAGAGATATTTTCTAGTGATTATAATTAAGTTTTCTTTTTGCCTCGTGACTTGAAATAATGTTCATCTTACCATCTCAGAGCACCCAATTTATTCAGAAAACCCAATCAGTTTCCTCCCTAACATGTATCTTCTCACCCATTAGCTCAGATCATGACATCAGTAGTATAAATTAAAACTCAGCTCACAACAGGTAGTGTAGTTTCACGTACGTAAGTTTGTATATTCAATACATGGCAATTAGTACTGCAGGCGAGCAGTAAGGCAGTGTGGAAAGTTGCACCAAAGTCATCATGCAGAACACAAAATTAAAAGTGGTAGAGTTGTGAAAATTAAAATTAAATAGGTGTAGAAAATAATATTGAACTGCTGACTTGTACATACCCTCATAAAAATTTTATTTTCCTTCCTCTTCTCATAACAGATCTAAACTAATACTGACTTTGTAGCTTTATTTTGTCTTTTAAGCCTTAAGCCCATTTTCTTCCTGGTAAGACATTAAAATCTACTGTATTTTTAAATAAGCATCCCATCTTAGTGAACTGGGAAGCCAAGAGGATGGTTTATGAGTAAAATAGAAGGAAGGTGTCTATAATTACACTTAAACAAGAATGCTGGACTGAAAGATGTCTACAGTTAACAGCTCCACAAACATATATTGAATCCTGAAAGATTTCTCTTGGCAAAAAGGTAAGTACACAAAAACTTTTCTGTTGGTTCTTAACAATGTTTTGCTGAAAAACATATTCTACCATTTACTTACTTTGATGGTCCTTAAGAATATTCTACCATTTACTTACTTTGATAGCCTACTATCTTTGAGAAAGGATACATAAAAAAAGAAGAAACTTCATAGGGAGGAAAATAAATACTATGTCTAAATTAAAATATGTATGGTCTTCATATTCGCAGAGTTTTAAGAACAGACATGAACCATATTTACATTAGATTATGATTTTGAAATGACCAACAGCTAGGACTGTGTAGGTCATTAACGTATCTAAAGCTAAATATATGCACACATCTCTTTTCAGGTCTTATTAAGCAAATTCAGTATTGCACTGCTGCAAAACACATTTACTTTGATTTCTAGCCACAAATGCTTATTTTCAAATTAATACAAGTGCTGTTATAAAAATAAAGTAGAGAATACCTTAGATCAAATCAGAAATCTCTTGAAAAGGATATTTTGAAGTCTTTCCTAGTGAAATGGACAAGAAAACAAACCTTGTTTTGCTGCTTTCACTGTCAATGAAAGGTTTACTACAACTGCATGGTTGCAGCCTGACAAATGCTTATTGTTGCAATGACTTAGTGAACACTGCATTCCACTCAGAAATACTGTAAGTGTTCCCATCAGGGTAAAGACACTCAAATACAAACAAAATGAAGTGCCTAGAGGAGGAAAGGAGGAACAGGAATTTATCAAGACTGCTAGTGATTTATGAGAAGTAATGATTATGGGGCCCAGGCAGTGTGAAGAGATGATTCTATTTATCATTTTCCCCCTGATAGCTATGTGCTAGAAAGCGGCATCAATATATCATCAAAATATTAAGCTGGTGGCCCAGCAGTCTGGAATTTATTTAGGGAGATGTCATTGTTCCAGGTGTCTGTGATGGAAGGGAGGACAAGTTAATTACCTCTTCACCAATCTGGATCTCTCGGACAGAGTGAAGTAAAAGCTGGTATCCTTCAAAAACGATCACGCAGTTTGGGTCACAGCTGTGGTTCAGTAAAGACATGCTGTGAGGGGTGGTAGAGGGGGAAAGAAAGAAAAAAAACTTAGCAGACGAGTCTCCACTGCCATTTTCCTTTAATCATTTGGAAGTAGCTAACATGATTACATCTGAAGTGTCAAGCAATTAAGTCACGAAACAAATAAATTCCCTGTTAAATCAGCTGCTCTTGGTTTGGGGAGGAAAATTAACACTCAGAAGATTTATATTCATTGGTAATAGGAGCCATGCCGGGATCTCTTCATGTGTTTCTGCCTTTCGTATATTCAGGGCAGGAGGAAGGCAACGGCCTCTCAGTGAGTCTCTGAGACTCTCTGAATCTCTCTGAGATTCAGGGGACAGGGCAAGTGGAGAACAAGGTAACCAGGACAGTTCAGAGCAGGAGGGACTGAGTTATATTTCTGCTGTTTCTGCTCAGTTTCAGGGCACTAACCTTATTGATGACCTGACTGTCATTGCAAGCACAGCTCAAAGAGGCCAACAATCAACTCGTATTTCACATCAGGAGAAAATGGAGTATACTATGTCCCAAAGCCAAAGAACTCGGTGAACAGAGTTGAAAGAAGAAACACGGCCATTGCCTCTGTTTTACATATATTTTGGCCCAGCCTCTGTTCTTGTGGTATGTGACAGCTGGGGCAGCACAGCTCATTAGGGAGCTGCTGGGACCCTCAAGAGACACACACACTGCACAAATACACCCTTCCCTCTCTCTGAAGGAGGCTGTTAACAACATCTGCTGTATACTTTTGACTCATGTGTTTCTTTAGCTGAGAAACAACTGACTTTGCCAGGCAAACATTTCTGCCACAGCAGAAATGGGGTTGATGGTTCTTTCCTTATGGGAATGACACACTGAAAGAATAACTCTGACATTATCAGCCCGGAAGAAGAATTTTTGGCTTATCAGCTCTTGGGTGCATTTATTTTCTTTCCTTGTCTGTCTTATTCAGCAACTCAAAATCCCAAATGTTGTTGGCAAAATAGAGGATGTTGCTGAGGGTCAGAGCCCTGCACCAAACCATATTTATTTAGTTTTTTGACTCTTAGAGGAGGTATCAACAGGGGCCTGACTCTTTTGATATCCCTTCTGGCCTAATAAAATATCACTGGCTAATCTCCTCAAGAACCCAGTGGGAGAGTATCCATTACGCTTATTGTGAGATCACTGGGCACACTCCCAAAGCTGCTGGCAAGGTGATGCAGAGCAGGACCATAGGATTTTACCTATTTTAAAATATATTGTGGTTCTGAAGCTATCAAGCCATACAACAACATACAACCTCTTAAAAAGGCTAAACAAAGAACTTTTAATTAAATTTCTTCTCATGGAGACACTAGTGGGTTTGATGACAATTTCATCTGGAAGCATATGAATTCATCTGGAAGGACATTTGCCCAGGACTTCTAAACTGCAGATTTAAGTTCACGATTTTCCCAGCTTTTTTGCTATAGCAAAACTCAAACTGCTCTGAAGTGACTTGGGAAAGAGTCTCTTGCATCCCTTGGCAGCGCATTATCATTGAACATAGACAGACACTTTCTTCACGGTTAAGGGCTTTTTTTCAATCAAAAGCAAACATTTCCCTAATAATAAAGCTCCAAAATAATATTTCATTTTTCTCAAGTATTGTTTTCATTCCATTATGACATCAAATGACTGTTTTGCACTTTTCATGACACTAATTCCCATGTCCTCCTAAGCACCTTTTCCTCATCTTTACTACAAGGCAGGCCTCAAGGTATTAAGTGTCCTTAGTCATATTTTACATACGACATTGGTAGGAAAAGAAACAACAGTGACAGGCCCACTGAGGTATTGACAAACACAATTCAACCATGCATTAACAAAAAATTAGATGGTAAAATGTAATTTTAAACTACACATACTAATTTTCTATATTTATGATTACAGGTTACTAATTCTATGATGATAAAATCTTCATTGGTACATACTTCTTACTTAATACAAATAAGAAATAATAACAAGAAATTCAAATATGAGCATCTATCTCTTAAGGGACTTATTTTTTCACCTTACTGGTTTCTTTGTTATGCTAATTTACTTATAAATATATCAATCCTTTTCTTTTAATTACTAATTCTGAAGGATCTCAGCTGCAAAACATCTGTATTCTAAAGTATCGCTGAACAGGTTTCCCTTAACTAGTCTCAGTCGCATATTCCTGACGTCAGCATTTATTCTTACTTAGAAAAGACTACCACCTCCATAAAAATAAAATATAAAGATGTATACTTTTTAAACTGTTTTAATGCTGTAATCAGGACTATTAAGAATGTTTTCAACTAGATAATATTTTTTTACTCTCCTTTAATTTGTTTCCATTTCCCAGTTTCTCATTCAGACATGTTACCTGCTGCTTTGATGGCCTTTACAGCTACCTTGCAAAAAAGGAGAAAAAACTGACACAGATTTTGCCTGTGAATGAAACAGTGTCCACAGTACCTGGGATACAGGCCAACACCAACATCCTGCATCTCTCCATTGCTGATGGTGAAACAGTTGCAGGTCACCTGTAAAAACAAGGGAAAAAATCCAGGATTACCAGAACCATTTGGAAACCCCACACTCAAGTGAAAAAAACCTTCCAAAATAAAATAAAGGGGTAAATGCTAATTGGATGGGAAACATTCAAGCCCAAAACCGGTGCTCTTTCATTTTAGAGCAATCACATCTGGGACACACTCTCCTGCTGTCAATTAAAAGCAGAAATATTAGTATCCTGCAAAAATGTGGGGTTAAACACATGCAGGGGCCCTACTTTCCTGTCCAGAGAAGAAAAAAAAAGCCACCCTACACAGAGCCTGAGAAGCTCAGCCCAGAAACAACCTAACAGACGATAGTGACTACTGATGAAGAGTGGCTGTTTCCATGAGGGGACTCTGCTGATGTCAGGCTGTCACAGCACCTTTTGATGAGTAGCAGTGGAATCCAAAGAATACATATGGGACAGTTTTGAAGTAAATAGCAGCCTCAGCTGTGGCAACCTGATAGGGGCACAAATAAATGCAAAGACTGTGCAATAATGTATCTTTCCCATTATGGGTATTTTGGTTTGCACGTAGAAGATCTGATAACAAAGCATGTTCAAATTGCCATTCAAGAGAAACACAATCTTTTCTTTAATTCAAATATTCAGATTGTAAGTGTATTGTTCCTTCAAACAATCATACACAATGAAAGTGGTTTTAGAAAAGAATGGAGAAGAATGGAAGATTCCTGTAAGCAGATTTAGTCCTACCCCAAACAATGAGACTGAGCTTTTTTGGTGTTCAAGATATATCAACACTTAGTAAATGCTTAACAAGTATAACTTTCATGTGCTTAAACAAAAACAACAGAACTCAATTGTGAATGTATTTTTTAAATATTTGATTTTTGGGGAAGAGCTGCTTTTGAGGTTTTTTAAATTTATTTTTTAGATATGTCTTATTTAGAAAAATACTGCATGATACTGCATATACAAGAAAAGTCCCAGGTCTCTTCTGCATAGCACTGGATTATTAATATCATCAATTCTCATTAGAACAGAAAATGAGTAAGAGTAGGATTTGGCAGCCATGGAAATGAGATTTGAAGGTTGCAGTTTTATCCACAGAGTAATTGTCCAGAACAGTAAATGCACACCTATGTTTTAAAGAGGTATGCTGAACAATTTAATAGTATAGCTTATCCTATAAATTGACAAATTATTATTTATGAGAGGATTAACCATAAGGTGAAAATGAAATCCTCTTTCAAAATTTCTCATAAATTCTGACAACAACATTAATTTAAATAAATGTACATGCAGTGTTTTTTGCAAACATGTGTTTTTTGTAAACTGTTAAACAATACTTTGATTAGTCTATTATTTATGTAACCCATTCAAATGTTCCCTGTCAATTACCAAAATCATACATCTTAATTATTTCTTTCCTGCTGACATTGGATATAAAGTGTCAGACAGCTTCTGAGCAAAGATTAGTCCATTTCAAGTGGCAATTATCCTGGTTCTAAAAATATTGACTTGATTTTGGTATTTATTGAAAAAATAATGCCTTCCAGGTAAAATAGAAAGAAAGCCAGCTTTTGTGAGCCTTAGCTCTCTCTAACAGATCATAAAGTAGCAGAGGTCAAACATCTCTTAGAAACAAATGAACTCCTCTTTCTTGCAAATCTCTTACTATTGCCATATTTATATTAATATATTGCATTTTGATCACTGTAGAGTTATTAAGGCTGTTTCATCATTTTCTATTAAAGTTATGTATCCTATTATGTGAAAAGTTTTACACACAGAAGTCACAATAGTTTTACTTCTTTCTTTTTGAAACATGCATTAGTTTTTTATACCAGGATACATGCAAAGAAAAATTGGAGATGAATGAATATGCTGAGATTCAGACATGAAGAGCTACTTTCAACAATAGTTCCCTGTAAGGTACTTTTTAACCTCTCTTAGTTATTTTCATGGTATGCAGGTGCATCTCAATATCCCAGTGAGGTAGTGAAATGCCATCTAGTTTCTAATTATTTGCAGTTTCAAATACAATAGTGGGAATCCAAAGTACACAGGACCAGATCTGAAAAAGTATTTAATACATAAACACAGGCAGAAGCCTAACTGGTCCCATGAATTCTGAGCTATATGATTCAGTGCACAATCCTACCAGAGGCATAAGAAGTGTCAGGTGCTCTGAGGTTTGTTTAACCTCCTAGGAGACAATCTTTCCCTTCTTTTAAACTCGGGAATGGAAAAAACCCAACAGTGATACACATGTGTACTACAAATAGTAACCTTAGTAATGGCTGCTTTCTGTGCTCAGCAAGTGGAGAGAGAGGAACTGAGATTAGGGCGGTGAGAGGAGGAAGATCTCACCATTTACAGTGTGAGAAATTCTGATATAATGACAATCCTTCATAGACAGTTAGCAGCCTAAAACAGGTATAAAATATGAAATATTCATAGTCTGTCACTATACAGGTTTTTTTTGTTCTCTTTTAGATTTGTTACAAAGTTTCCATAAATCTACCAAATCACCTCTACATTTCCATTTACAGAAACTTTTAGGATGTTTTAAATCTGAGTTAAATACCTGTTCTATCACAGGGAGTTACGAGATTTCAAAACAAGAGTTGATGTTGTAGACCACAAGTCCCAAGGAACAAAAGGAAGATGGCATTTTTTTTAGAGAACACCCAAAGAAAAATCAGTTTTCTTAGCTTCCCAAAATTCACAGATGTAGCTCAAATAACAGCCAAATCTGGAGTATGCAACATTGCTGCAGGAGAGCATGGGTATGCTGCTTGTTCCTGAGGCAACTGTTTACAGATCAAAGCCTAGTGGGACTGGAAGTTAGAACCAACTCTGTTTCTACGGGAAAGAAAACCCAAACACATAAAACCAAGGCAAAACAAATGTTTTTCTCATGCATCACAGCATTTGTTTCAAGTTTCATAGTTACCTTGTGCTATCTTTTTTTCTGCCTTAACTGACCCACATTATTCCTCATCCTACAACCAGGGTCTGATTCTATGTGATCGCAGATTTTAAAGTAAGAAAAACAAACAATTCTCGGCAATTGAGTGCTTCAATAACTGTGTTCTTCCATACAAAGGCATGTCCCTTGTCATCTTAACTACTGCAGAATCATTTATCTCAGGAATTTAATTTGTGCTTGTCCCTTCTGATTCTTCTAAAAATTCCTCTCTTTCCAGCTACAAAGCACTAAGACAGCACATCCACATACAGAAACAGAACTGAGTACTCGCAGAGTTTGTTATACTCACAAATAAAGAAAATTGCCACACATTTCAGAACTTCAAAGTCCAAAGACAAATTCCTTGCTATTTCTAGAATTTTTGGAAAAACACATCTCCCAGCATGAGAACCGAGGGAAAATTTTTAGGGGGGAGTCACAATCTTTTCAAGCCTCCAAAATGCAAAACTTTGAAATATTCTAGAGCTCTCAAGGTTTATCATCATAGCCTGATTAGCCACAGAGCTCTAGTCTATAAACTAACAATTTATAGAATCATTTTATAGTGTTTGAGTTGGCTCTATGGCAATAAATCCTGCAAGTTTATTTAAAAGGAGCTGCTATCTGAAACAACCAATGATATTATATAAACTGACTGAATTAAATAAAAAGATTTGATCTTTTGAGGCTGCACATATTTTAGAGAAGTACCCCGTACTCCGTAAGGCAACACAAGTAGAAGACATAATCTCTTCTAGACTGGTAAAAACACAATGAGTAAACCAGCTTTACTGACTGGCCAATACTCTCAAGCATACCTTATCACAAAACAAAAATTATTGCAACCTGTTAAATTTGATTTCCTCTCTGAGTGATTAATGAAAACTCTGTAAATTTACCCTGTAAAGAGGTCACTGTTCTCAAGGTGTCTAATGCTACTGTCTGAACAATCTCTGTCAGACTCACAGTCTAGTGGACAGCCATGATTTATTTCAGTGTTTGCATTTGACAGAGTACGGAGGCCTCAGTTTCGTAACATAACAAGTTGAATTTGCTTTTAGTTCAGACCTCATTCATATGGCTTTATACTGAGGATTTGCCTTTGGATTAAATAAAGCAGAGTTAGACTTGATGGCAGGACATTCCAGATTTGGAACTTCAGACACTCAGACAATGAACACATCAATAAGGGAGTAAGGGAAAGAAAACAAATCATTATTGGCTAACACTTGCTGCACTGATCAAATTACAAACAACAGGGCTAAAAATCAATCATTTTGTCTCCACGTGTTCCTGTTAGTGCAACACAGTGAGGCAGCTCTTATAACACATGTAAGAAACCCTCCCAAGGACTTCCAAAGGGTATATTGCACTGATAAGGTCAATATAATTTTCAGCTCTGATATACAATGACTCCAGCTATCTCTGTAAATGGTCTGTTACAGCTGGTGTATTCTCATCCACCACCAGGAAGAAAGCCATAACAAATCCTTTTTTTTCTCTAATTTATTAACCCAACGTAATGTAAATTAAAAATATATGTTAAAAAAAGCCCTTTCACAGATTATTAAGTTTCTCATTCACACCAAAGCTGCCTGGGTATCGCTGGTCACAGCCACTATTTAACAGAAGATACTGCAATGAGTTCTTATGTTAATAGGCTTCTCAAGAGACTCAAACTTCTTTCCAGGAGGAAGGGGTGAGCAGTAAATGCTATGTGGGAGGCACATTACCTCAGATGACCAAGGCATACCCCAGAGACCTTCTAGAATCACCACATCCCACTACAGCTCTGCACTGATAGCTCTTCCCAACTTGAGGATGAACAGACAACAGGCACAGATGGTTGATAGATCTCAAATCCGCTAATGACTTCATTTGGCACACAGAGCGCTAGAGCAACAGCACTAAACCGTAATGCACAGTATGCCACAGCAGTGACAGACCTGTCAAGGCCCTGTTTTGAGTGTACTTCACTCAACTGCTTGTGCAAACAGCCCAGGACATCCATTCAGATGAGCTTCTCGCTCTGAAATCTCAGCTCTGTCCATGGTGGGAAGGCATCTGCTACCTGAACACTGCGCTGAAAGGAGCCCTGTAACAAGGCACATTTGAAAATTAGAACTTTGTGCCTTATATATACATGCTTACATGTTTTCACTACATCAGGAACTTAGAATCCAATTCTACATTGCATTCAATTCAGGATTTACCTACTGGCTTCCATGGGAGCCACAGAAACAAAATGAGATGAAAGAAATATCAGAAAGAAAATTGCTGAAGGGGGAATAAAGAAGAAGATTCTACAGAGTTTTGACAGAATCACAGAACAAGCTGAGCTGGAAGTGACCCACAAGGAACATTGAGTCCAACTCCTGGCCCTGCACAGGACCATCCCCAAGAGTCACACCACGGGCCCAAGAGTATTGTCCAAACGCTTCCAGACAGAAATCAAAACATATTATAAAAATTTAGGGAAAGTTTTCTTATTTAGATTTTCAAACTAAGTAAAGGGCACAAGTAGTTAACTGTTTATGATATTTGCTCAGAAGCAAAAGTATGCTGCAACACCATGAAAATTGAAGAATTTGTTTCACACTTTCACTGAATTCACAAGTATTTAATTTTACTTCAAAGACTTCCTATTAATCTCTTGTGCCAAAGCATCAACATTTTGGTGGAATTAAAGACTACCATTACTACAGAGCTAGTTACAACAAATATATGCATTTCCAACTGCTTTCTTAGTTCTTCTTCTTAAGCTTTTGGACATCTTTCTTTACATCAATGAACAATATTTCAGGCCTTTTTTCCTATCCTAGAACATGAAGTTTTCTGATGAGTGTGCAGAACACAGGTATCCCTTGCAGATAGCCTGTCACCACCTACAAGACAGGAGACCAGCAATTTGGCCTGACACTAACAGATAATTTACTGCAAGTGTGCTTCAGGCATCCCTTTATAGTACTCAGCTAAGTGGTGCAATTTTGATTGAAATGGAATGAAAATAGGCCATGGCAAATTACCTCCTCTCTCCTTAATCCCACGCATACTTCTCCAATCTTTCAAATAAAAATATTTATCTATGCAGCTAAATATATTTGATTACTAAGAATTTCAAAGCCATCATTACTAGGACAAATGTTATGTTGGCCATGGGCATCTTTTTTTTTAAAATGCATGTGCAACATGTAGTTACGAACCAGGACTTGAAAAGGTAAAGCTTGAAACAAGCAAAATCATTGCACTCTTAGCATAAAACAAAATATCTTGACGTTTTGTAGGACTCCCATTAAAAGTTTTGTGCAACCTGTCTTAACCTTTTCACAAGTTTTCCTCTGACAACAGTCAGCAATTCTCATGTTCCCCTTGGTGAAATTCTAGCTTTTACTCAGCTCTGTAAATGTTATTATTATTCCTGCTTTTTGGAACAGAACTGAAATGCATCTATTTCTGGAGCAGAACTGGGGAGTAGGAGCTGCAAAGTCACTAATGGATCATATTACAGTATGCTTGCAGCATTTGGCATTATTAATTGGAGTGGAGTAGGAGCATGACATCCTTCTCCTCATCTTCATTTTCCTACTGGTAATTCCACTCCTGTGAAATGGGGCATAGTTATTAAATTGATTTCAACAGCCACTGCATGCCCACTTATTGAAAACACACTGCTTGTTTATGAATGGGATCAAACTTCATGGGCATCCAGGAGTCATTAACTGACTGTGTTTGTCTTACCTATTTTGTTACAGATAGATGTTTATATGGTTTGTAATGGTATATTTAAAAAAAAAAAAAGTTGCACCTAATAGGAATAATTAGGGTGAGATTCAGCTACGGATGCTTGTATGAAAATTACATAGGCAAAAGCAAAACATTAATGAATTACTCTTACATAACTTCAGCTAATAACACGGGTGCAATAAAGTACTACATGCCACCTCTTCCCATTACCCAGATGATTTCCTCCTACCAAACTGCTAAGCAGTTCAAGATGGGTGAGAGGAATTCTAACTTAAATATTTCACTGTTTGATGACTTTATTATCACAGCGGCAATATACTTGTTACTCCTTTTGGAGCTGCTTGCTGAGCTAGACCTTCAAATATATTTACCTCTTGAAGTTCATCAACCACAAGTCTTTGGATTTGGTCTGTTTGGCTTAGTGGAAGTTTTGCCTCTGTTTCTCTTCTCTTCCTTACTCTTTAACTTATGCACAACAATATCTTTTCTACTGGGGGAGCGGATAGGGAATGAGGGGCAATATAAAAATCTGGGGAAAACTTCTTTTTCACACCATCGTTTTATAATTGTTTCCATCAGGAAATTTCTGAAAGCACAAAAGCTGAGAATGTTTGAAGAGATGAAAATTTCAAAAAGAGTAGGAAAAAAAGGAAACATCTCTTCCAAAATGTAATGGCATGAAACGAGTACTTTTAAATCTTAAAAACTTAAACAAGTGTAAATAAATGGCTTGATTTTGAAACTTCTTCTGAAATGAGCAACAAAAAAGCATTAAACTTGATCAATTTAGAAACATGGAAACCATTTTTTTTAGGAAAAAAAAATCCACTTTTTTTCAATTTCTTTTTTATATGCAGCATGTGGTTTTTGAACCAGCACTAATCTCACTTTGCTACTTGACTTACAACCTAAAACAGAGATGACTGGAGAGTTTTAGAACTGAACCTAAGACTTTTTTTCCCCTTAGTATGGTGAAAAGAAATACAAAGAAACCATATATGGAAGCATACGACACCGACAGCCTGCCTGTGTCCATGATCACTGACAAGCAAGGCTAACCAAAACCTGCTTTGTTTTGTATTAACCAAACAAAATTTCAGGCTCTTATGTTTATGCATTGAGGCCCAAAAGAACACTGATACTGCTGCCAGTTCCTTCCATTTTTCTTATGCTTTTTGTCTATAGATAAACTACTATTGCTTTTCTTTTGACATACAGTTTTATCAAAAGGAATAAGTATTGTTATTTTCATCATATCAATAAAGAAAAAAAAATAAAAAGGTTTTAAGTTACTTAGCTATTGTTTATTTTCCAATGTATTCCTCAGTGACAAAGGATGTCAGACATATCCTTTTGTAAATGTGTCAGCTTTTGTGGTATAAACCCCTTTCCATCCATTAAAGGTACGTGGAAATCAGTAAGACAATAGGAATCATGCGTTATGTTCTTCCAGATAGTTGACAGTCAAACATCTTCTGAGAGCAGGTCATTTAAATTATGTGTAAAAGTTTAATTTGCCAATTATATGAGCTGTTTGCAAAATGCCAATGTAAAATATCTTAAATAAAATACTCTCCTTTTGAAGTTTTTAAACACTTGGTTAGCACATGCCTGCAGAATGTTTTTTGCTCACTCTTAGACCTTCCATCCACAGGCAGTGTATGAACAGTGCTGTCAGATACAATGACTGATGCTACTGTGCCATAGCAGGTGACGTGTCTGAGGCAGGCTAGACCTGCCCAGGGACAGCGAAAAGGAGTGGAGTACCACCTGGTATTAACCAAATATATCAGGTCCAGGTGGCAATTAGAAGTTTAAACAGGACAAAATAAAACTGTGAAACAAAATGCTCACTCTGTACTCAGTTCTGAAACACTGACATACCCAGCTGATTGTCTTAATGAGAGGTCTTTTGGGGAAAAAGGGTAGTGGCCTGTTGAAGGCACTGAAGAGATTAAACCCAGAGCACAGTTGCAGACCGCTTCCTGACAGAAAGGGAAAACTGTGCTCTGAGTATGTGCACTGGTACAAAAGGGTGACTATGCCCCTATCAGAAAATAGCAGGGTATGATAAGACAGAATATATGACTCAAACTCAATATAAGTACAAAATAGAACAGTATTTAACTCAAACATGTGCTGTGATGCATAGAACAAACTAAAGCTAAAGCAGTAAATTTAAGGCCCGTATAACTCAAGCACTTGGTGTTCAATGAGTTCTTGGATTTCTACAGGTTGTGTGCATTCTTAATATCTCTGAACAATCAACTCCCCAAGGGTTTCCAGCCGGCATTTCTTTTGTATCTCTCTATTTTGGGGTTATTTTTTTCAAACAATGCTATGATCAGGAAACAGTTGAAATAATTCAGTTTCTGGAATTTCATAACACTAGACACGTCTCAACACAGCTCACACATGTCCAGTTACAGTGAGATACAGCTTTTGTGCTGATGCTGTTCATTTTCGCGTTCCCCCAGTGCTAGTCCAGCATTCTTGGATGATCCTATTTGATGACAAACCATATTCAGTCAGTGATGTCTAACAATATCGAAGACAATTTGCAAGCATTCTATGCTATATTTGACAGGAGTTAAATCAAAAAAACCCCAACCCTGCTCTGTGGTCCTGGTCTCCTTTGGACCACAGGGTGCATGTGGCACCCAGGACCTAAATCAGAACATTGCAGAGCTGCGTTTCTCAGGCCAGGGAGACGGATTTTGCTTGAAAGGCTCTGGATGCTACAACCTGCTCCAATCAGAAATGACTGAATAGTTGGTACTAGGTACCAGGAAACCCCTTTCACAATTTGCTTGGATTCCTTTGTGACTTTCGAAAGTATTGGTAGAAAATTACTGCTTTTTATGCCAAGAGAAGGGGCCAAGTACATCTATTGGGTGGTTACACGGGAACAAGGCTTTCAGAACCCACAATGCCTGTACTCCATAAACTAGTATCCAGAAACACCATCCCATCCATCAGAATTCCTTAGCAGAAGGCCATGATTTCAACAAAACAGAAAATTAACAGCATATTGTTCTACCTACAAGTGACTAGAATATATTGTCCTTTGAAATAGTATTTTTCTTTATTGTACCAGATTAGACATAGCCATTATACAGATTTTCCTCATTGTTACTATACACTATTGCTATTTAGGAATAAACACGCAATACTCAGAGGCAGCATTAAGCAACACCTCCATTTGATTAAGAGCCACAGAGAAAAGAAAATGTAACCATTTACTCCAAATTAAGCTCAAACACAGAACTCCTAGTCAAGGAACATCTAGCAATAAGTTGACAAAAGCGCTGTAAAACATCTAGACATAGAGTAGCACAGCTAAAATTATAGCTTGCAGAAAAAGTCAGGAAAAAGCTGAATTTCTATGTATGCTTCCAACTTAAAGAACTCTCTTAGGGTACACAGACTGTAAATTGGTGAGAAAATGGTCAAATAATTGCATTATTTGATCTTTCACTTGTAACGGGAGAAAAAAAAGTAATTTTTAAAAAGTCTCTACCAGATATCTTGGAAATAAAGGAAGGTTATACAAACACTACATTGAGCTCACAGTTCAAATGCTTGTGGGTAGCTAACTAAAGTTCACAGACCTGTATGTAATTGCTGTCTACAGGAAATACTTGTGTTAGCAAAAGAATTTTCTCCCCGCTCCTTCACCTTTGCCCTTCCACAAACTCAGCAGCAAAGAAACCTCCTAAGAGCATTTCTGTGATGAACAGGGCTTTCCCCACCTCCACAAGATGAACTAAATCTAAGAGTCAGGAACAGAATCTGTCAGCTTCTCAGAAACCCGCTTTTAGCAACTATTAATTGATAAAGGATATACCTTTATACAAATAAGCTTGAAACAAAATAATCCACTCCCTGTTCATTTATCTTTGTCTAAACTCCACATGCTTTTTTTAAAGCTTGCAACACAAGTAAGAGCACAAAATTTGCACTTATTTTAATGTAAATTGGCAGTGACTTCAGTGGCACCAGATAAGTTACACAAAACAACAACCAGGTAGGAAGAAAGTTCGTAAGTTGAACTTGAAATAAAATTTCTCTGAGCACTGAAATCGGGTGATCTAATTCCATGCAGTTGAAATTCTGCACATTTCAGACAAAACAAATCCTTGACATTAAAAGTCTGCAAACTTTGATTTGCTTAATTCCTAACACAATATGTCCCATGTTAACATTAAATAATAAAGTAAAAATCCAAATTTTTTTTAAAAAACCAAGACAGTAGATGTGGTATCATTAGATAGTCTGAATAGTGAAACTTGGAAGTTGAGCAAACATTTTTAAAAATAACATGCTATTTTTTTTCCCGTAGCTTGAGATACCTTGAAAGGCACTGAAACTTTGCATTTATCAAAAACGTTTGTGTTTTCCCAGCACCCAAATGATATATTGCCATTTACAAAGTGCCATTTACTGCCGTAACAATACATTTTTTCACAGGAAAGTGACACTTTTGCCTATGAACAAGCATCAAAGTTTCTTTACAGGAAAAGTTGTATAATCTCCCTTATATAAGCAAGACCAGGAAAGTAATTAACAGTGTGTACCCTGGAAAGCTGATGCTTTCATTCAATTTTCTTTATGTTACAATTTTTAAGTTAAGTCAATAGTTTTCATAACCTAGATTCATAATATCAGAAACTTTAAGAACATGACCTCTATACTTCCAAGTCCCAAAATACACTCCATTCACAGAGAAAATGACAATGGTCTTATGTTATACATTCCAAGGGACGAAGACGGTTGAGAGGGCTGTGATGGATTTACAAAACTAGCAAAATATTTACAAAATACCCCTTTGAATCACAACAATCTCCTAGTGTTTAATGATATTTTTTTCTGATATGCAGATTCACTCTCAGCAAATCCTTATCTATAGTTTTCATACTCCCTACTTTGAGCTTTTTTCTCCAGTTCGTGCAAACCTGGTCTTTACATGCACCCAAGACAAGAAAACAGTGATTTCAGCAAGCAATGAGGAACAGCTGGCATTTCTATTACACCTGACAAAATGCAAGGTGACAGTAAAGAACATAATCATTTTTGGTCACAACAACACTAGTGGATCCTAGCAAATTCCTCACCCCACCTCCAAATGAAAACTCCAAATTTACACCACAAAGCTCTCTTGCATTCATCACAGAACTAAAGAAAGTGCAAAATTAGATCAGAAATATGAACCATAAGGCACAAGGTTATTCAAATCTACTGTTGCATTACCCCTACAGTTTATGATACTGACTCCCCTCCTTATGTTCATACTGGTTTTTACACAAACATCATGCCAAAAATCTACATGCCAAAATATATTCTTCCCTGATGAATTAAGATTTTTAAAATCGAGTATTCGGCTATGATTATTTAAGAATATATTTTCCTTTCATTTATGACTTGTCTTTCATCTGATTTGTCTGCATACGAAAATTTTATCTTTAAGTAGTTATACTTTCATGAATAGAATGAGGTAAAACTACAAAGTAATTCCAAAACCCAAGACATTTCACCCTAAGGAATCTTTCATGATACAGTAAGAATTTAAAACAAAAATTACAAAACCACACTAGGTAAGTTTTCATTGTTAGTTTTTGTTATGAGAGCCATATGAGAACAAAGTACATTAATTCCTTTTCCCACCAATGTGGAAATAATTATCTTGTTTACATGTTATAACAGAAAAGAGTAATTCTTTCCATCGATTCCTTTTTAAGTTACAGTTAAAATGGTTTTTTAAAGTATTTTACATGTTTTTCTACTTTTGGCCATTCATCTAAAATATAAATCAGCTGTGTGTAACCTTCAATTGTAACCTTCAGGTCTTATAACAAGACTCTATAATATCAAGCTTTCAATACCAAACATTTCCCTGGTTTTGGTTTGGATTTGTTTTTTGTGGGTTTTGTGGGGTTTTTTGTTTGTTTGTTTTTAATCCTAACGAAAATGCAAAACATTTTTAAAGTTTGAATCATGATCTAGCGTTTGTAGCCAGTCTTTCCAGACTAAGTTCAACTGTTTTTTGATGCACAGTCAATAACATCACCTCCTCGGTGAAGCTGAAACAGGTGCCCCTTTTCATTGGCAAAGCTCTTACTAGACATGAACAAAGTACTTACCTATGTTATTACTTTTTTGACATTTTATGCTCACTATGATAGCATCACATCAAAGAATCTATTGAGCTATTACTACTTGATGGATCATCTAAATCTGTCGTTCAGATTGTGTAAGCTATTGAAATGAAATATGTGAAAATTATCCCTTAGGATGAAATTTAGAATTCTACACCTGTTTCTCCAAACTACATCTCCAAACTTTGAGACACTTACATGTCCATGATTTTTAACAAAGAAGATAAGCAGGAGAAGAAAAAGTAACAAAGACTATAAAATTACTCAATTTATAAAGAGAAATAAAATACAGACCAAAACTACATGAGGTGATGTATTCAAAACCAAGACCAAACAGCTAACTTGCTTCTTAATTAGCACTTATTAACAATTTGTGGATAGAGTGTGAAGGAGAGAATCTGGCAAAATACCAGTCAAGGCTAATAGTGCTTAATTTCCTACACCAGCAGCTTAAATGTGTTATGATATGCAGACTGCAACAGGTAGAATTTTGTTTTTAAAATTATTGCACAACTTAATTCACTCAGTAGTTCTAAGCAGCAATCCAGCTCAGACACAGTACTTACCTCTAAGTGCCTGCTGGTGTGATCTCAAAGGTGTCAGGGGGCCAATCAACGGCCAGCAGTAGTTTTTGCTTCTGCATGTAAATGCAGGGCTGAATTCAACTCCCTGAAGCTGAAGCTTCACCTGTCCATGGTTCTCAAGGTCCCTGGCTCCAAGGCACACTCACCAGTTCACAAAATCTGTCTCTTATTAACTAAGGAGTTAATACCAGTGGGACAACTGGGGCTACATAAATAGTATGCCTTGCCTTGGAAAGTGGGCCGCAGAAATACTGGAGTCCATCGACTGACACCTTTGTACCTGGTCAGCATCTATCACTTGGATATTGCACTGCCAATTGTCTAACCGTAGGAATGACTGAACAAACGAGTACTGACACCTCGACCACACAATTATTCCCTTCTGCTGCTTAACAAGTAAAAAGGTTCAGACTGTCACCTAACTTTGTACGAACTACTCAGTCATTTGATGATGGAGAAATAAATCTCCATGCTTTGCTCTTGTTTTAGAAAGAGGCCATGCTCATGCAAGTACTTACAGAGAAGTTTTGTTTTCAGCTGAGCTTTCTCAATAACCTCAAAAGGGTGGCTCACAGGTTACTGCTGCCATTTCTTACCTACCTCAGAAAGTCACCCTGCAACCCAAGCCCCATGAAAGGCTCATCCATTCACTTAAATATTGTTATTCCAGTTATAACTAGTTGTGTTACATGGCTTACCGTGTCTTAAGTCCTTTCAGTGGGACTACTGTAAGAAAGGAAATGTTTACCTTAAATTTACTTTTTATTGAATACACATATGATTTTCATGCAGAATCTGGCCATTGGGAGGATTCCCAAGGTAGAAGAGCCAGTATCAACCCCAGGATCTGTGCATGAGATGAGAAGAAGACAATTATAGCTGTGCTGGGTGACTTTTTTATGTGCTGCTTATTAATAAATGTGTCAATGAGTAGTACTTGACAATACTTAATGAAATGAATGCAGAAGTCTTTTCCCAGTGGAAATGTTAAAGAGAGAACACTTGGACTTGATAACTAAAAGATGATCTGTTCCACAAAACTTCCCTAAGAGAGGATAACAACAGCCGAGGTCAGGAAAGCTGATCAGGCTTTAGGAGAGCTGCATCACTACTGGTATTTGGGAAGACAGAAGCAGGGATGTTTTAGTCAAAACAAAAAATAATGACTGAACTTCCACATAAAAGCCATTATTTAAAAAGCTTTATTTATACAAATCTGACACATCTATTCCAAGACATAAAAAATGAAAATGGCAAAATAAAGCTCACTGATATTTACATATTCAGACTTCTCTCTGGAGATCTGTGTGCATGACTATGAACATACTCTCATGCTACTTCATGTGTTTGTCTAAAAACAGAGATGTTATTTAACAATATGGTCTTTGGCAGAAATTAGCCGTAAAGCCACACATTTTGCAAACCAAGTATCCATAGTAACTAACCGCACAATAACTGAGCTTAGATATTACCAATTTCAAAATCATTCACAAATAAGAATGCTACAAATTCAAATCAATAAACATCTGAGCCTGTTTATTCCCTTCATTTCAACAAGCAAATAATTTTCAAGAAATCATTTACCATCCAAAAGCAGCTTTTGTCTTTACTTTTGGAATCCCTGATAGCAGATTATAAATCTGTCAAAATTCATTTAAAATCAGCTCAAGCCTTTCATTCTTGTTGTTGCTATTTTTGAAATTCACGAACCAACCATGAACTAGGTAGTAAAAATTCACACCCAAATACTAAAATTGTGACAGTTGCTGAGTCTGCAGACATGTATGCTGACTTAAAAATTAATGTTTTTAGCTTATTGTAGTTTATTACATTGCAACATAGATGCTAAATGTAAACACAATCCCAAAGACAAGATGGAAGAAGTCCTGCTCTAATACAGTAGCAATTAATGGAACAAGGAACCTCAGAAAATATTGATTCTTTATTTTTCACCCCACACAGAAACTGTCACCTAGACCATGATGAGAATTATTATTTTGGGAATAAAATTTTCTTTTCTTCTCCTGGTATCATCTCGTTATCGGAATAACTATTTTTGCTATTTTTCTTGCCTCAAATTGGGGAAGTAAAATAATTTGGGACCAGTTAATCAGTAGGGAGAAAAGAAAAAAGTAATGCTTTTGGATATCCTTTCCTCATTGCAGCTTCTCATAAAGCTTCTTTCCTGCTTCTCACTTTGGCAATTCAATTTTGTGACTAGAGGTTGAAACCAGAGCTCAGAAGGCCTGAAATACTTTTTTTTTCTATATATATGGGTAGCTTTATATTTCTATTTGCTCAAGGACATTAAGCAATGTGTAGACATTAATTAGTTAAGCATTACAACAGCCCTTTGAAGAACGGAAATGCAGAACTGGATCATAAAGATGTTGAATGTAACACCAAGGACACAAAGCACCTCAGCAGCAGTTTGGCATACAAAGGAATTTTGTTTAAGTCTTTGACTGTATCCAAAAGGTTTACAGTTAGAAAGAAAAAAACTGTTAATATTATTTGGAAAATAACAGAAGCATAAAATGCGCAACTGAAATAGGATTCCTGGCTCTATACTTCCCTGTGGCACATGCTGATGGTGCAGTGCTGTAGTACAGCTGCAGGCACAGTGTTGTTCATGTTATGCCAGTTAAGGGGCCATGTATTATTTCATGTCTTCTGTCTTGGCTGCATGATGCTGTGAAATCAGGCAGCAGCTCCAATGCACTTCTCTGGTACATTTTCAGCCTGCATTTGCCTTTCTCCACTTGTGCAGATTACTGCATGACCATTACCTGCCATTGCACGGCAAACTCATCCAACAGTAAACACAAAAGGGAGCAAGACAAAGGGGAGTGAAAGAAACCTCCTCAGCAGCCAAAACCTATGAAGCTGCAGAGTGCTTTTAAAACCTCAACCACAAACCAGGGAGACCTCAAGGACTGGGGACAAGAGCAACCAAACAGCACAAGAAAGGCAACAAGCTACTGGAGAGGGTCCAGAGGAGGGCCACAAAGATTATGAGGGGTCTGGAGCAACTGCAGGAGCTGGGCCTGTTTAGTTTAGACAAGAACAACCTGAGAGGGGATCTCCTTAATGCGCATAAATATCTCAACAGCAGGTGCCAAGTGGATGGTGCCAGCCTCTGCGTTCAGTGGTGCCCAGTGAGAGGAGGAGGAGCAACGTTATCTAAAACACAAGAAGTTTCACCTCAACATGTGGAAGGGCTTCTTTACACTGAGGGTGGCAGAGCACTGGAACAAGGTGTTCAGGAAGGCCGTGGAATCTCCCTTTCTGGAGACATTTAAAACCCACTCACATGTGTTCCTGCACAATCTGCTGTAGGTGACACTGCCTTGGCAGGGGGGCTGGCCTGGATGATCTCCGGAGGTCCCTTCCAGCATTAACTGTTCTGTGATTCTGTGATATGCCAGAGCACAGAGAGGCCGCGCAGCCCACCTTGTCCCCTCGCTGCGGGGCCTTTGCCACCCCTACGCTGCAGCCTGCCTTGACGGGGTGATGTTGCCTCTCAACACCCACAGCACTGACAGCGAGGGAGCGGCTGCGGTGGGGAACAGCTTTCCCGGGCCTCGACAGGCAAGGGGAGCAAGTGGCAGCAGTGGGGGCTGCCATGTCTACACCCTCAAATGTGCGTGACTGTTTCAGGCCAGGAAGGCACCCAGAAAATACACCCAGCACTAAAGCTGTCAGGCTCCAAATTCAGTACTAAACCCAACACAGCTGGTGTGCTTTTTGTGTGCCCTGTTGGCATTCACACTTTCAAAACACTTCTGACTTGGGGTCTAAGAAGGTCTCAGTTGGCTCCTCTCTCCTAGTGAGCTGAGAGTCACTTGTCCCCCAGAGTGGGGGCTCCCCAAGAAGGGCCCTGGCCAGGACAGTCACCAGGAAGCCCTGAGGCTGTCAGAGCACAAACGTGATAGAACTTCTTGTCAGTGCCCGGCAGGCACCAGCGGGCCCTGGCCTGTCCCTGCCCCGTCCCTGCCCTGATCCCCTTGTGCTGATTGTGCACAGGGCCAATTTACATGAGTTGCTTTCTTCAGTGAACCAGGGCATGGTAAAATACTGCTATGAAAAAGATTGCAGTACTTAAGACATAATCACAACAGAAATAGAATTATCGCAGCCTGACAGGGAACACTTTCTGTTCCTCCTCCCCACCTTCCATGACAGAGGAAGACTCCAAACAAAAAACTGCAGAAAGCAGCTCTAGTGGAAAACTAGTAAGTAAACAGATGTCTTCAAAACAGGTGTGACAAGCAAACCAGATTCTGGAAGAATTTAAATTATTTTTTTTCAATTAAAAAAGAAAATGTGAAAAGATCTAAAAGGCTGTCTTCCTCCTTCCCCTTCTTTCATGAGGAAATAGCCCTAAAGAGTCAAACTTTTGCTGTGACACAAGAAAAACAGTGTCATCAATAGTGTATTTTCCAAAATTATACTCTTGTCTGTATATTGAAAGAACGTGCAGTTTCTGGCTCCAATACAAGTTATCTATAATGAATTTTAGGAAAGAAAAGAAGTGGTTTTTTTTTTTCTTGAGAACAAAACACACACATAAATGGCATATATAAATGTATGTAGGAAAATAATGCATGTGGGAAAATAATGGATGTATCTAGAAAAACATTCACTGCTATTCATCTTCAGTGGACAAATACTATGAATTGTTTTTCTTGAAGTCATTGAAAGTGCACAATGAAATCTGTGCTATTTTCCACTTTAGGAGGAACAGGTTGGGATGAATGGCAACTTATTTTCTTCTGTTTTCACAAAAGGCCCCAACTAGAGAGCCTTAATTCAAATCTGTATGGAACTTTTTTTAAAACTGTGAGAAAAATTTTGGTTTCAGATCATACACCCATTTGCTGAAGTTTACATCATATCTCAAAAATAATTTAAACAAATTTGTGGTTCTCTGAAGCCTTCATATATGCTTTTACAGGTATGCACACTGCATATAGCCTTCTGTGAATAATGCCAAAAGTACAAGGCTTTTTCAGGAAAAAAAAGGCAATTCTTGTCATACAAATCAGAGTCTCACTGGAAATATCAGTTTTCCCTTTTGGGATCAGTCCATAAGTCTAAATAACAACACCAAGTAAAAGAAAAATGCAAATTCTTGCATGATTCATGCTGCTTTCAAGAACTCTTCTTCAGTTTTCCTGCAAGAGAGTTGAAAGCAACTGTGTAGATGTCATGAATATAGGAGTGCAAAGACATTTAGATTAGCAGACCAGACACTTTGTTCTCAAGCAAGTAAGATTTTAACTTTTTATACCAACCAATTATAGTGGTTGGTGTTAGATAGGACAGGGTACCTGAACTATGTTCTACCCAGACAATATCTCTTATGGAGATTATAATCAAAAGCAGCTGTGACTCAGTCAAACGAGAGGAGAAGATCCTTCACAGGAACACTAAGGATAACTAGATTTAACTGATGGTTTGTCAGTAAATGTTGTCTTCCAAAATCTGAGTATTTTATAGAAATGCCAGTCTCATCCAATTCAAGCACATTTAACTTATGCAATAACCTTTATGAGATTTGGGGAGTTTTCTGGATTATTTTCCAGGAATTGCCTATTTGTAAGATTTTTTTTTTGAATGAAGTCTCATTCTAATTTGGTATGAGTCAGGCACTTGGAGCTCAACCAGCCACATCACTACAAAGCACACCCAACATCACAGATACAAACATTATTCTAAAACTACAACAAATGTTTCTAATAGTGATGCTAAACAGTCTGCATATCATACTAGTGAGCTAATTTGATTTCTAAAGTCAACAAATAACTAGAAGATGCCTGTGCTAATGTGACCATGCTTGTTACTGTTAGGACCATCCAACTTCTGAGACCCAATAAGTGCTTGTAATACTGGACCAGTTGCTCACCTGTGCATATTAGCACAGTTCAAACAGACTTCACATGGTACTGATACAACTTATAACAGTGAAGGATCCATCAGACAGTGACAAAAATGTAATATAATTAGGGAGGAAGTTGGTTGCTTTCTTTGTAATGTTAAATGTTTTACCTAGGCCAAACTCATTTGCTGAATTCGTTTTGTCTGAGATTCACTCTCATTTCTTTTTAAGAGCAATCTCTGTTAAGGTTAGAATGAATTAAACATTATCACAAGAAAGAAAATGGCAATAAGTACATTAATTGGTACTGATAGCAGTTTCATTGATAACACTCTTTTTTTACTGTACAGCAGTATATTTTTCAAAATGTGGATTCTCTGCTCTGAGAACATGAAAACATAAAACCAACCAACTCTTATGTGGAAACATCAGCAAACTGATCAAATAAAAATGTAGAAGATTTATCACAGAAGTCCTTGACCTTCAAGACAGCTTTTCAAGCCAGTTAACTTCCCTTCTTGAAGTAGAACAATTTTCTTATGCTTATCTCAGACTGTGTGGGCGGATGAATGAAATCAAGCGTCTGTGAATCTTTCACAAAGATACGATGTCTCTGTTCTCAGGCTCTAACTGCATCTCTTGGTTTTTTAAACCAACATGCCTGATGAATGATACAATTTTCACCATCATTCTATATATTCAAAAGAATGTGCATAATTATTTTCTAAAAATACGCCTGATACAATCTCTGTCTAGGTTTTTAAACTGTCTAGCTGGAGCCCTACTTTGGCAGCGCTCATTGTAGGATCTGAGCACTTCCCGACTATCAGTCTGCACTCTCTATTCTGGAATCCTGTCTTGTCCCAAAAGCTCCCCCAACAGCACATATCTGTTTATTTTCTCATTCTGAAAATCTTTCTCCTGAAGATAACTCTATGGCTATGAAGAACTTCACTGACAGCCACGAAAACATTGTGCCTGTGCCAATACTATGTAAGACTAGACTGAATAAAGGAATCCTAAGTGTTCATTCTGGCTCATGCATTGCCCTTCCTTCCAAAATGTGCCAAAATTATATCTATATAGAGACATTTAGTAGGGAATGGAAACACTTAAGAGACTTCCAAGACAAGTCCACTTTAGTTACTGAATACGAAGATGTCAACATCTAACACTGTTTACTTCAGTAAACACAGCAAACTCAAAGGCAGGATACTCAAAGAGAGGATACAGAGGCCACACTGTACCCAAGGACAGAGTGTTCAATTCCTGTGCCAGAACAACCATTCTGGCTGGTGGGCTGCCATGCACCTGCACTGAAACAGAATCTAAATCCAGCAGCAACCTCCAGTGCCACACACACATCCCTGAACAAAATTCATTTTCTGAAACATCCGAGTCAAGTGTGTGACCTTATATTGACTCTGTCAGATAAATAAGCTTTAGACAGCTTATGAGCAACCTCAAACTTCATAATGAAAAAAAAAAATCTAAGTATTTAAAAGAATAGATTTTAAGGTATGGTCAGACAATCAGGCACTGCATAGTGACTTAAATTTGCATTAAATTAGCTAGAGTTTGCCTGTCACAAAAGAGAGGCATGCAACAATCAGTTACTGCATCTCAGCTCAAGGTTGGTAACTTCTTAAGACATGCTAACTTAATAATTTACAATCATCTTCTCACAATGCTAATTTACATGACATTGCTTCAGCAAATAGAATACTCAGGTTGCAAATGACCTGCAGGGATATTATTTTATTAGTTAAAACTGTAAAAATGCAAATTAGGACAGTCCCCTAGCTATACACTCAGTCAAAAATCATTATTCTAGTGGTGCCAAAAGTAGAATACATAACATACTAATAGGGTTTTCAGAAACTGTGGCACATCAGTAAAAATAAAGCGGCTACTGTCTTCCCGGATTTTTTCTTTTTTGCAGGGTCACATAAGAAGATAAACAAAATGTAGCAAGTATAGGAAGAGAGTGATAAAGACAGAGAATGAGAAAAAAGGTGGTATTTGCCTGCAATGCCCATTAATTCTTGCAGAAAAATAACTGAGAACATGAGCACCAATTTTCCAGCCTTTGACTTGCAACATACTTCCTCTGTGGCTTTGGTCAAATCACTTACCCTCTCTGTGACCCAGAGCTCTGCATTTAATAGAAATCATTTTATCCAACTCTACAGCTCTGTATCTCAGTTTTCTTTGTCTTCTCCCTGTCCTGTGAGGCTTACAACACCATTTCATAAGAATGTGATGCAACAACAACAAAAAGCTCAGGCCCTTTGTTCTTGTTTCCTACAACTTGCCCTAATGTCAAACCCTGTTTTTTTCAGTGAATAAGCTCAAAGCCAAGCTACAGCCAAACCCCTTGGAATGTAAAATCTGTTTATGTGACATAAACCCAAACAAGCTAAACATCAGTGTTTCAAACATATCTGAACTGTTAACCAGAATTAACTGACTGTGATTAGACTGTCTCATATGGTTGACAGACAGATGCCAATTTCTCAAACACTGTTACATAAAAATGTGCTTCTACATGAAAAAGATATCCAGAGGTCTTCTTCAGCTATTTTGGATAAGTCTAGCTTCTATTTTTTTGATTTGTAAAAACTATGACCTTCTGTAATGTTGCTTAACCAACTATGATTTTCAATTATTCCAGGGAAGAAAACAGCAAGTTTTTTAAATGTAGCTTTACAAGGTAGCAGCATCTTGAGTGACAGATAAAATTATTATAGTTATGCTTATTGTAAATGAAGTACTTCTCAGTGAAAGATTGTTTTAACTCAATTGTACTTTCATCCAAGAGGAAAAGAAAAAGTATAAATAACAATATTAAGTGCTTAAAGAAACTCTTAGTGGTTCATGGGAATAAAAAGTTTTCTCAAAAGAGGCTCTGAATACTTGTTGCAATTTTACTTGCTCAAAACCAACTGAATTGAGGAATTCCCTTGCCCTTAATAACATCACAGACATGTAATCACGAAACATTGCCATCACTGAGCAAACAGATCTAAATTTTTTTTTTCTGCAGGTGGTAATGAGTGGGTAAGAAGGGATGAATATTTTTTCAAAGAATTGCTTATTAATGTGCCTCAAGCATCCCCCAACAAAATTATTTCATTTATTGAGAAGTAAATTCTCTCTTTAAAGATCATTATGTCTTTGGTCTTTAAGGCCACCAGAAGAAGTAGGAAGAAGACAGCAACATCTGCTATCATAGGCAGATGCCCAGTACTGTCATGACTAAGGTCATTCGGTCTTTAGCATCTGTCCAATAACCATCATGTGTCGGCATTTGAAGGGCAAACATTATACTTGGTCTCTGCACAGGCTGAAAGAGGTCACCAAAAGATGTAAGTTTGCTCATGAGCACAGGACGAGGTAAAACCTATTAGCTGTCCAGCAAACTGTGATGCAGAAAAACAACATTGCATTCTCCATTTTCAGCAGGGAACGAACAGTGGAGAAAGAGATTCCCCATGGAGAAACAGATTCCCCATGTCCAGCATGTTAGCACAAGTTATAAGGCACAAGCATCTGACACAGAGCTCAGGATACTCAGTGGGAAAATGCCCATTGACTTAAAAGTGTTTTGTTCCAGTGTTTTTCTATACAAACCCGAGAGCAGATGATACGCAGAAAATAAAAAAATAGAACATATTTTCACGATATTATTTAGTCAGTTCTTTGGCATAATAACATCTGCCCTATGAAAAAGGATTTTTTTCTCTTCCATTCCTAAGGAATTTTCCTCCAATTTTTATTTATAATCATTATATTTAAATAGCAACCACTTTTGTAAAAAAAAGAGATTATAATCTGTGCAATGTTTGCTCTGGTACTAAAGAGCATTTCTACTACTGCTGCTGGAACATTAATTTATACGCTATAAAAATCACTGGGAACAAAGAATTCTGGGTTAAAATCATCTTCAGCAGTACTCTAGGGCAGTATTAAAATGTCCTGCAGAACTAAGGTAAAAAATATATTCCTTTGTCCACATATTCATCATTATCATCCTTGTTGCAGACTGTTTTGTGCTAGTCCAGTAAGGCATTCAAAAGCATTTACCCAAAAAAGCAATAGTAGGATGATCACAAGTGTTTCCAAGATAACCGTCTATGCTTTGATAGGAATGATATAAAACCTATACAGGCACCCAGGGTGCCTAATTTTTTATAATCAGAAATCAAGACTAGTCACAGACAACCTCTCTGATCTCTGAGGACCAGCTGGAATGCAAATATCTGTAGTCGTAATGCAGCAGGCCTACCTCTGCCATCACTTTCTACTCACCACAGTATCAGCTACTGAAAACAGCATAGCCATGCATTCATGCCTTTGCTCTCCACAAAAGTTTCAAGCAACGTGCCAGGTGATGCTACCTGTTAAGCATTATGGGAAAATACTAGTTATAGAAATGTTCATGACTGATGAAGTTCAAACCTACCTTTCTATATCACGGTGCTAATTCCAGGTTTTAGACATCTTTTAATTGACTGGACATGACAAGGTAGTCTCCAAGGAAAGACAAGAAAATCCGATCAATAAAGAAAAGTTTAAAATTTGCAAACTGGACAAGAAATTATACTCATCTTCTGAATGATGCTGCAAAGTTTTCTCAGTCTTTCACTATTTACTTGCCATCTGAATTTTAAGTGATCATCTACTGTGCTAGGACTTCCCATCCTCATCCTTATACTAGGAATAACCCTTACAGCTAGTGGACTGTCTTTCACTGTTCACCTCAGCTAAGTGGCTGTAGCACAAAATGCCCTTGCTATTCCTGTTCTTCCTCAGGTCACACATTTATGAGCATTTCCTCTTGTGAAGAACAGATCCTCAAAGACTAAACTGCATTTTTTGGTGGCATGGATACATTGAGAGATATAATGTGAGGGACAGGTATCCAGTTGTGGCATCACCTTGAGAGGAAATTCTCAGTGCTGCCGGCCGTTAAAATTAGGAATGTACTTATTTATTGAATGATTATAAAATCAGTCTATCTAATAAAAGCACCTTTTCTGGAAAAAATTATGTCTATCTTTCATTCAACTCTGTCAGAAGAATTAAGGATGTTAACTGGATGACGTACATAAGCAAATATGTATCCTGAAGCATTAGGCACTGACATTTAACTGCATGGTACTTTTCCTGGTGTTCTGGTTCCTGAAAATGTTCCTCAATGCCTCAAAGTTTAAGGGCACAGAACTGTTAGTTGGCTATATCCTTATTAAGGAAATCAGATGGCAGGCACCAGGGGCCACAGAACCCGATGCTCCATTAACCTGTGCAGTAATCGCTGTGCCGTGGGTTCACCCCAGCCAGCAAGGAAGCACCCACCCAGTACTCACTCCCCACCACTGCCTCAGCAGGATGGGAAGACAAAAAGCAAGAAAACTTGTGTGTTGAGTTAAAGACAGTTTAATAACCGACTCTCACCCCTACCCCATGCCAGGGCTTTCTTTTGTTGAGAAAGATGTTATACAGCATAGAATAGCCCTTTGGCTGATTTGGGTCAAAAGCCCCAGCTATGTCCCCTTCCCAGTCTACTCACTAGGAGAGGGCAGAGTATGCAAAAGAGATAGCCTTGGGGCTGTTCCAGCACTGTTTAGCAACAGCCAAAACATGGGTGTGTTTCCTACACTGTTTTAGTTACAATTCCAAGACACAGTGCCACAGGGGCTGCTGTGAAGAAAGTGAACTCCACCTTGGCCAAACCAAGTACAGTCCAGTACATCTGTAACTATTCTGTGTGTTGATAAACTAAGAAAAATCACTGTCCTCTATGCTCCCTAGTGATCACTGCTCTTCTCTTGCCCAGTAAAATTTACTCAAACATGTCACAGCTAAATTCTACAAACCTGACATCTCTGCTGCTCTCCCATGTCATTCCTGACTGCTCAGTAAAGCAAGGACACAACCGTTGTTATTTTCCCTTCCCATATAAGATGCAGCTCACACTTACACTGCTCTAGATGATCTTCCACATCTGTGAGAGGTGAGATACACTAATGATATATAATTGAAATGATGCTTTTTCATTTCTGCACTACTGCTTCCCATCTTTCCTCCTGGCAAATTGAAAACACATCCTTAACTTTCAAAATTCAGAGAAAAACGTCTTTTCAGATTTTTCTGGTTTTGTTACATTTTTCCGCCATTATTCTCAACCATCAGGAACCATGTGATCATTCCTTATTTCAACTGTCTCATTGACACATTTCTTTCTCAAAGCTTTCAATGATGATCTAGTTACTCTTATCTATTAGAAGTTTTAATTTGTTTATTATGGTTAAATTTAAGGTCTCAAATTAATTCTGTTAGGAAATAGGAGGTGAATCTGACTCTCATTCATTCAGCAAGCAAATATGACATTCTGCTGAGCTATGAGGGCTTTAGATTTCAAGTCCTTCATTCTGTCCATAGAAGGTCAAAAACTCATATAATAACATTTTTCCATTAACATTTTATGCACGGGAAAGTACCAAAATCAACAGAAGTCCTGCCGGTGATCTCTGTCAAGCCACAGTACACACAGCATGCTTGAAATCCAACATCTTCTGATTTTTCTGTCTCACATTTAGTTGGCACTGAATGAAGATCTGGGCTGCTCAAGGCATGCACAGCACAGCAAGACTAACATCTAGGGTTACAGTATATCAGAGTTTAGAGATGGAATTGCAAGTGCCGGTTGAAACAATTAAAAATCATTGTGCTAAGAAATTCTAAGCACATAGAGAGCAGAAAGTTTAAAGCAATTGGTTGCAATCTATTTTGCCAAAAATCTCAGCCTTTGGGGAAAGACACAGTGGACAATCAAGTTAGCAGAGGCAGTTCTGAAAAAGTTTTGAGGAACATGGATAAACTCTCCTGTATTTGCATTCTTAAATCCAGAGTGTGTACCTTTCCAAAAGATAATGTTTTAATTCAGCCTTAAATCATTCGCCTTGATGAAAGAAATTGAAATGCTGCAGTCTGTGTTTCACAAAAAGAAAGACTGGATTATCACACTAAGGATAATGATTTTCAGAATGAGGAAAAAAACCACCTTAACCTCTTTTCCATCTTTGATTATTGCCTCAAAGTTAAATCTGTATACTTCAGTTTAAACCTTTCATTGTGCTTCTTCATGTCACTGTCTAGTACAATTCTAGCCACTCCACTGCAATCTCTGCTCATCAGAAATCTGTGCTTTCTAATAAGCACTGCCTGGAAAGTCTGCCTGGGTTAAACTCTGCTTTACATTCATCAAAGCTCCTTTCTTTATTTTCTTTACCTTTGTCACATACAATGTCTCAAGTAATCAATATTAAAAAGTGCACATTTGACATAAGAATACATGTCCTTTAAACTTAGAAAGATAAATATAGCAGAATAGGTTTGTATGATAAAAGTATCTCTCATAAGAGTGATTGATGTCAGAGGAGATAACAGGTAAACTTTTGATCTTTTTTCCAATTATATCAGATAGTGTAACAAAAACCTACCTCAGTCTATAAGCCTCAATTCTTTCTTTTGACATTCATGGCTACAGCACAGTTCCTAAATCCAGGATGTCTCAGAACATTTATCCTAGTTTTGGCCAGGACCTTAACGCAATTCAATACCACCTCACATCATTGCCAGGGCTGGGGGAAAGGACTCTCTCTGACTTCCAAGAAGAAGGGCATTCCTTCCAGTGGGAGAAAGCGTAGTGGGCAAAATGGTCTGATATTGTTTTATTTTACATGCAAATGGTTTCTTTGTCTTATACCTTTTGTTCTTAATATTGTTGCTGTTAACTGTTCATTTTTTTATCTCATTGCTGTTTCCAGTAAATTGCTCTTATCTCAACCCATGATCTGCTTTCCATTGGAGGGGGAGCAGGCAGTGGGGTGGTTTTAGGGAGAGCACTAAATTGAGAGAATTGAGAGAATACCATTCCTAAGCCATGACAGCATTGTATGGAAGCCACAGCTCAAAACCGCAGTGACAGTTTTGTATTCTCCCACTGATATTGATATATACAACTCACACTGAGTTGCAGAAGTACCATGAGCTAAATTCTATGTCTTCCTTAGGACATACACTGAGCTTTTATTCATTTTACTATGATCTCTGCAATAGTATTGCAGAGTGGAAAGGCACATCACATTTTGAATGTATTTCTGGAAATTTTATGTAAGCAAAGTATTTATCAACTTACATAATCACAGATCAAACTTACTTTCAAAAGAATTCTGCCTTTCTGAGACATAACTTCGTTTTCTGATTTGCTATCTTATCCATAAACGGTACAGAGACTTTATCAGGACCTCTCCAAAATCTTGATGTATCATTTAAGAGGCATAAAACCATCCACCATTTGTACATAATCTTCCATTGAAAATTATTTTAAAATTCACTGCACAAGGTGTTTCACATTGCTTGACATTGTAACTTGTTACACAAGAATGTTTTGAGTCCCACATTAACTAGTGTTGCAGAGGCTCCTTTATCGCAAAGAACTGTCACATTGCACATCTGGCCTGGCTAGGTGGACACACGTCTCTCAAGGGGAAAGAAAGTGTTACCCTAATTCTTGTTCCTTACTTCCATCTCTCTGTTATGCTCTTACCTGTAGACTTTTAATGGGTTACATCATAACCCCTTTCCACTTCCTCATGAGAAGCGATATGAGCCAAATTATGCTTTTAAGAAGCTGTGTTCTCACACTCTGTCACTTAGTCTTCTTCACAAAATGATTAATTTTATTTTCTATGTACAGTTAATTTGTATGTCTTTTCATCTGATATATTTGGACTTTAGTCTCTTTCTTGGAAATACCTACTCAGGTATGGCAGTACCATGAAACACAGAAAAAAGGAAGGCCATTTAGGAAGTCACTTTTGGTACTATGTTACTCTTTGCATTATTAATATGTAAGACAGAATTCATGCTCCAAGCTCCCAGTGAACTAGCACCGATGAGCCTAGAAACACGCATATTTACAATGAGTACTTCTCATGAAGTGTATGATTTGTAGAGCTGGGTAGCAATTGTGCAGATGCTGTAAACAGGAAAAAGCCATCCAAGCTAGAAGGAATGTACTAATTAAAGGATACACGTGAAATGCAAGTTAAAAGCAACCACATAAGGAGAAGGGAAAATCCTGTCCCCAGACAAGAAGGAAGGAAGGAGGGAGAGCATACCCCTTGCTAGATTTGCATATCATATCCCAGGGCCCAGCCGCAGCTAGCAAGGGAGGGAAACACTGATCCTTCATATCTCTATTTAGTGCAGGTCCCCAGGCAGCTTTCCTATTGAAAAAGATCTGGGAAGGAAGCTAAAAAGAAGGACAGCAAAAGGAACAAAAGAGAAAGCGATGGAGCAGAGCTCAGAGCAGAAGCTGACCCTAGGGAAGGGAGGTTTCTCAGCAGCTCACTCCGCAGATACAATCCAAGGACGGCCAAAGTCATTCCAGTCAAAACTAACACACGATGACAAGGAAGAGGGCAAGCTCAGAGGCAGAGTAGTGGCCATATTCCTGATGGGTTAAGTATTTAGGCAAGGCAATGTTTGTAAGTAAAGCTCATGCCTTTCATCAGAACAAGTAATTACAGTGCAGAGTGGGAAGAAAAAGACAAGTTTTGGCTATGCAAGCTCTTCGTTCAGTGAGGCACTGAGGTGTGACACAGGCGCAGTGTGTGAGTAAGGACAGTGCCCTTAGCTCTGGGACTTGAGTGAGACATCCTGAAAAAGACAGATTTAAACCACAGGTATACATGTGGATATGGAAAGAAGGCTTTAGCAAACCTTTATGTACTTTCCACAAGCAACAGGTTCTGGGAAGATGGCCTCTACCCATTGTAATATCCACAGATGTAAGAACAGGTGTAGAGTTTGATGGCATAGTCCAGAGTCTCCCAAAGTCCATGGTGAACCTGCTGAATTAGGTGACTTTGCATCAGGTCCTTAAATTGGATGTCATGTGGGAAGCCACGGACAAATCCATGAAGCAAAGCAGACTGACATTGCAGTTTATATCTGAAATAACTCTAATGATTTCCCTGGTTTTAAGTTGCATATGTTCCTTGGTATTCAGCTAGCTGGCTTTCCTCAAACCCAGTCTGCCAATAGTGGAAAAGAAACCTAAGGAGGAAGCACTTAAAATAATTAATAATCATTATGGGCTGGGTTTAGTTTAACAAGTATTATCTGTGGTCTTGGAATATTTCTCTGAGGTTTACCAGAAATTATGAACCATGGAAAAAAAAACTACTGATAATGGAAGGAACAGTGTTCCAAAAGCAGAGTGTTTTAAAACTGCAGAACCTTAAGGAGTTGTTTGGTTTGATTTATTTTAAAAATCTAAATCAGAGTTTTTTCCTGATTTTGTCCAAACTCTGAAGCATAAACAGAATGACAGAAAAAATATATATAAATAAATAATTTTTTTTGCTTCTTAGAGCTGTGTAAAAATATAAATTCTGAAGGTCTTAAAAGCCAGTTTTTCAGCAAAGGGAGTAAACAAATTAAACCACCATTCTTCTATTCCCCTCTGGTATCTATATTGTTAATTAGTCTCCAAATAATAGAAAAGAGAAAATATTCAACTGTTGAGGATCAGAGGTTTTTTCAGAGTTTCAGTTTAATTAGCTTAAAGCTAAGAATATATCCCATAAACTAATACCAAGTTCTTAGTCCATCTTTTCACATTTTTGCCATTAATTATTTCTGTTACGCCAGTGGGAAAACAAAGATACAGGCCCTAATCAGTGCTCCCAAATGTTCGTTAATGAACTCTGAGGGGACCAAACAGTCATAATTGTCTTTCAGAACTGGAAACCTTCCTTGCAAAGAGGTTCTTTGTCTGCATATCACATCTTTATATAGCTTAATGTTGCTTTTATCACTTTATTGCTTTTGTTACTTTTTCATGTGGGAAATGTTTTGATTAGATAGAATATACCCTCAGAGATTCATCCTTATCTTTCACCATAGCTATCTCTGCATTTACAGCAATAATGCAATCTCCATAATCCTGAAATTGTAGAATTTTCTCATTATTTTATCATACCACCTATCATCCTCTAACACACATAGCCAGCTTAGGAATTATAATGACTGTATTATTACCATTTAACAGTGAGTTGTAATGTTTGTGGCTAAGATAGAAAAGTGGACCAGAATCTAAATTACAATAACAGAATGCATCATTGTGGCAACACTAACAGCACGCTTTAGTGAATCTTTAGTATTCATCTGTACCTGTGACTACCATGGTGTTTCTGGACTAAGATTCTGATTGAAATGTTTCCAAAGAATGCTCTAAGCAAGTAAGGAGGCAGATTCCTCCTAACAGTTGCCTAACATATGCTACTTGAGGTTCTTCCATGGTACATCTATAAAGCCATTGGACTGCAACTCACGCAGGTCCTTCTAAGCAAGTCAAATTTATTTCAACAACTAATATTCACTTCAATCCAAATAGCAGCCAAAGCAGCTGAACGGTGATATTGGCCAGCTGGCTGTGTACAGGTAAGCTGGTACAGCCTATATTGGGGTGTATGCTGTGACAGCTATGCTGCTGGAGTCCACTTGGGCAAGTTTACAGGTGCAATGCACGTCTCAGCTAAGTACTGAGACAGCTTTATGTTACACATGTGCAGGGTGGGTGAAGGTTGCTGACTCAGCCACTTCAGATGCCAGGAAGGGGCAGGTACGACTCCCTCAAGGCAGGAGGACTCCCCAACAGAATACAGATGTGAACAGGTAAAATGCTTATGTTTCTCTTTCCCCAAAGGAAGTGCCTGCCTAGCCTATGTTGTAGCTGTTGGTTGGATCCAAACACCTGTGCAGACCTGTCTGTCACATAAAAGCATTCTTTTGCTTGCATACTAGTTCCCAAATGACAAATTATGCTCATTTTTTGCCAGACTGGGTGTGAACAAATTGCAGTGCTTTGACTTTCCACCGATGCAGCCCTCTGCTAAGAATGCTGCAAACAACAGCCATCACACTGAATTCAGTCCCATCTGTATCTTACGTGGCATTTTTACAAAAACAATCGTTATCTGTAAATTTACTGAGAAATGATGCAGAATACACCTAGGTCAAAATCCGGAGCAGAGTAACTGAACTCTCATAGAGGAAATAAATTTCAGTGGAAGATCCAAAATATTCCAGGAAGGGGCTAAACAGCTTGGCTTCTTCCTGTCTAATTCTAATGCCAAATTGTAATCACTAATCTGCTCCTCAGCATAATCTAAAAAATATATAGTTTACCATGCTGTTCTTAAGCTTTCAATTTATATTTAAACAAAAAGTAAATGAGCACATACATAAAAATCTGGTTTGGTATCTTGAGATGAAATTGTGGCTCCATTTAATTCAGTGGAAAATTTGTCATTGACTTATGTACTCAATAATGTCAGCAGGCACGTTTTCACATAAAAGACTAAACTTTCAGAATAAGCATGAAGGGACTGGCTTTGAAACTAAATTCAAGATTTCTTATTACTTTTGTTCCTCTACCTCCAAAAGAAAAGAGAAATCAATATGGGTTAATACAATGTTTATATTTCTGTCATCCTGTTTTAAATCTAAAGTGAAAGGGGTTGTTTTAACATTGCAAATGCTTCTTTCCTCCATAGAACTATAGATCAAGGTTTGACATAAGAAAAGCATAACTCTACAGGGAAGCTGAAAAATATTTAAAGTATTTTTTCATCATATTCAAACACATGGAGTTCATTGCACAGATTTATTACTATTAACTCATGATGTGTGCACTCACACATTTTTTTATTTTTGTGTCCTGTTCTTTCTTATTGCATCTGTGTCAGCCATCTCCCTTTTCTCCACATCAAATCCCTACTTAGCCAACACGTGCATCAGTCCAAAAGGTAGGGCAATGATGAGGGCAGCAGGAAACACTGTTTGCTAGGCGTAGCTGGCTTTCACAGTCAATGATATCTTTTTGTGCTGGATAACATCCTTTGTTGAGATGGGATGTTTCTCGGGAGTGGTCAGAGTAATGAGACACTGGAAAAGAGGCAGGCATGACCTTCTTTTGCCTGCACACAACAACATTCCCCGAATAAACCCTCAAGATTCCCCATGTGAGCTAGCTAGGAAGAATGAAGACTGAATTGAGACTAATCCTGGAGAGCTCATTGAAAAACAATTGAAAGTGACAACAGTTCCTTTTCTCCTTAATTTTGGTTTTAGTTCTTTCTCTTTTTTGTTTTGTTTTGGGTTTGTTTTGTTTTGTTTGTTTGTTTTTTGCTGTTGTTGGTTTTTTTGGTGCAAATGCAGGAGAATTTATGCATCTATGCTTAAATACTACTAGGCAATATGATCAGAGAGGACTTTTGATCACATAAAGCAGGAGTATGATTCAATCAAAAGAAGCGGTACAATTTTACCTTTAAATATATTAACCCCAAAATAAGCATACACCAAAGTTTGAATTAAATTATTGAATAAGTCATATATAAAAGAAAATAGAAGACCAGGTTTGTGTTTCTAATGACAGCTGTGCAGAACTATGGCATTACTTTTTAATTTTAATTCTCTATTTAAAAAGTTCTTTTATTTTTTAAAAAAATAATTAATTTATTTTTAACATATATTAATGTACCCCCTGGAGCCACTGGGATTATATTACTGGTAATTAGCACTAATATATATAGCAAATGATACCTGTATGTACCTAAGCTTCCTTTTTCTAATGTCTACTTTCACCCAGCTTGTCTGCTGGTATAAAGCAAGTGAACAGCTCTACTGTTTCAGTAAAACAAGGCTGATTTATACCAGCTGGGGATTTAGCCTTTCTTGTTTCCATGAATTCAAACAGTACCTCATAGAGCTGTACAGATCTCTTATACAAGTATGTAACAGAAAATGTAGAAAGCTCTAAGATGGCTGAACATTTCCTCAGAGTGCTGAGACTTCCTTCCTGCCCATTTCACTTGTAAGACAGAAATAACTCTCTGATGACTTGACCTCTTCAAAAAGAAAAAAATTCTGTACTGATATCTGCTAATCGGGTCAAATTGCAGAAGCAAATTTATTTTATTTACTATCCTCTGAAAACTGAAAATTATTAATAATTCCTTGCCCAAAGGCCTGAGGATAAGTTCTGAAACAAACACTCCCTATTTTAGCTCAGAAAATCACCTTCCCGATTTGATTTACACATCACTGTCTAGTGAAGAACTAGTATGTATTTCCTTAAGTTACATCTATAAATTGTGTTACCATCTGTTAGGATATAAATCATTGGTCTTTATAGTGTTTCAGATAATGGTATGTCATGGCTCCAGGGCACCTGTAGGACCACAAAAATAAGTATGTAAAAACTGTCAGTATTTAAGAAACCTATATAAAATCAATTTCTTGCTAAGAAAGATTAGGCATTGCATGGACATGCAAGTGTACAAAGTCCTGATGAGACAATGTCAATACTTCCAGTGTGCTGCCAATTATTATTCAAACACTGTCCCTGAAATGGATTTTCTTCTCGAAAAAGAACAATAGAGTATTTCCAAAAATGAAACAAAGTGCACAACGCTGTCGTGGTTGGGCAGAAAGGAGAACATATTAAATTATCTTATTTTGTCCATTAAAAAAACCCCATTTATCATAAAAGGCTACTTTACAAGGTGAAGCAAATCATGTCATCTTCAAATGCAAATCTTTTGCACATATGACAGGTGGATATTTTTGCCCTTTGAAGTGTGATTTATAAGAAATGCTGTGTTTGGCAGGCTGTTATGACATGTCATGGTGCTATTAAATACAAGTCAGAAGTTCTTTATAATTCATTAGCATTCTTTCTTGATTGTAAACTACACAGCCACCTGCCCCTGCTGTTATTCAAAAGTAGAAGACAAGGTAGTCATTCATAAAGTACTGGACTGACAAGCATTTGGCAGGGATGAATACCAGCATAGCAAAAGACAAGTACAGAACAAAAGCAGTGAAACTGCACATGATTTACTGGTCAAACTACTGATGCAAACTGCTGGGACTTATGCAAACCTTGTTTCTGCATCAGATAACCAGCGACTCGTATCTGCATCAGGCAAATTCCTTATTTCTGGGACACTGAGTTTTACAGCAATCATGCACAAGCAAAATTGTTGCCACACCACTTGTTACAACACTCACACAAATGACATAAATACAAGAACTACCAGAGAAAAATCTTCAGCATTAAAAGGAAATCACTATCTAGCATAACGTAATTTGCACATTCTACAATTCTCACCAGTGAATGCAGTGTTAACTTTCAAGGATTCACCTTGGATTTCTCACTTCTCATCCTTAATTCAATCAAAAAATACAAGTAGTCTGACTTTACTAATAATGCATCCTACTTGTGCAGAACATACATTTCTAACACCAAGAAATAAGGAACCAAAAGAGTCCTTTTATGCAAATATCTCCATAAAGTTGATGAATTTACAATCACTTATTTTTTTCCTGTCTTGATTCATGCTGTAGACAGGTTGGATGGAAGCATTTCCCCTTTTGATTTCTTTGAAGATTTTCTTTGATTACTTTGAAAATTATATATCTAAATGTGCAATGGGGATTCTCTACATTGCTGGTGTTTGTTTAGGAGTGGACATTTTTCATAGGCAAACTGCCAAAGACTAACATTGTGGTCATTGACATTTAACATACCCAGGTCCAAAGACAGGCTGTGATAGACAGATTAGACCATTTGCTATACCACGTTCTTTAGACATACAAAAACCATACGTATCCCCAAAAGTGTGGCTACTTTAGCTGCAATACACTTTTCTCCCAGTAATGTAAAACTTTAAAGAGATACAGAACCACCATTTATTTTGAGTACACTCAGTTACTAGCCCATAAGAGAGACCTGTTTTCATTGAGATACTTACATGCTTACCATGTGAAGCTTTTAAAAGGTGGATTTGTTGATAGAAATCCAGTCAAAACAGTGAGCAAGATGAAATATTGCAAAACTGTTTTCTAATGTAAATTATGCCACATGCGTGGCAGGCCAGTTTTCTATGCGGAATTTATACAAGCAGTTGAAAAAAGTGTGAAAGAGGATCATGCTCTGAAGTTCTTACATTTTGAAAACCAGTAACTAAGTTTTGAAAATCCATACACATCCTTTTATGCCTTAAAATGATTATATACCAAGTTCACGGCAATAGCTTCTTTTTTGTCCTGAAAAAAGAGCACAGGAAGAATACAATTTCTAGCTGAAACTTGAACTATGAATCACATCTATAATATCTATAAAGACTTCACATGAAAATCATTTCCCCATCGCTTGCATAACACTCTTATACTATACTTGCTTGCATGCATGTAACATATGAACACATACCTTTAACAGATTAACTTATTAATTACTATTTCAAAGTTTACAGTTGCTGATTTTTGATCTCTTTATAGAGGGTTGATAAAAAAGAGACTGAAAAAAATCCTACATGAGGAAAGCAAAAAGGAAATACTGGCGAATGGGACCTCCTGTTATTACAGAGGAGAGCAGATAAGCAGTATAGCTAGGATTGCAATTTTCTAGCCTGCAGAAAGCCCAGCATTATCACTATGTACACTCTTTCACCTTGGGCCTATATGCTATGTACAGCTCTTTCAATTTTCAAGGAACAATTTAATGCCCTTCATCTGGAGGTTTAGACTGGACTGTAGGAAGTACTTTTTAACTAACTGAGAGAGTGGTCAGACACTGAAACAGGCTTCCTAGAGAGGTGGTTGATGCCCCAAGCCTGTCAGAGTTTAAGAGGCATTTGGACAATGCCCTTAGCTACAAGCTTTGACTTGGTTTGCCTTGGTTGGTCAGGCAGGTAGACAAGGTGATCATTGCATTCCAGCTGAAATAATCTATTCTATTCTATCTTATTCTATCACATCTCTCCTCTAACAAGTAGTAAGAAAGCAGGGGATCTAACTTAGATTCTAGCTCTCCTTAAAATTAACTTGTGCCAAAATTTTAGGGAGTCACAGCTGAGGAAATTCTGCCAATATCACACCAAAGTCTTCAAGCTTCACGGTATGAAGCCTGGTACAGTGGAAGTCAGCTTAAGGAAAGTATTTACAAATAACAAACGGTGTTGAATGAAAGTTCCAATGTTCTCCCTTTCATCAGCAGTTACGCAAATCACCTCCTGCTCTACCACAAATATTGATTTATATTAATCACGAAACCTTCATGATTTGCAGGTATGAGAGAAAATCAATACAGTAATGTTCTTGTTGGTTTTCTGCTAGCCAGCATATTTGTGTGACAGAAGAGGGCACACAATGAAGCCCTGTGGTAAGTAAACAGATGAGAAATGTGAGAGCAAAATGCTGGTAGTGAATGGAAAGTAAATCCTCTAACAGCCTTAACACAAATATGCTTTGAATGCTGATTTTATTCTTTCATCTCAGAAGCCTATATTTAGCATTCAGTATGGGAGAACAGCTCTAGGAACCACATTTCCACGAGGCATTTCGTACATCTCAGGCTTATTATTCAGATGTTACTGACAGATCTCCTCTCATACTCTTCATACATAAAAATTGTCACAGTGAAGCTTACTTACTCAATACTAACAGTGCATTTCATTCATACATATTTCTCTGTAAAACAGACACTGCTGTGTGACTTCATGACCAATGTAACAATTAAAAAGTAACACCTCCATGATCTCAAACACACCTGGGTCAGGAAAGTCAGCATATGGATGAATTAGTGTTTATGTGTCACTGGAACTGATATAACAAGATCTGTAGCATGAAAACCAAAGCACAGATGCCAGCTGAATGACACAGCTAATAGAACGAGACTAAAAGAGAGTAAAATACATACATCTGTGCTGAGTGAGGTACTGACTCCTTAGGCTGCTCTGTCTTCTGAAATGCACAAGGCCAGTGGAGTCAATGGAGATATTCCTGTTCATGTTTGCAATGCATTTTCATGTAGAACAACTTCTACTGAATTGTGGTTCACTGCTCTCAAGCTTAACTGAGTTCTGCTTAAAAAAATAGTACTATTATTCCATGTAATTCTGTAATGGAGTGTGAAATAAAGATTATAAAAAGTCACTGAATTCACTCTCCTAGTGTCCCAAAATTCCTTTTGCATATAAAAAATTTTGGGGAAAGTCAGTTTTCTTTTTGTATTGCACCAGAGATGCAAAACTAGATGCCACAATCTTAATTTCAGTTTTATATACTAGGAAATGAACTACAGGGTCAGTAGTTTGCAGCTGCAGTAAATGAAAGCAGAACCTAATTCTTACTAACAGAAGACAACATAAGAAAAGTATGAGTATATATTAGTAGCACTTCAAGAGGTTATAATATGGCTGAGGTTTTTTTAAAGCTAACTTCCGATATTAATGAATGCATGTGAACTCCAGCTGTAACAATTTCTATTTCATTTACAACGCTGTCAGTTTGTCTTTAAACACAACAATTCAAAAGGGGAACCAAACTATGATCACAAAGTGAATACCTATTTAAATCTTTAAATCTAATCTGTAGAACCTACTCCACAAATTAACTCTTTGCAGTCGTGCATTCCTCTCTTGATAAAATTCTGAGATTTTCAAGGAAATGAACAGATACTATTTTCTAGTTGTCTCTAGAAACCCAGGAAAGAACAGTTATGTTGTATTAGCCCTGTCTTAATGAAGTTGGAGGTACTGTCCAGAGCATATGAATAAAATATAAATATAAAAATTCAATAAAAATTGTGAATTTGGAGGTGTTACTCTTGACAGGTTGGTTGATGTTCTTTCTTCTCAGGTCTGATTGTCTCCTGTGAAGTTACTGACTGCACTGCAGGTGAATAAGAATCAACAAGAAACTGATAGCAAAACTGTAATGGATTACTGTACCAATGATCTCTATGATTTCACTTTAAGTCATAATTTTCTACTAATTTCTGCTATTTAGAGGTTAAATTATCTCAAAATTCTTTTGTAATTTAAACAACTGGTGAAAGTCCTAAAGTAGCAATGCTAATATGGGCGTTCGAAGGGTGGAAAAAAAGCAACAAGGAGCAGGATTTAACAAAATATTTGGAAATCTAAAAAATAATTTTACTCTCCAAGTTCAAAGAAGGTTAGTATGCATTTTATGGAATTCAGTAAGTGGCAACATTTATCTGTAATCATTATTTCTCCTTCTTTGCATACAAAACCCCTATATTGTGAGAAATCACTGAAAAATATTTTGCTGTCTAAAAACAAGACCAGTGTAACATCATGCAGCCTAAGGAAAAATTCAAAATGCTTTACAGAATGAAAAGTCCTGTGGTTTTTTTTGTTTGTTTGTTTTTGTTTGTTTGTTTGTTTTTGTTGTTTGGTTTTTGTTTTTTGGTTTTGTTTGTTTGGTTGGTTTTTGTTTGTTTTTTGTTTTTTGTTTGTTTGTTTGTTTTATATTGAAAATTTCTCGGTTTTTTTCCTGGTACTTTCAATACAAACAAAAGTACTTTAAAACTAAAGCCTCAAAACATTTAATGCAAGCACTGCATATTTCCCTGAGTCCTTATGTAATGTTTCCTTTCAAGAAAGTCAGCTTCAGTACAGAATCTGCAATTCTCAAGCACTGGAGAATTGTGGGAGCTGTAGTTCCAGTGGCTGTCGCTTCACCTCCTCCATCACCTACAAAGTCTGTGGTCAGACTCTCAGCCTTTTGCCAAATTCAGGAATAGCTCTATGCACAAGGAGATTTGGGGAGCGGGCAGATTTGGGGAGCGGGTGAAGGATGAGGGAAGAACACACCCACGCACGGCTCCCACGAGGCACTAGGGCAGCACACACCTGCCACACAGACCTCAAAGTCATCTGAAATGAGACTTTGCAATTCAGCAAACTGTTTTCATTTTGTTTGATTCAAACCAAAGACAGTAGGTTTCCTTAGATTTCCATGGCAGAATATTTGCATCTGAAGGCACTGGGAGGGAGCTGAGGTTATTGTGTTTTATGACCAGAAGAGACATGAAACCAGGCTTTCCAGAGTACTGCAACTCGCAGAATGCATCAGTCGTGTGTTTCCTACCATGCAGGGCCAATCTTGCAAGAACTTCGGCTCCACACAGCAGCAATACTTCTTCACAGCTAAATTCTATGCCTATGTAACTATATCCAGCTCTTCTGCAGTTAATAAAGCAGCAGAAATTTACAGCACGGGTTAGCACGACAATCTCAGCCACCTTCAACCTTAGTATTAAGTACAGAGTATCTCCCTTTATCTCATTTGTTCCTGTCATAACCATCTTTAGAAGAATTCAACCTATTGCATAAGAATTTATTTTCTCAAATTACTACATCATGCATCACGGTAATTTCAGCAGTTATTTCCTTTCAACAATTCAGATAATTATGTTTAAGAATTTAGAACCAGTTTACATAAAGACACTTTACTTATTATGTGACAGTTGCTGTATTACTCATGAGTAACCAGAGCCTGGCACCCTGCAAAATTTCATGAATAATATGTCATATATTATGCATGCATGTATAGTTCAGCATCATCAAATATAACCAAACAATTAATAAAACAAACGAAGAATACATAACTGAAGTGCTAAATCTGAGAACTCAGAACTGAAATTACTAGCAGAGGATTACTCATCTTCCAGGAAAATATCCATTGTAAAGCAATCTGAGTGCACTCAACAAATCTACCGTTTTTTAAAAAAAATTAACTATTGCTATTAGAAACTGATCATATTTTTTAACAGCAATAAATCCCCATGAAATTGGTTATTGTTTACCATTGTTGTAGCATTAACCTTTTGAAGCAAATTTAGCAAATTGCTAGCTAATGCTAATGACCAATTTTGAAAGGGATTACTCCTTAATTATATCATATACAGTAGTAGTCATAAGACAGGATCATTTTGATGCCAACTGCATCTTAACAGGAACAGTGTGAATTGGAAAGAACTTCATTAACCCAGAATCAGTAGCTCGTATAATTAGAAGGGGCATGAGGACTGCGTAGATGTGTTATTTTTGTATGACCAAGGGGAAAAAACCCACCTTTGGTTTACATGAGAATTTTTATGCCCTTTTAAAAGAACGGCTAAAGCATAGACAACTGCTTCCAAGGACCTATCTATTATCAGACTTATGCAGTGCGCTTGCTCAATTGTCTACTTCATGTGACCTAACCACCAGCACATAAGAGAGCATGGGACAGCCCTGTTTTCAAGACAGGCATTTATATTTAGGAGACCCTGAGTTACTGCACTTTGACAAAGGGCCACTAGCTTCTTTTTTTACAAAACCACCACCAACAAAGCAAATACTCTCTTCAAAACCTGTCTATTCTACATAATATGTCACGAGCCACTGCAGCTATAGTGTTAAATGCAAATTTCAGAATCTGATCAATATATGCAAGAATGTTTAATTATATTGGTGTTGGTTTTATCCATGGTTGAAATGGAATAAAATGAAAAATGATTGAAACAATTCCAGTCTCTCTTATTCCAAAGGAGCTTCTGGATGTGCTTTGGACCCCAGCTCAGGCAGAACTCCTGTGTGCAGAGGAAGTGCCTTTTAGGACTTCAGGTGGTGAAACTCTAACAAAGACTTCTTAAAAGAAGCAGGGATTCTCTGGCACCTTCAAGAATTAAGGAGCTTCTGCCGCAACAGAAGTGCAAGAGAAAAAGGAGAAGGTTGTAGACCACTGCCACACCAACTCCAGCAACCAAGGCCTTCTTCTCAAGTTAAATAAATTAAGCAATCTCCAGCATCTTCTGTATATTCTAACCCATTCAATTAGGCCAGGCAGATGAACACAGGATGTCCATTTTTATGCTTATAGCAGCAGAGTCTCCAGAAATGGGGTAGAGATCAGATCTTCCAAGCAGAAAATGGGGCTGTTTAGCAAAATACAGTGATGTCCTACAGAAAGTGCAACTCGTGGCCATTTCTGCCCACGGTTTTGTGGCATTGGCCAGTGGCTGCCACACCACTGCCAGCACAGTGGCTTCCATCTCCTCCCTTAGTATGGCTGAAGAGCTGGTTTTAGAGTAGGGTCGGAGCTCACTCTCCCTCCTGCAGATAACCAGGTGCTCCCTAAAGTACAAGATCTAATATGGAGGCACAAGTGGTATTTACTCCAAACCTGATTTCAGGCTCATTTAAGATTGATCTGCAGTACAAATGACAAAGTACTTGTCATATATAAATTAGCTAAAATAAAGTATAGTAAATGGCACAGAAAATCTCATGTAATCCCCTGGTTAATCAAAACTGCTAAAGGGTTTAAATACTTAAAGTATTACAGCTGCAACTTGAAAATCATCTTTGTTCATGTTTCTTACTTATTTTTGTGCATGGCTAAGATGAGTAAAATCTCAAACCAGAGGGATAACTACTCCCAAACACACAGGCATTTGGATCCAGATCTAAACTTTGTGGTTGGCCTTGCCTCCCTACTGGCTAAAGCCCAAACCTCCATTACCAAGCACCCCAAACTGTGATACTGATGAGAACACGTGTGGGAAACTTTGCTCTTACGCACATATAACTCCACAGTTGTCATCGCTTCCCTCTCCACAGCCTTGGCTGCAAATTTGAACGAAGCCCAGTGGTGCCACAGTCCTATCCTCCCCCTCTTTATATTCATCTTTTTGTCTCCACTTTGAAATTTATTTTCATACAATGCCAACTGAAAGCCCTCAAAGATGGAATGCTTGCTGTCACTTAGACTATGCAAGGGAGGCAAACTTTTATTGGAAACATTCCTTCCCTTTCCTTTTAATTTTTGCTGCTCCCACGCTGTTGTTGGCAGCTTTAGATCCATATCAGAAGAAAAACATGTAAAATGCATGCAGTTAGGCAGTGGTCCTGTAAGGCACTTCATGTGCACAAATATCTGCAGCTGTGCACTACTTCTGATCTGTAGGAGACTACATATGGGCACTGAGATCAGCACACATCAAATCTCTGTTATTAAACGCATGTGTCTTTAAAGCAATGAGTCTTAATTCCTGTTAAGAGAATCCAATAATAAGAAGAAAAATAAATTATATTCACCCCCAGCAGAAGGGAAATTATAATCTCATTCTCTCTGTTCAGCTCATACCAGCCCAGAAATGCAAGAACATAAAAAACTAATAAGGCTTCTAGCGAGATGTCTTAAAAAACCTGAAGTACAATTAGCATTCGAGTCATATTTACAGTTTTTTCCTCCCTATTCCCAGATGTCTTTTATGGTTTCGCACTCTTGGTAGGTGGCAAGAACCGTCAGCTAAAAGCCAAAACTAAGTGTATTCAGATTCCTACCTGATGTACATTTTAACAATAAAGATGAGAAGCTGGAAACAAATTAACAGGCAAGGTATTAATCTCCAAGCATGTTTATATTGACTTTAACTGTCTTACTGAAAGCAATCCTTATAAACTAAGGAGCACAGAGCATAATAAAGGAGAAGCTAAGTGATAATTAAGGAGTTGCTATATGCAACTGAGACTAGCTGGCTATAAAGTCCACTTTGGCTTCATTCCCTGAAATCATATGCTGCAAATGAAGTAAAAACAAGAAGATTTATTGAAAAGCCAATGAAAAGCAACACTTTCTTGCAATTATTATTCTTCTTTCTTATATATGAATTGAGATATAACTCCATGCTGACCTTTGAAATATATGCCTAAAAAGTACAGCGTTTTTGCCATGAGTTTAGGAAATGTAATGTAAGACAAGAGACTTAGGAAGGCTTACAGTAATAATTCACAGGAAATACTGCATTTCTGTCATGTAATTTTATAACCAACATAAATTCATATGGGTACATATTTCAGCTGGCTTCTGAAGAGCTAACCATCGGTATAAATTTCCACAGAATGAAGCAGCCACACACCTCAAAAGGTATTGACATTAGTAGACCCATATTTTGCAGCCTTGCTCATGCAGAAATTCTTACCAACACCTTGAGAAATGTTACTGGTACAAATAATTTAAGACACAACAGAAAAGCTGGCAATATGCTGAACAAAGGCCTCTTTCTTTTTCTAGACTCTGCTTACCAAGTTACTGATAAAATCAAATCTTACACGTTTGTGTTTCTGCCCTGCTTGTATTTTCAGATTTGCATTATATGCGCAAATCTACATTTGGTCATTTATCCACGGTGGTGGACGAGGTGTTTTGGGACATCTCTCCAGCATGAGCGCAACCCCTGGAAAAGCCAGTTGTACTGATGGGCACAGCAACTCACAAAAGACTCACAGCTACCCTCTACAAGGAATATTCAATGATACGCATGGAATAGGTTGGTGATTCCTACCCTAGCTGACCCCTGTGCTTCTAGTTCATATATAGATCCAACAGGAGACACATCTAGGCTCAAGTTTACATATTTCTAATTTTGCTTACAGAAGGATAAAATCTTGACTGTAACATTTAGCAGGGAAATAAAAGAATTGCTGCTTTTTAAGTAGGGTAATAAAAAATTAGTGATAAGTAATTATTAATTTTTAAATACTTAATTCTACATATATAATATGTAATAGAATTAGCCTAGGCAACAGTTAGTTTGAAAAGGCTGGAGATACTTTAGGGTTATTTTTGCTTTATTTCCCAGTGTAGTATAATCTTGCAGATATGAGTAGCTGATATTACAGAATGCCAAGCAAAACTCTTCATGCTTTCATTTTTTTTTCTAATCAGCAGATGGCCACCAAGCTTCTGCACTGAGGTGTAAAGGAGATGCTCTTATAACCTTTATCTTTGGAGTGAGGTAGGCTTGGTACCTTTTAGTTACTTCCCTTCAATGTGAGTCTACCACTGAGATTTTTATTTTCTTGTCCTTGCTGTGAAATGATGAGTCTTAGTTGTGTTTGTTTCAAAAATACTGCAATTCTCCTATGAAATAGATGAAAATTTCAGTTGATAATATAACAAAAGGTTCTCCTTCCAAGGCAGTCCCACCCAATTCACAGGTAATGTAAGTGTCTCTTCTAAAGCTGATGTTAGGAATATTTTGTCACTTGAAGTGAGGCAGAGACAAGCTTCAAACTCACATTGATCACCCCCTCTCCAGAACACGGGCATTTCAATTCCTACATCCCCTCTGGTGTGCAACTGATAGGCCTGGGCAATTCATCTCTGCTTTCCAGCATTCCCAATCTGCTGTTACCAGCTGTTCCTACACTGAAAACCAACGCTTGTTTGCAACTGGTCATGTAAAATATGACTTAAAAAAACATAACAGTGTTTATGTAAAAAACATTCACAGTAACAGTGAAGATGATAATATGAAAATACTAAATGCCAGACTGTTGTTGACTTTGGTATTTGTGGCTTAACGAGCAAGCTGGAATTCCCAAGTTGAGGAAGCAGTAATTAGCATGGTGGCTGCTTCAAAAACACATCCATCCCTGTGAACAGGATAGTCCTGATATCTGTTAAGAGGTAGGAATATACTGCACTCTTCATCCTTCTAACATCTAAAGCCATATTGTGAAGATAACATGTGCAACTTGTGACAAACCTGCAAATCCCAGAGCTCTCTTCGTGGCAAGAGCCCTGTTCACATCAAATGAGCATTTATTTTCCTTAAATGCAGACATCAGATGATGATTGGTCAAGTGTTAGCAAAGCTCTCTGCAGGCAATAAAAGAGTGGTGAGTGGAACAGAGATTTAGTGGATGTCTTGAAAATGCCACAGTGAACAATGTGGAACTAATTTTATTTGGCATATATGACCAAATTTTCTAATACCAGGTGTTAGCAGCTGTCTGTCAAGGAATAAAAATATGACATAATATTTACAACCTCTTTTACTGCTCCTCTGCCTTCTCATAAAGCATGAATACTCAGCTTTTACCGCCGCTTTAATAATCAGTGATGCCACAGTAATATTTAGTACTTCTTTACCTTACAGCAGTAAAAATAACTTCACTGAGGAATTATTAATCCAACTTTAGTGGCCAAATTAAGGATGTGGCTTCAGTTCAACCTTTTCGAACTTCTTAATCTTGCTGAACATTTACAGTTCCACTCCATTTTTCCTAAGAGTTTTTTAATCAGTGGAGCCAGTAAACTGAAGGAATTCTGCATTTGAAGGCCAGGAGATTTTGCCTGCATAGTAAAGATCAGATTGTGATCACATATATCTTTTACTATGAATTTTCCAATCTTTAGACAATGACTAGGGAAAAAGGATATAGAAGTTATATAAGAAAGAAAAGAAACAAAAAATTTTAAGCAAAGGATTAAGTCTTAATTCTGATTATTTTCTGATGTACCTTTATATAAAAAATTCATCATAATACACTCTTTTTCCTTGATTTTGATGAAAAATATGTTGAAAAATTGTGCCTGCCTTGTCTGAGAGAGCTGGTTCCTATTAAAAAAATCTATGGGTCACTGAAAATAGAGTTTTACAGTAGAATACATTAGTATACAAGGTGTATTAAAATAAGAGGAAGTGAAAATTGCTACAAGCAAATTTCATCATTTCATACTGTGGTGCATATGTATAAAACAGCAGCTGGAACAACTCTGCAGGCTTTATAACCTTCTATTAGTGGTTCTCAACACACTGAATGACCAGCGTTGCATGTGCGCAAACAGAAACTGCCACACCATCATCAGACAGGCAAGCAAATGCATTATTTTCTCCCTTTTCTCCTATCCCTAGCTAATGTCTTATCATAACAACCTCGTAAGCTACCACTGATAATCTGCCCTACCTCTTGTCTTCATCTCAAACACAACCTCAAAAATGACTATAAGTAATAACCAGCCTGGCTGCGAGCTGAAGGCAGACAGGGAACTGGGAAAAGCAGTACGTGCAAACGGCTGACCTTCAGAACAGCCCTTTGCAAAACAAATGTGCTGCCACAAAATAATATTAAATGACCTTTCCTGTGCTGCCACTCTCAGATTCACACTGAGGCTAATCAATATTGCCCTGCAGCAGCAGAGAGGCATTCCCACGTGCTCATGAAAGTTCCTGGTTTAATGTCATTCAGCCTAATAATATCACTAGCTTCAAAATAGCCCAGCATACCCCATAGAGGTGGCAACAAAGCAAAAGCCAAGCCAGGCCAAACAGCCCAAAGTGCCTCTCCCAGGGGATGACCCCACTGGCTGCATGGGACAGGCATGATTCCCTCCTGCAAAAACCCTCGAAGACAGAAGCACTTTCAGGGCCAACCAGCTAGACCATAGACAATGAAGCTGACGGGGTCAGTGAATTTGCTACTTCCATGAAAGAAGCCAGCCTTCCCTCCACCCAGCCTGTCTATAGCTTTGTGGGGAAGAGGTTTTGTTTTATAAGTAAGGTTTTGTTTCATAAATAATGGCCTATGCCCACGAGACATTGTGGGGCTCACCATAACTGCTCTGGTGCTAAGGGATTCTTTTCCTAATGCATATCTGAAAATTAGACTGCAGGGTCCTGCACTTCCTTAAACTGCAGAAAACACTCAGCAATATTATCCAGAGGCCTGGGTACCCAGCACAGCTTCAGCCACAGCCCTACTCTGTTCACTCACAATGGGCTAATGACTGCAGCCCAGAGCATGAGGCACACACAGTAAAGAGTCTGAAGACAACTTTTTTCCTCCACACCACTCATTTACTTTCCCTGGTGTTGCTCAGGCCTCACAGCTCCCCAGCTCACAGCAGGAACTTCAATCCAGTGTGCTATGACAGGTACACTCCAGTGCCTAAGGCAGCTCCTCTAATGCACTGGCATTCATAAACTCCTTCCAGCATTTCAAAAACTAAAAAATATGCTGATCTGCCATGCATCTGATATACTTCTTCCATACAAAAGTCTTTGTGCAAACATAAATTTTAAATGTTCCTTTCCCCATTACTTATTCCCTCCATACTCAGTGCTTATACATTGCGAATTACAAAATGATCTGTTGTTCATTTAAGAGCTTAAAATCCATACCAGTTTCTCATAACTAAAGCCAACACACTGCTTTACTCAAACGAGATCTACTGCATAAAACACAATTACCCATCAATTGACTACACATCAATGGGCCAGCACATGATTAGACAACAGTGGGGAATCCTAATGATCCCCTGTGAGAATTAGGGGAGTGCAAGCCTCTCATTTTCTGCTCCATGATGTGTAGATGAAAAGTGCACTGGAAAGAATAGAAAATGAATGGCTGTATTTCTGTGCACATCCTAACTTCATTTCCATGGGAATGTGGAAATCTAACAAGACCACGATTATCACTTGGAAGACAAAAAAACCACTGACTGTAATGTCTTACTTAAGAGCACAACAACTTGTCCACCTCTTTAGCCTCGATGTTTTCAAAGTGGCTGTTAGATACACACACTCAACCTCCAAGAATCTGGGGGTTCATCAACATCCACAGGTAGGTGGCAGATACACTGTGCCACAGCTCTAGGGACACTTCACCCGACTCTGAGTGGAGGATTACTCCTCTGACAGGGCACTGCAGTCATATTAATACAGCCCTCCTAGGGCCAGACATAGTGCAACAGCACACTGCAAAGATGCTGACCAATTTTTACTTATGTTTATTCCATTCCCCATCACATGGGTAGGGGAGAGTTCAAGCCATATAAGTGGGTTTCTTTAATCTTCTGAAGAAGAAAATAATTTTAAAATGAGCTATAAACTGTGTTTGCACACTCTATTCATTTCAGCCCAGGACATATTAACATCCCAAGAGAGATGTTACCAAAGACTGTCAAATTAACAGAAATACATTGACAAAAAGAGTTATGCTATGTAATGTGCAGCAATAATGGTGTTAAGTGATGGCAAAGCATGGCTGAGCTTATAGGAAAATTCCATTTTTGCCTGTTCACAAAAATAAATGCACTTTTAGTCACCTAATTTTGGTCCTTGCTTGGTTTGTTTGACATATTTTAAAGGGATTCTGTGGTTTTCTCTTTCATGGTTCTTTCACAATCAGTACTTTACAAGGTTTGACACAAAAAACTCTTCAACAGAGCTGATCAAACTGCTTCACAGTTTTAGGAAATTTAGTGATGCATACACTACAATACAAATCCAGCAATTATATAGGGAAATTAGGGCAGCAATGTCCAGCACATGCAATTTTAGCAAATACTTCCTATCTGATATGTACTACCTTTCAGTCACTGGATTTCTGACTGCTTTGGGTCTCTTGTGTCACACAGTAAAAAAACAATGTTTCCCTTGTTCCCTGAGCAGCCAATTTTGTGGAGCACATGCCAACATTATCAGTGGGATTTTCCATACTAGATTAACCTCATAGTTCACCTTGTCCAGTACCAAGTGACTAATGTTATCCATATGGTATTTTCAAATATTATTTATTTTGCCAGTCTCAGTAAACCTAGTTTGGTTTCCTTTCCTATCAACAGATGTGCATTGAACAGGGCTCTCAAGTGAGTGAGAGGTCTCTAAATCGTAGCTCAGTTTTCTCTTGTTAACTTCATCCTCTTCCAAAGCTTTCCTATCTCACTGCTCAATTGCTATGAAATTAGTAAGCTCCCTTCTTTCTTTATTTTTTTCATTAATACAGTTCAGTAGAAATCAGTATGTTTTTAATGCTCTTTGAAGGAATTAAGTGATTGATTTAGCCTGAAACTTATTTATTGTCATGTTGGGTGATGATCAACACTGAAGGAGTGACAGTAAGGTACTTTTTACAGTGCTCTAAGCTATAGCCAGCAAAGGACTGGGAGAGAAAAGACTGGGACTGTTCTACCTTCCCAGCACGCACAAACATCCACTCTTGTTGCAAGCACCTGAGACCTGCAGGTCTGGCTCAAAGCTGTCTTTCCTTCTATTGCTCGGATTCTGTGATGAAATATTTCAGGTAACCAGAAAGATCTGACAGCACATCTATCTTTCTGTTATTTGTACTCACCAGTGCAGTACTTGAGCAGTTAATGATAACAAGACGTGTACTAAAACCAGGATGCTTTGGCAAACATCATTTAGGACACTTCTTTGGCAAGCTGCACACAAGTAAAGCGAATATTTCACTTCTACTTTGAGGAAGTAATAAAGCCTTTGGGTCACAGACATTAAAATTACTCATATATTGGGAGAGTTATAAGATGAAATACAAAGGCTGCTATGCCATATTTTGGATGACCTTCTCAATCCTAAAGTGCCCATGACTATGTGAGGTTGTTTGCTCCCTGTCTCAAGTCATTCCCTGTACATTCAATTAGCAAAAATAATTGCTTCATCACAAACTGAATAAAAATGCCAAGACCCATTTAGAGACAACAGCAATCATTAAACAAAACCCATTTGCAGGAGAGCTGAAGGCATTTCAAATACACATATGAGATTTAAAAACAGAAGAACACTTCAGAGTGTTCAAACTGCAGACAAAATCCTGTTTAATTTCAAAGGTGACAGGGTTACTAATGCATCAGCTACTTCAAAGACGACCAAATAAATTGCTTTTTTAAAACACTGGCAGTTCCTTCCAACATGATGGGAAATACATAAGATTTACCAAATATGAAATTTAACGTGCACAGGTTGTTCAAAAGATGCCTTAATTTGCATGAGTGAGCATTACAAAAGGCATAACTTATCATCACAGTTAGGCTCAACTTTGGAAATTGCTGTTCAGTCATGAACTCGAATAGTCAACCCACAAGGCCATCTCTCCATTTTATTCCATAATGCTGGAAAAATAAAGTGCTGTTTATATAGCTGGAAGGCTTTTCTCTATTATAAAACACAACAGGAGAGTAATTTATTTAATATCATTATTTAGCATGTGCATGACCATAGATAAACAGCAATCCACTAAAGAATTTAAGGCCTCCCCTGAAATATTTTTACAATTCCCTCAAAACCAATGAACTTTTGACTCAACACTGGGTTTTGTTTTCAACAATTATTTTTCCTAAATCTATTAGCAAGCTCTTATTACCTTTGCACTAAATGCAATTAAAAAAACCAATACCACGCACACAGGAAGGGCATATGCCTGGTTACTGGGATCCTCATTCTCAGGCTGGGCTGGCAAGAGCTGTTCCTCCACATTGAGTTTTACTGGCTCCAGACAGCAACTCAATGAAGTTGCCAAACAAAATATTAACAGCTATGTTTGGTTTATGTTTGAAAAGTTTCCCTGGCATTTAGGAGCTCGTATAAACACAACACTGCATGGATAACACTGGCTGAGTCCCTTGGCATCTAAGGTGTGCTATGCTGTGTCCTTTGGATCATATTGTCTCCATGACAAAACGGTCACCTGGAGAGATGAAAGCCCACCCATTTTTATGGAACTATAGTTTACTCTACCGATCAGGTGATCCTTTAAGATGCTTTCAGAAGATGAGCACAGGGAAATATATAATGAAAACATTCAAGTTTATCAACAAAAACCTGAAGCCTGGGTTTCAAAACAAACAAACAAACAAAAAAAACAAATGGAGAAAAGAAACTGGAGCAAACTGGAGAACTGCACAGGTGTTTGCAAATAGTGGCTAGGTGAATAAATTCAGGCACAGGATACGTACACACTGTGTGACAAGGAAACAGTTCCCTACCAAGTCTAAATTTTTATCAGGACATACACACCTCCATCTGATGCAGAGAGCCAAAACAAGAACTCAAGCTCCACAACTGCTTTGAAATCGAGAGGAACTGCTACCAGGACATTGAGTGGTAGTGTAAACCATGTAAAAGAATGACTCTTAATGATTAGTGTTTAATATATGATGGCTATTGATCCAGTTATTGAATGTGTTTTACAAGGAATTGAAGTATTCCTGAAAAAAAAAAGATAATCTTGAAAACTAAATGGAATTTTTAAAGCTTTCTTCGACCACTTTCACATATGCGTGTTTCTGTGTGTATGTATGTATGTGTATATATATATATATATGGTATAATACTTAAATCAGCATCTCCAGCTTCTGTCAAACAAAAGAATGTCAAAGAAGTAATACCATACTTTTCCTATTAATAAAACAAGAGGATACTATCACCCTTCAGGAGTGGGAATGCCTCATCATGTTCCCCTCTCCTCTCCAACTTCATTGAACAGTAAATATTTCAAATGGTTCAAGATTGTTCATTCACTCTTTTTTTTCCTCCAGCTTTGCAAAGCTCCTTTGAAGCAGCTGTCCTCAAAGGATCAGATACTGAGTTTTCTAATCCTGTTTCAACTCAGCAAGACTTCTGAGTTCTGTTAAAGATTAGGCAACATTTTTCTGTGCTGAGGCCTTCTAGGCATCTGAACAAGGAATGAGCCCCCAAATACACTAAATAAAGGTGACATTGCTGTTGGCCATGAAACTCCTTAAAGGAGATAATTTCCATTAACAAGAAAAAAAGAAAAAAAACAACATGATTTAAACCAGCCCTTCTCGTGCCATCTGAATCAAAAAACATATGTACATAACAAACTTCTACAACAAAGTAAATAGGAAACAACTGGGATTTTAGCAATTGTGCTATATACGAAAAATGTTCAAAAAAGGGTCAAAGTATACCGTGGGATAGAAAGCCAAATGTTCCTGCATATTCCTTCCTTAAAATGCTGTTATGTTTAGCAAAGGTTGTAAATCCCCCACTCTCAGGTATAAAGTATGGAGTGTGAATCCTACCACAGCAGTCCTACAGGCAAGCATTTTCTGTAAATATGTACTATTCTGGGAAATTGCAAGTACATGTGGGTATGTGTATGTGTGTGTGTATGTGTGTGTATGTGCCTGGCACATCTGTGAGAGCGAGACCACAGTGTTATGAACCTCCACATCTCACAAGTTCAGAGTTTCAAATTTCAGCTAGGTTGATAGTGCTTTTTAGTTAAATTATTCTTTATCCATTTCTGTGAAATATTTAGTGACACACAGGATGGTGATTTTGTTTTCTGAAATTAAGTAGAATGAATCCTGGGCAGCTGTTTGGGTTACTAATATCATGCAAATATGGAAAATTTCTTCTCTAAACCTATTCCCCCTCACCCCTCCTATAGTCAAGGGATTTTACAGAGGAACTGACAACTCAGGCTGCTGAGTTCATACCCACACAAAGGCTCCTGCCCAGAAAGTGTCAGGATGGGACTGTAACCGTAAAGGTAAGTTCCAAGGTAAAAGACATCTGCTGACCTTAACTGTTCCTTTGAGACGTGGTGCCATATGGAACTCACAGGCGGGGTGTGTGCTGGCACCAGGGGAGTTTCTATCCTAGCAGTAAATGCAGAGGGCATGCTGCCAGCCACCTTCCCTTCCTGCAGCCAGAAAAGGGGCAGAGAGGAGTCCTTTCTCTCAGCCAAAGAGTTCAGAGATGAGATCAAACCCTTCAACAGGGGAACTGTAACAGGAGAAAAGGTTGGGAATGTACACACTAGTGGCACATATCAAAGTCAGACACAAGTGAGTATCCTTGTGATATCCAAGTGAGTATAACCTTCTCCTCTGGATGTGTGTACGTACAGTGATTCTGTGAATGGCTTCAGCTGGGACCCCGTGACTACAGACAGGGGAGGCACAGTAGTGTGCAAAGCCATGACATGAACAAAAACTGAAGCACAGCCCCTGCCAAGTGCAGCATTGCTCCTAAAACACCAACAGTGACACAGAGCACAACTCCAACTGCTGCTCCAGGCAGCTGCCCTGCCAGCTACTCAGACATGGAGCAATGAAGAAACCTTGAGTTTGCCTGTCTGGCCTTCAGAGAAGTGGGTAATCACAATCTGAGATTTGAGAATGTTCTTTACCTTGTAAGAATTCCACTGTGGCAGATTTTTTTTTTTTTTTGGAGGGGTGGAGAATAGAAGCCTGTTTGACATTTCTATTGTAGTCACACAAAGGTGAGTGGTCCTCTAAAAGGTTGTGTTCTACCAACACAGTAAACCAGGAACTGTTAACGATTCTTGTGCTGACAGGGTTCTCCTGAAGATTCATTTTGTTGGGTTTTGGAGCCCAGCTGAGGAGAGCACAACTTCCTATGTCTCAAGGAACCTGTGCCAGATAGCAGCCCTAGAACCAAGAGTGGGTTTAATTAGTTTTTTTTTTTTATTTCTAGCTGATTCTAGTACTGCTGAAAAAGGAAAATGTGCGGGCCTTTGTATGTAAATGTATCAAACAGCTGGGGATATCCCACTTCATTTCTTTTTAGCTCTTTAGTTAAGTGCCATGCAGGATATTTAACTGCGGTGTTTTCTTCTTCCAGACACGAAAGACAACTACGTAGGCCCATTAGAGACCAAAAATTCTCTACCACAGCCCTTGATGCCAGGGGAGATCATAACCACATGGTTTCTGGGCCAAAGTCAGACACTACAGTGTGAGATTTAGGAACGATACGGGGAAACACAGGACCAAAGTAATAAAATAAAAAAATAAAATAGTAAAAATACTCAAAAGCATTAAAAAAGTAGGTAAAGCAAATAAAAATTAAAAAATTTAAAGGGTTGTGACGCATTTAAACAGTGGGGAGCAAACAGAAAGTGTAACACAAACAACAAATGGAAGTAAAATGAGGAATGCGCTCCAGTGTTCTTACTGTCATGTGAACCGCATAGTCTGGAGAACCCAGATTATACACTACAGGTACTACAAAGCTAAAAAACCAATTGAACAGCAACCCTTGAATGTATATGCCCAAGATGTGAACACAAGAACATATATGAACCAACTGGATCAGTGATTCAATCACTGGCAGCAAATTCAGGACTTCTGAACACTTGGTTTGGTAACATTGTCTTATTTCCTACTTCTCATTGCTTGTTTGCAAGTTACAGATCATGGGACTGATAAAAAATGAAACATCAGAAGTTTCACAGAGTAGGTAGTTTTATAGTATTCTGTCTGACTATGAGACACGAAGAGATCAAAGCTAGAGTTACAGATAAAAAACACAAGAAAACCTCTAATTGGGGATTTTTTCATCGAAGTCACACACATACATGGAATTAACATGAGTAATTAATAATCCAGGCTAAGATTAGTCAACCAAATTCTAGACATACATCCCAGACAGCTGTTCAGTTTTGCTTTAGAACCACTAGAGATAAATAGCCTTTTCCAGATCATGAGTCATCTTATTTTAAAGATGCTGCCTGGTTTAGATTTGATGAATTTCATCCCATCTTACTTTTTAACCTCTGACTGCAAAACCAGCCCAAACAACCTGCTTTGAAACAGATACCTATCTTAAAAAAGTCTAAAATTTCACAGGATAGATTCCACCTGTAAGGCAAGGCCAATTATGGTGCACAAAAGTTTACTCTAAATATCAACACATTTGACAGCTTTAGCTATTTCATGGAAGCTCAGCTCATCCTAGTCTTTGGCAGACCTTAATGAAGTGTCTTTTAACCCAGGAAAGCTCAGTTCTGGAAAAAAAGCTCTATAACAGTTATGCAACAATGCTTTTGACTTTAGTCCTTGAAAAATAAGGAGGACCATGACAGTCATAAAAATGTGATTATCTTCTCTTAGCCTTTTTTTTTCTCTAATAGGGTTTGGGTATTGTGGCACAGCTCAGCTTTATACAGGGAGATCCACCATATCTTAAGAGAAATGCATCATGCATATCCATTGACTTGAGGTGGTAGAATTTATGATGTGCATTGTGGGTAAATATTTTCCCCTCTAATTTCTCACTACTTATTCTCTTCTAGCAGAGACGAGTATCCCAGTATGTCTAAAATTTGGAAGTTTATCTTTTTTGAAACTGCATTTTTATACTTCTCATCACACATAATAGTCAGAAAGGTCTGGCTGAAATGTGAACAAAATGTTTGACTGCATATCCAAACAATGTATTTGGATCCTAATTTTATTAAATTAATAATTCTAAACGCAAGTGAAGAGTTTTGAAATGATAAGTCTGTAGTATACCTACAGATACAATTAGCAATGCTAATAATAAGGAAGCTCCACTTCAGAATGTGAAAATAAGCCGTATCAAAATGTTACGCCATATTCTTCACCTGTCTTTCCTAAAAAAGTCACATGTAGTGTGGAGGACTGTGTACTTGCTACCTGTGTGGTATGACCAGCAGCCTCAAAATCTCTCTATTCCTCTAAAAGCTCTCTGGGTGACAAAATGGGGTTAAATTCCAACAGATATGAGAGCAGACCTGTGACCTCAGTGTGAATTTGTGACTGTAATTCAGCAGTCTCAGAACATGTATCATAATTAAGATGAGGTTTCAGAAAGCAAAAATTGGAGGAAGATATGCCATGAAACACTCCCCAAACAGCATTGACTACATCTTGCATGTAACAAAGATTTACTGTCCCTAGAAGAAAACACCTTTTGACCCAATGATGTTCCAGACTCTGCCTCACACTCTAGAGGAGCTCAAGAAGGAGCTCAGTTCTGAAATTGCTAATTCCCCATCTATACAACATACTTCCTTTTCCCAGTTGAAGCTAAGAGAAGAGAAGATTTATTTGGAGCAATTCCAACTGATTCATTTTAAATAGCAATAACCTATGCCAAAAGATTAGGATAGTATGAGAGATAGTTTGAGATCCGAGCTGAAAGAACAACTGTTATTAAAAATAACACAACATACTGAAATGAAAAGATTTCTTTCAAATTCTAAGTTGCCAGGGAAAAGCATAAGATTCCAAAATGCAGAGAGATTAGACAAGTATTTAAAATAAATACAAATAACATCTCAAGTGAGCTTGGGTAAATACAGTGCACACTACCTGAAGACAGCCTAGCACTTACAATATGATGTATTATAAGCCTACCTTTTCCAGTACTAAAGATCAGGATCTGGGAGACTTTATCTAACTTTAGCAGTGCATATTATTGCATTAATATGGGGGGACGAAGGAGACCTGAGGAACAAGGGAGGGACCAGCAGGGGAATACCACATTATACTTTATTGTAAAAAATACTGTAAGAGAAGGCCCTACGCAACTTGCTTGGCAGATAACATAGCAGCTGTTTTTTTTTGTTTAAAAAAAGTTTTACCAATGTTGCATCTTCTCTAGAATTTAAAGAGGCTAAAGATTTTCCAGTACTATGCTTTTATTCTGTTGAATGTTTCGAAACACAAAAAGAGGAACTGCTTCAAATATTTATTCACTGTCCACTCAATTTTTTAGACAAGGAAGATCTAAAAGCGTATCTGGAAGCTTGTTTCTGTGCAGGAACACTCAAGTACTTGTCATCTGGCATAAGCAAGCCAAATAATGCCGAGTCCCTTCTACTTTTTATTGCTGCAAAGGTTTAAATTCAGAGATTAACCATAATGTCTTTCAACTACAGGCTCACACATTCATGAATGACAAGAAGAAAATCTAAATCAGTACTTAACATGTAATTTTATGCTGCATCTTCAAGAGCAGCATGCTAGCAATTATAACAGTACAGAGACAGGAGTCATTCTATAAGCCGATTCTGAAATATTGCACACATAGTTTTGGAGGGTTTTAGGAGTTCTGTTATTTAGATTTGGGAAAATAAGCTCAGACTGGTTTTAGGTTGTTATTTTGAAAGATAATTAAGACTGCAGGAAATGTCAGTATTTTTCATAGTAAACCATAGACTGCAAAGTTATGTTAAGAAAAATATTTCAAATACTTGCAATAGCCAGAAGAAATACAACACCATTTTAAAATAAGGTATTAAACAAAGATCACTTAGGTATAGTGCTAGACTTATAGATGTGTGTTGGAACTCTACTTTTGCTTGGCTTTGATTGGCATCCAAAACTGATGAAGACTTGTGAGCATCCAGGAATAGGCTTTGAGCGGATGATGAAGTACAGCAGAAGAGAAAATGAGCCTTGCTATGGTCCCGCCTTTTCAGTGCAGAGGTCAGGAGCCAGACCCACCCTCTGCGAGTCCATCACCATCTATGACCCAATTCCTTCCTGCTACGTCCTGGAAAACTTTTGCAATGTAAAAGTCATCCAAAAAGGACTTTACATCCCAAAGAGGCTTCCCACTGGCTGCAACAACTTGGTTTGGGAAAGTGGGCACAGATTCAGGTCATGATTAATTTTGTAACCTTTTATTGCACACGTGGCATGGAACTGACATCAGCTTGCAAGCCTCGTGATTGTCAGTAGCCCTCACGTAATCTGATTTCTAACAGTGATGGCAGGGGCCACAGCACTGGGTACTCAGTAGCCTCATAAAATAACCAGAACTGTCTAAATGTCTAAGAAATACAGAATTAAGGGGTTATTTTAGCCATTATTGAAGAAGCCAAATTCTAGAAGTATGAAACTCTAAGGAAAATAGCATAATTATTCACATTCTAGCTTCCTTTACATGCTCCTAATTGAAAAAAAGTTGTTAAGGGCTTGCAATGTTTTTTTCCTAAAATTCAGAAGAATAAATAAAGAATAAATCTGGTGCTAAATATGCAGTTACATTTTTATTCATATATCCTAAGTGCGAATGTCATATATCTGCAAATATTCTAGGAAATGCAACATGCATTTGAATTTTTAAGGTGCTATTAAGGGTTTAATGTACTGTAGACAAATTCTGAATTCATCACTTCAAGTGCTGGCATGTGAAAACTGAACTGTTCTAAAAGAGAATATTGTGAAACATTGCTTTTTCAATCTTCTTTTTGTTCTTTCTCAAGTAATTAAGATAGGTTGGAGATCTCAACAATTTTTCATAGATTCATTTTTAGCACTATCAACATTTTCATTTCAACTTTTAATTGGTCTATTATGCCATAAAAACTGTACAATTTTGTTTTTACATTATGTAAATTATAATACAAAATTCAGAAAGAACCGCTCTCAATAGAAGAAAAAAATGAAATACACACATTCCTATTAACAGTCTCATTTGGAAGAATCTGCATATCTCAATGTAAGGTGTGCTGATGGGAAGAAACACAGACCTGATTTTGAATGGGAACTGTTTGAAGTAGGGCATGGGCAATATAAATGCTTTCAAATCATTCATCCGATTACATTTACATCAAATCAAAGTGAGAAAAATGAAAACTGGAAATTTTTCAGATATTATTCACACAGATTATAAAAGGAATAAATGCATGAATTCCTTTCATGGTGCACTGGACACGGTTGAAAAAAAGTCAGTGGTCTGATTAGTAAGAACTTACACATACTCACCAAAATAATACAAACACTGTGTCTTGGCTTCACACACTTACATAGTTGTATAATTTCAGGAAATTTTACTGCAATATTGCTGTTTATATGCAGCTGTCTCTGACAGAACCTAATAAATATTGAGGTGATAGATGTTTAAGAAAATTACCATGGGCTAAATTGAAATGCTAGCACCTCAGCTGAACTGCTGTGCCTGTCTTAAGTTTTGGATTGTCCACAGCGAAGTAATCAGATTATTTTAAAGCTTTTCTACAATTAGATCTCAAATCCTTAATTTTATTTTGAGCTGACATCAAGTTTCTTGTCATTAACACTGAACTCCCATAAGAAATAGGAATCAGAGTGCCTGGAATACGGTAATGGACTGACCATTGAATCTATGTTATAAAACCTGGATTCACTTCCCAGTGTTCTTGGATTACCTTCAGCAAGTTTCTTCACCTTCCTGCACCTCACTGTGTTTTTTCCCAATTGCTTTAGCTGTTACCATTATATATTTGAAGCAGAGACTATTTCATGTAACGTGTTTGGGCAGTTCTACAGGGTGGCATTACTCCAAATTCAAGCCTTTAGATGCTACTGTAGAATTAATCAGAATGTAAAAATAAAAGCTTAAAATGTTTTCTGAATGTCACTGTTTCCATCCTGAAGTGTCTTGTACTTTGACTAATACTATCCAATAAATCATTGTTGCAAAGACTAAATATTGTTAATCCCTTAATCAAAATATTTTTTCAATTCATTAACATGAAATTTACACAGGAAGCAATTTTAAATACTTAATATTTATTTGTTTACTTACCATGATCTTACAAACCATATGAGAAATTATTGGTGTGAGCTGAACTAACATTAAAAGAAGTTTTAAAGCATTTCTGCTTTCTTTAAGCTTTTTTTAAAAAATGTCAGCATCATTTTCATCGGCATCAGTGACTTATTTGAGGGAAGGGGGGAGAGAACTGCATTTGCTTATATAAATCTGCCAATATAGTTATCCCTTCTGAATCAGTTGTCTTGGCATAATATTTTAAACCAGAAAGCAGTCCTTTCTTAAACAAGAAACATTCTCCTCAAAGTGAGAGCTGAAATCTGTGTCTCTCATCTCATTTCCTGTCTTTCTGGTTTTTAATCAAAATAGATGAAGTCATTGCTTAAAATAGGTATTCAGTCACATGACTATTGTGGAATTGGTACAATATAGATGTTTAGCAGTAGAAGAGAAGCATGACAGGTTAAATCCCACTGATCTCATTCCTTATTAGAGCCAATGGATCGTATTCAGATGATCTTCAAGGGATCTCACTTAAAGACCATGAACCACATATAGCCCCCTATACCCTCCCCAGCAGTACGAATTGGCTATCCTATTACATAAACATCTAAAAAAATAACTCTTTATTCCGCAAAGTGTTGAATGCTCATACTACAATCTCAGCAGAAACACAAGTATATAATTCACGGTGCAGCTGAAACAGCATTAGAGTGCTCTGCATGTGCCTCACTAAGTCTTAAGGACACCAAATTGCAAACATCCTCCTATAAATACATACACACACTCAAAGAGCAAGAAAAAGATTTCCCTCTTTTGATTAAATGTATTTCTGATATTTGTATCAAACAAACTCCAAAGCACTTTTAAATGTGAACACTCCTAATTAAGACTGAGTAATTGTAACTCCCAAGCTGACAAGAGTTAATATTTATTTCTTTAACCAATCTAAATAATTTATGTCAAGTCAGTTTTAATGTTCCCTGTTACCCTGCCTCTTTGAGGACAGGAAAGAAATATGATCCTCATGAGGCAGACATAGTTTTACCTGTTGTAGGAGACAACCCTGCACAAGCACTCCCAGGGAAGACTGGCAGTGCTCTTTCAACCTGTCTTGCTTTCACAAGGTCTCAAGTCAATAGTTGGGGTGGGTTGACATTGGCTGCACACCTGGTGCCCACCACTCTACCATTTGCCTCCTTAGCTGGGCAGGGGAGAGAAAATACAATGAAAGGCTCGTTAGCTGAGATAGGGACAGGGAGAGATCACTGACCAATTACTGTCACAGGCAAAACAGGTGAGACATAGGGAAATTAGTTTAATTTATTACCAGTCACATCAGACTAGGGACAATGAGAAATGGAGCTATTCTTATACCTGTCTCTGGCTGACGTTGCACAGATTTTTATCCCCTGCTTCTTGACTCTCTTATCCCAGAGGCACTACCACTGTCACTGATGGCCTCAGCCCTGACCAGGGGTGGCTCCATCTTGGAGCCAGCTGGCACTGACTCTGTTGGACATGGGAGAAGCTTCTGGCAACTTCTCATAGAAGCCACTCCGGTAGCCCATCTTCTACCAAACCTGGCCACACAAACTAAATACACCAGTTTATGTATTATATTACAGAAGTTGACACAAATTTTGTTACTGCACAAGTATCAAACTGCTCTTTCCCAGCTTCACAGAAGTGACAGTCTGAGAATGTGGTGCTCTCAGTTTTCCAAGATATGGGCTTTCCAACAAGACCATGCATTTTTAACAACAGAGCGTCTCTAGGGAATACTCTAGGAATATACCTCAGAAAGGTATGCCATCTTGCATAACAGAAGTTGTTCTCTACATGAAAGAATGTTACGACACCATATCAAGTACAAGAACAGAACTTCAGTTTCTTTACAGCAAAATGAAAGATAGTGAGGCAGTCGCACTCTCATTTTCCTACAATGCTACATGTAACTGATAAATCTTCACAAGAAGAAAATATAGATAGATATAAATATTTCTTCTGCATGGAGCCACCCCCTCAAATGATTAGAAAAAAACAAACATCACCAGCAGTAGTTGGGTAAATAAAGATTAATAGGTATTCTGTGAATGAGTTTGTACTGCATTTTCCAACTTGTCTTTCCACTTGCAATCACAACATTGCCTGAGCCAACTTTTTGTATTTAATGTTCCCTTAGTACCCAGCACTCTAGCTCAGGTTATTTCATAAAAACTCTTGTAATCCAGAAGGCCACACAAGGTGAGTACTTTCAGATACTGAACCACTGCCATTCGAAGATTTTCCATCTGTGAGGGTTAGCTAGTTTTCCTACCATGAACGTCTCCTTCAGTTATCAGATTTCTTTTCCCACGTTTCCATTTTCACTCAGTAAATGAAAATTACATGCATCTCTGTTTTAATGAGGAAAAAATACAAATTGAAGATCTCGTCAGAAATCCAGTGGTTCAAATAAGACTGTTTTCCTTCCAACTCCCTACTCTTAACGCTAATTTCTCTTTTCCCCTGTGTTCATTAAACTGTCCTGTCTACAGCAATATGGATCAAAGTCCACTCAGAATTACACAACCCTAATGCAAAATGATCTACAAAGAACTTCATAATGCTGCTTAATCTGCCCATCTATAGGGTAAGTTGCCCAAGATACAGCGATACCATTCACATATCAGCTTTCCTAATGACTGGAACTCAGTCCTTAGATTAGCCCATCAGAAAGAATACTCATCAAGGCTAATTTAATCAGGTGTAGCTAATGTGTCTAAACAGTCTTCAGTCAATGGAGAGAAAAACATTCACCAGCGAAGCCTAATCTGACTGCTCTGAGTCCCTCTGTGGAGGACAAATGCCCTCTCCTCCACTGAGTATAGACGGAGCTGATGGAGATCATCCTGACTAAGCTAAAGTCAGTGTTCACAAAGAGCTCCTTCAGGTTTATCTGCTCATCTCTATTTTCCTTTTTTCGGGCTTTACTGTCAGAGGACAAAACTGCTGCCAAAACTCAGACCCCAGAGGACTTAAGGAATCTAAATAGTCTCCATACCTCCAGAGTGCATACATTTAGCACATTTCTTTCTGAAAATGAGATGTATGGAAACGTCACATTCCAGACGTCAAAATCTCACTGCAGTGGAGTGGGTGGAGTGGCCTAGGAGATCAAAATCAAACTATAACTAAAAGCGAAGATATAAACACAGAATTTACAAAGTAAACTAAAATCTGAGCATCTGGGAAAAAACCATATGCACACTTTTTGCTGTGCAGGTGACAAGCACAGAACTTTATGGGATATTAACAGAGGTCCATGCTGTTGGACATTATGCGTATGTATGCCCCTAAAAATTAAGATGTGCCTGTGGGTATTGACCATATTCACCCATGTGACTGCGCTCAAAAACACATTCAGTGACATGAAAACAGTGTCATTGCATATGTATGTATGACTTTAAGGTGGATCCTGCATTTTATAAATTTCTTAAGCAACTAAAGAGTTGAGAAAGGAAGCTGGTGCTGTGATGTTGATCATAGCATCATCCCGGGTGCCCGCACTGTTATGCAAGAAGAGGCAGGCCCCTGACAACAAGCAGCAGTGTCACTTCTTTCCAGCACACAATCTTTGGGAGCAGGTATAGGGAACGTATCAAGAATACAGGCAAGATGTGTAGAGAACAAAAAAAAACCAAAAAACCATGAGGAATGGACACCAACATCTGTGTAATAAAAGATTACTCTCTATGCTTTGTTACTTCCCTGATTCCTCTGATATTCGAGGGCACCAGTCTGCAAAACATCGACCTTCACAGCAACCCCACATGGGTGAGAAGTACTCCCCTCCCTACACAGCGGGGACAGAAGGTAAGAGAGGACAAGAATAGGCAGGAGGGAGTCTGATGCAGCCTGGGAGATAGCGCTGTGAAGTTTGGCCAGCTGACCAACCTGAGATGAGAACTGAGGAGCCTGAGCATGTCTCCTCATTCGGCTCCTGAAGACAGATCCAGGGATTCAGTCAAGTAAGACTTGCAAGTTAAGGCCTGTAAGCACCAAGGGAAAGGACTGTAGCTCACTCTAAATCCTAAGTGAAGCACCATCTTTCCACATTTTTCATGAATATTTCCATGAATATTTCTTTCCACAGCCATAATCATCAACTGAACTAGATTTTCCTATGGCACATGCAGAGGGAATTCCCCGCAATTAGGAAGACTACATAAAATCTAGTTTCCTTATTTGAAAGTATGTAACATCTAATTTCCTGATTGCCATATGTCATATAACTATGTTCAGAAACACCAAAATGGGAAAACATTCTTGTCATAAACTGTTCTTTTCAAAACATACCACCAGCTAAAGCATGGTATTATAGTTAATTTTAACATAATCTGAAATAGGATCAGAATAAGGATCACATTTCCCATGTTACATCTATTTTCAGGTTTAAAATATTAAAAACTAAAATGTTTATTTTTTCTAAATTTAAAAGCAACATGCACGGCAAATTATATTCTGGCCAACACTGCTCATCAATCAAACATTTCAGGGTTTTCCTGGACATATAGAGCTTTCACTGCAATGACTCAGGCAGAGCTGAATATCAATTTTTACCTTGAACCAAACAGAGGACTTAGTCCTTGCTAGTGAAGGATTACTTTCAAATTCTTCTTTTAACTCATTTCTCATCTTCAGTCACATTTTCTCTGAGCTTTAAGAATGAATGTAGGCTATTCAGTTTAAGCAAAACTGGCTGGACAAATCAACAGCATCACACATTTTGCCTCAGACCAAATACTGATCCATGAAGAGTTATTTCTGAAGATTATTAGAAATGGAAAACTTCCATGTGTTCTTTTTTGTAACTCATTCACCTATTCCTATACAAATTGAAATTTCATTTATGATTTTTACAGTTTGGTCTATGCTTACTCTGAAAAAATATTCAGGAGACGCACACAAAAATTACCATGCCTTTAGGAATTTTAAACTATAAATCTGCACTTTTAAACAACAAATACCCATTTCAATACTTACAAATAAAATAATAAGCTATTTTGTGATTAATATTTAACTTGTTTTTCAGAGAAACCAAAGTAAAATATTCAAAAATTTAGGAATAACAATCCCACCAAAAATTTAAGTATCTGATTTTCCAAGAAAACCCAGACTCAGCTGAAAACTTGATCATTAATGCCCATTCCTGATTTCAAGGAGAATTAAAAGCACAGAAAACTTCTTTACAGGATTCCTTATTACATGGTGTACTCGGTTGTGCTTTGTGAGAACTCAGTAAAATTAATAATTTTCAGCTTAGAAAGACAAGGCACTACATACCTTAGCTGGAAGCTATCTTATTTGTATATTATTTAAATATATTCAAAAGGATATAATGCAGAGTTTAGTTTCTGGCCTGGCAACATTTCTCAGCTGCTTTATATGAAGTTTGCTGCTAATAACTACATAGGATGTAAAGCACTAAGGAAAATCAAAAAGTGGTTCTGGGATAAATATATTTCACTGCCAACACCAGAACTGAGCGTTTGTGCAAATTTAAGACAGAGTTTGGTTTTCTTTAGGAACTGATGCTTTGTCAATGCTTTTAAACATGTACAGTTTCCATAATGCATTCAGTACATTAAATTACCAGTTTAGGTTTCAAGCAGAGTCTACTGTCACAAGTCTGTTCTACCTCCCATATGTTCCAAACTTCAAAGATTTTCCAAATATCTGGTTTGGTCCCAGTGCTATTCTATTGAGAACAGGCCCAAATGAAATTTGTAAGGCAAAGGTAATGAAATTACAGGATATGTCGCTTTGATCTGTTTTCTTCAGTGCACCACACAAACCAGACCCTGAAAAGTACATCTGAAGATAAACAGCTCATACATTGTTGAAGCACTGTGCATTTTCAGCATTTCCTATGCTGAAACTCAGCCTTGAGTGGGCTATGTAGATAAATGAACACCATGAAAAGCACAGATAGATCTGCTTGCAAGATACTTAACACTGCCTGCGGGATAAACATTCATACAAGTCAAGACCCGACTGAGTATATATAAATTAAATATATCATTTGGAAAAACAACAAACAAAAATTTTTCACAAACTTAGAGCTGATCTGAGTAAGTGCAGATCAAGCTGAGTAAAATCTTATAAGGTTACAGAACCTCCTGACACTGCAGCAGTGTCTGCAGATACCCGATTGCACCAGATGTGTCCTGGTTTCCATGCCACATACATTATGCTACACGTTGTACAGTGAACTGAGTGAAAACATAGACGCAGGCACAGGTCAGTGCTGATTTTTGCTTAAGTGGTGTGCAGTGACAGTCTACCTGGGTGAAACAACACTGGAGAACCACTTCTTCCCTTCCAGACAACTGGCAGCAGGGAAGAGATACAGTCCTAAAGCACAGGTACATCCACCCAAAGAGAGGCACTTGGGTCACTAAAAGGACCTGCAAGAAACAGGGACATCTACTTGTCTTCCCGCAAGCTGACTGGTTAGTAAGAGGGAACGCCATTCACTCCTAACATTGGTACCCTTCACATCAGCTTCAGCAGATCATTTTCTCTTCTTTCTCAAGCCAGTATAGACTAAACAAATTTTTCAGCGATTCCATGGTACACATGAAAGAGGATTGCGATCAAATCACTGTGACCCCCAAATCAGATACACTCTGAAAGTTCAAAAGCAGCATACTTTAACAGATTCAAAAATCTGTGACTTACTGTCCTTTCAATATGAACAAATTGGCATTGTTTTTCCAAATAACAAATGAAAATCTAAGAATCTCTTTCCTTATATCAAGACCAATGCCAAACCAAAACTGTCTGAACTGCTTTTTAGACACAGATCAAATGTAATGTCCCCAAAGCTGATGGCAGAAGCCATCCCTCAAAGTTAGATGCATTAGCTAATGACTATAAACTAGTAGATAACAATAGCTAAATAGACACTTGCTTTTTGCAACATATTCTCACTGACATTGGTAGAGCTGCTTATGGGAGCAAGTGCAACTCACTAGGATGTGAGCTAGGACAGCAGAGGGGGCATTGCCCATTTGGCTTTAGAAACACACTGCAGTGAAGGAATAGGATAAGGATTGCATAAGGAAAAATCACATTTGCTGCAGAAATTGCACCTGACTTGAAGAAAGTCTAATAGACAACTTTTCCAGTTTGTTCCTAGGACAAGATGGTTATGAGGATGAAGCACATGAATTGCAAAAGGCATATTTTTTACCTTTTCTGCTCAGCTACATTGTCACAGGACCGACTATGAGCACAGTCAATAAGGTTGGGATGAATATTGCAAAAGTAATTAGGAAACTGCTTAGAAAACAGGAAACGGAAAATTAAGCAGATCACACAGGAGGTCAACATATTGACTATAGCCAACATCCAGGGAGAAAATTTTCACACATCTTTCAGTCTTACACTTTCACAGTGACAAAAGACTGAGTCCTGCAGTATGACAATCTCCTACTTTGCTGAAAACAGCTGCTAATAGCTCCAGCACCAGAAATCCTGGAGGAAAATTGTTTTCTTGGGAAGCTCCTTTCATCTCTACAGGTCTTGGACACCATTAAGTCACACTTGCAACTTTGAGAGCATTCTTCATCCATGGAAATGTCTAACAAAATTGGACACATGTTCTATGTATTTTCCAGTCAGCAGCAGGCAAGCACTGACTTACGCAAAAGCAAGCTGTGTATCTTCTCCCCACAGAAAGCTTGAATTATTTTAATCTGACTACTCCTATTGGAAGCATGTACATTAAACAATCTGTTTCGTTTATTTAAGATATGATAAGGAGGCAGTTAGTGCATAGTCTCAGCGTGGAAGATATTCTTTGCTTTTTCCTCAGACAAACTCACAACAATTGACATCAGTGGAAGCTAAAGTTAACCAAATCCAGGCTAGAAGTTTAATCACTGCAACACCACACTGAAATGCAGAGGCTTTACCATTGCCTGATGCCTTGAAATCAAAGCTAGCTAACTATTAAGGATGTGCTATAACTCAGACACGTATTCATGGGCCTGACATAGCAACTATTGTTTTGGTTTGTTGTCCAATATTATAAAGGTTATCACTGAAGATCTTGGCTCTACCTCTGGCCATAGAGCACTTAAATCTATAGTGCTATTCATTTTACCTTCACTGTGTCAGAAGAAAAGGTAAAATTAATCAGTCTGGATGTGAACTTAAGTCACCAGCCTAAAAATGTAAGGAGGGCTAAAAAGATAGACACTCTTCATTTTAAGAGATTTTGCTAGGACAATTTTAAGTCTATTTTACAATGTGAGTGGGTTGTTTTGTTCAGTTGGGTTTTTTTAAGAGGAAAATGGCTGTATCCTTTTGGATGGCTCCATTCACAAGATGTGCATAGTAAGCAAAGAGGTCTTCATCCTGAAAAATATTTAATATAGACTAATAAACGTTAGTGAAATTGATGGAAACTATAGATAAATTAGATTTAAAAAAATTACAATAAACACCCCATAGACTTGAGGAATGTGAAATAATAGTTATCTGGCTCCAGGTGGTAACAATTTCTGTTTCCTTCCGGCAACTATTTCTGACATAGTTCTATTATAATATAGGATGAAATTAAGGCCTATTTTTAAGTGATAGGGCATGGCCAAAATATCTTGGAAAATACTTCAAAAAGGCTTTCTAGTTTGATTCATTTGAAAATTCTCTTTGTTCGGTTTTATATTGACGGTAAGATTGTGGCAAGAGTAAAAGCAAGAATAGCATAAGAGCATTTGTAGAAGGAAAGGAGTGTCATGAGAGAGCACTTGAGTGCTCTCTGTCCTAGCTTCCTTCTTCCAACCTGAAAAAGAATATTGGTGCTTTCACGTTCTCTTAATATTACTTTTCTTGTCTAGAGCATTTGCTGATAGCAGTCTTCCAAACTCTTTAGTCTCTCCAACAGTTTTTCTGGAAATGACTTTCTGAAATTATCCTAGTTAAACAAATAAAAAACAGCCATCTATTCAGGACTAGAAACCATTAGATACACAGACACACGACACTGTAAGCAAAGATATGCAGGAAAAAGACTACGAGCAATACATCAGGCAAAGCACTCAACAAAACCACAAGAATAGAGCCATGAGGAATGTTACTGTGCTGGTTTTGGCTGGAGTACAGTTGGTTTTCTTCACAGTGGCTCGTATGGGGCTGTGTTTTGGATTTGTGCTGAATACGGTGATGATAACAGAGATGTTTTTGTTATTGCTGAGCAGGGCATACACAGAGCCAAGGCCTTTGCTACGGCCACACTGGTGAGGAGGCTGGGGGTGCATGAGAGGCTGGGAGGGGACACAGCTGGGACAGGTGACCCAAAATGACCAAAGGGATATTCTAGACCAAATGGCATCGTGGTCAGTATATAAAGGGGCTGAACGCCTGCCTGCCCATGGGAAGCATTGAATTAATTCCTTGTTTTGCTTTGCTTGTGTGTGTGGCTTTTGCTTTCCCTATTAAACTGTTTTTATCTCAACCCATGAGTTTTTTCACTTTCACCCTTCCCATTCTCTCCCCGATCCCACTCATGGAGGAGATATTGAGCGGCTGCCTGGGGCTTGGCTGCTGGCTGGGGTTGAAGCATGACAGTGGCTAAGTGAAAGTCTCAGGAATGGGCATATGAAGAGAAGGAACTACACTTCCTTCAAGTACTCTCCTGTGCTCCAAACATTTACAGCCACAGCTTTTCTTAAGCCAAGCATGCTTTCATTCATTTACTGATTCTCCAGAGAACGCTGTCAGGAATTTGCGTGATGTTTTAATGCGCACAATGGCCTGCGGCAAGGATTTCCACTGATTAACAACACATGACGTAGAGAACTGGCTGCTCCTTTTTGCTTTGCATTTATCACCCACAAACTGAGGCATGAATCCTTTACCAACATCCCACAGCTGTAACACTCTTAGGAGGGATAAATACCACAGAAGTCTAGTGTCCTACTCTCTCCTCAACTAGTTTTGGCCGAATTAGACAAGTAATGGCAAAACAATCCAAATCACTCAACCAAAATGCTTCCTGCAGGATCGCTGAGGCATCATCCCCTTGCCTAGGGTTTCCCACCTTCCTCTAGAACCAGTGTCATGAGCTCCACCAGCCACTGGGAGCCCACCGGGACCAGACAGCTCTTTCAGGGACACTTCTGTCACCTATCAAGGCAGTGGCACCTTTTCTGTGATAATCATAATCTCTTTCTCAGAGACAAATCTAGTGAATGAGTGTTAGGAATAGCTTGCCTTGCTCTAATAAAACAGTTATACCACAAGTACATTAAAGAGTGGTGGCCCCCTTTATTGCCACATGGATGAGGAAGACAAAATCTGTACCCACTGACAGATCCTGCTTTGCCTTTTGCCAAGTTTGAATGCTTTGCTGTTATTTATTTAACTTTGGTCTTTTCAATGTAAACAGATAGACAATTCTGGTTACATGTATCTTTTACTGGGTTGGGGAAAATTAGTAGCAGATGGTAGCAATACTAAGTGTACCTGTAAAAAATGAGCACTCTCTTCTAAGGGTCTGGTTCAGAGCTATCTGAAATCGAGGGAGGAGTTTTCACCAGAAGTCTGAAGAGGTACCACACCATGCTGTGAGCTCTTGGTGACAGTGTCCAAAGCAGCCAGCCATGGGTGAACGGCCCGGTGCTCCCCTTAGCACACACAGCAAGCACCCTCCTGGGTGATGTGCCCTGTGCACTTGCACTAATGGCAGGCAGGAAGAGAGGGGACACACTCACACCTGTGCACCTCTGGTGTCTGAGGGGTTGTTTTCCTCAGGAGGGGGTGTGCTGATGAGTTGTGCAAGTGTAAACTACAGACAGGACTCTTCACCCTTCACAGAAATCAGCATCCCTGCAGGTGCGGAGCTGGAGAACAATTTTGCAACTACAGTGAGAAGAAAGCACAGGAGGTGGCTCCCCAGCTTCTGAGTGACACTGACAAACTCCCACAGCTACATAGCCCAAAATAAATAGACTTAAGTAACTGTCCTGGTAACACCTCAACAGAAGACTCCATAAGTTTTTTTAACAATTCCACTAACAAAAGTCACTTTGTCAGTCTTCCTCCATTCCTCAGCTAAACCAAACTCCTCACTTTCTCTCAGCAAAGAAGTGAGACAGACCATAAAAAAACAGAAATGTTCACAAAGTGCTACATTTACATCCATCAGAAAGCAAAAGCACAGATGAGGTATGAGTCCCACTAAATCAAGATCTACAATTAAAGAAACTGTTGTCTGCACTCTATAGCCAATTTGTGTTTACACAGCAATTTTATCCAGCTTGTCACCTCATCAGCTTTCAGAACATATATTTCAGAGAATTCATTGCATAGTTACATTATGCTGTCTCCTCAATTATTTCCGTTAGATAGCATTAATAGGTCATATTATAAAGATCCCATTTGTTTTTCTGGCTAATGACTAAGTAAAAATTCTTTATGCAACCAAACATATATTAATGTTTAAAAACATTTTGACTGCATCTAGAAAGATTCCAGAAATTAATTTGAAAACAATTCTCTGAGTTGCATGCTGCCTTTATGATCTTGCTAGAATTTACAGTCAATTTTAATTAGCATTTACATTTAAAATGCAATGTATCGTAATCCAATCTCATTCTCTTAAAAATCATTAAAATTATTGAGGGAAGACAAGCTACTGGATTTTTTTCACTTCATCTAGGAGGGTTTTTTTCAGTTCAGTAACAGTATAGATACAGATACTGTCCATTCAAAGATAGGAAAATTGATGAAAAGTAATTAACAGCACAAATTAAGTTTTGCTATCTCCCTGAAATGACATAACTATCACTAGATGCTAATTAGCTGGCAAGTATAAGGAAAGACTGACAAGGGCATTCAGAAAAAAAAGTACCAAGTTCTTTTTAGTACAATCATCCAATTTTTATGTGCTGCATGCTTCTGGCTCCCCTAGTCAAGATCTCTGTTTAAGGACAGAGTAGATGTTTCTCTCCTCCTCAGCAGAAGATAAAGAAGGGCCAAAGTGTACGTGCAATGTCAGTCTCATTTCTAAGTCAAATTCAGCCAGCTATGAGCATAATTCACAATACAAAGTAGTGACGATGCAAATCATAGTTTTGTTTTCTTTCTTTTTCCTCCCACAGATATGACCTATACATCAGGCTGAATTCTGGGTATCTTCTCCATATGCTAAATTATGCAAACCATTGCATTTTCTTTGAGCTTCCTGACACACTTCTACATCTACAGAAAAAAAATGCTGCTCCCTCCCCCTCCCCCCCAAAAAAGGCAGGCTGTCAGGAGCAGTGGGTCTCGTTATTTCTATGTATGATCTAAGGGACAGGAACCAACCTGGCAGGGGGATGTTCTGTGCTCTCCCTACAAGGAAGGGAACAAAAGCAAGACACTGGTTCGAAGATTTTTCAGACCTTTCTATTTCTTAAAGGAGCTACAGGATTCAACCATAAAAAAAAGGCAGCCAAGTTCAGGGGAAGGGGTATGAACTGATGTGCCATGCCTTTTCTTTGACTTTGCCCCAGCTGCTCTGCAGTACATATGGATGAACTGGGCAAATATATGGATGGTTGCCTCAGTAATTTACTTAAATAAAATAGATAATTGGTATAAATGCTAAAAGAGGAAAGAAACTCTTTGCTCTCTTTCTGCACCATTTCCTTCCCCCTATAATCCCATATTCCCAAAATTCTGAGGATACAAATACAGCCAGGGCAGCAGCTAGGATGCAGCTGAGGCGTAATGGTATCTGCTGAACTTCAAGAGCAAAAGGCAAGACCAAACACAGGCAGTGCAGTCTCAAAATCTCCTACCAACAGGAGGCAAAAAGCCACATTTCCTACGGAGTCCTTCTTTGTTTATGTCTAGGAGGTTGTCTGAGACTAAAGACTACTACCTTCCCTGTCACTTTTAAAATGTTGTGTCTTCCTCTTCTTCCAGTCATATTTTTTTTTTTTTGTATTTTTCAATAAATTACATATGTTAGAAATAGAAAGCACAAGCTACACAATGTGGATTCCCAAATCCTTGGAATTAATTAGTACTTCACTGAAGGGCCATTTAGAAAAATGGACTTTTATTACTATGACTAATCAGGTCAATGCTGTTTATAGTAAGAGTATATTGTGGATGCCTCTAAACTGCTTTTGCAAGAAGAAAAATAGAAGAAAAATTGGCAGCAAAAGGCATATATTGGCTTGCATCCATGCTGTTCCAGGTTGGTTATATTTACACTGCTCTGTAGAAAGCAGGCCCCAGTGGATATGTGGAAAATATGTCAATATATCTGTGTTCAGCAGCCAGGGTTTCCTCCAAAAGAGAACAAGTTGCTTCTGTGCCAAGAGGAGGCCAGAAGACAACTGACACTGGACAATCACAGAGCTGGGGCCACGGTGCAAAACAGAGACCAAGCCAAAATGAGAGCATAAACATATCCACAAAATGTGTGTCACACACTCACACGTGTAAATCACTTCAGAAGATTTTGGAAGGACATCAATAACTTCAAAAATAATTTGTAACCTAATCACTGCGTGGGCGTTTACCACTACAGCACACAGTACCCAGGGCCATGGTAAGGGAATTAGAGAGATATGAAGCTTTTCCAACTGCTTTCATTTTGCTTACTTTCTACAACAGTGGTATTTGGTGCATGCTGAGTTATGCTGTCCTCTCTCCATGTGCCCCTGCAGTTCTGTGGGTCTTATATCCAGAGGTAGAAAAGAAAACCAACAAAAAATCATTGAGACAATGATATACAGCAAGAATATAAACAGCATCACATTAGGCAAAGCTGTTACTTCTTTTTTGGTTGGTTTTAAATCAGCAGCATTTCACTGTGCCTCTTTTTAAGTAACGTATTTCCATAACAGGTTTTATTCATTGTGATTTAAATGCTTTAACTTTTTACAATATTGAAGATATTTTATACAACACAAATGTCTCTCTGAGTCCCTGCTCTTTGTTTAAATTCAGAGAATTTAAGAATCAGTCTAGCAGTTAACAAGACTGCACTCACCAAGTAAACCAGCAAGAATCCTGTTCTCACTGGACCACTATTTAAACTGATTTTGGCATTGGTAGTTGTGGTATCTCTCTGTTAACATAACTGTGATCAATAAATGGACAACAAAGTTCTTTCACAGGAGCCATCCATCTGTTACTTGCTGTTAAGGTATTGATTTGTATTCCGCATGTGTAGCCACATTACCACACAATATGCATAATACAAGGATGCAATTACTGAAACTAGGAGCTAAACCTTCATTTGTCTCATAGGTGGGGCAAATAAAAATAATGGACTCGTGACATTGATACACAAGCAGTATTATTATTTCCATTTCTCCATTTTGATGCCAAGGAAAATACATCCACATAAAAAATACCTCGCAGTATCTTGAGAACAACAAAAGGTTTCGAAAGTTATGGTATTGTAATAACTCCCTTTTCAGAAAGCTGATTAGACAATCTTAATAGGAAGTTCAGAATTTCAACAACAACAAAAAATCCTCTGCCTCATTTAATGAGATTGTTTAATGAAGAGCGCTCAATTACAGTTTTATGAAGACTTCCTCACGTCCCTTTAATTGCTCTTTCCCGTTCTAATTAACCTCTTGAATGCCAATCTAGCTTTCTTTCTGGCATGCCCATTACTGTGCCTTTTGAGTGTGATCTAGTTGCTCACAGCAATAGCAGGAGTTAGAGCAGACATCCTCCACGCTGTGCGTGATCCCTCTGATGAACACCCTGCAGATGGCACAGTGCGGGCACCTGCACGGGCCAGCCTCCTGTCTGCTGAGCTACCACATGCACACACTGCTTTGTGAACAGCTATGTGCTCTGCTCTCTGGTCTCAGCAGACTTTTGTAATTGAACTATTAAATGGAAAGAGTAACAATTCATCATATTCATTAACATATTTTAGAAATTAGTTAGTAACAGGAAGATTCACCAAAGTTTGTGCACTTTTCTCTTTCCCACAATGAACTGAAAGTCCTTTTTGATTGACTGAATGCTAACAATTTCTGCAGCCTCTCGCTACTACAAAAAAATGACCCTTATTCCAAGCTGCCTTTCGGGGATTTTGGCTAATATTTCTGAGGAAGTAGTGCAAATTATTCCATAGTGGGGAGACAAGATGTATTTTAAAAAGAAGCCAAAGATTTTATGGCAGTTAGGATACAACTAGTAATGCTGAGGTGAAAGTAAACAAATCTAGATCACTTACAGAATAACAAGAATAAAGCGTTTGTTAATATTTGTTTCTTCTTTGCAAGATAAACTACTAGAAGTTTAAACTACTACTCCACAACACTGTCTTTCTCTGCAATATAACACAGAAATATTGCAGCAGACATGAAAATTATATGCACTATATCTGTTCTTTAGTCCCCACTTGAGGTAGGGCAAAGATTGCACAGACATAGGAAAATAATTTAGTAAAGGAAGGAACTTGTCTCATAACAGACAGAGACTAAAACATTTGCACTATAAAGAGCAAATTGCCATAAGCAATCCTGGATTAAGCTACATAAAATCAAGGAGAAGAATAAAGACTGAAAATTCAGAAATCTCTGCCTAGGCAGAGGAGAGAAGAAGTCAGGGAGATATAAACAATCTTGCTGCATGTTTAGGTCTTCACATGCCTTCTCTGTTTCTTGTCATGTGCTCCCATAGCAGGAAGATCTCCGTACTCATAAACATACCTCTGACCATAGCTTATCTTCTTTTCATTCAGACTTCCTTGAACTCAGAGTTAAATTTCTCTAGAAGAAAGTTTACAGCCACTATATCTCCCTCACATTATCTACCATTTGTGGACAGCCATTTTTGGAAAAAGCATATTATTAGTAGGTTACAAAACCAAAGAAAGGAAAAAAGGAAGGCTGAAAAACACAGTAATTTCCTGAAATCTCATTTAAAAACTCAATGTGTTTTAAACAAGCTACAAAACAGGGTGAAATCTTAGCTGTAAGTCAACTAGAAACAAGCATCAGGCTTCAACCCCATGTGTCAGCCAATCCTGCGAAGATCAGCTTTCTCAAATATTGCTTTTGGCCCACCAGAGTTTTACTGCATTTAGAGTATTAATTGCCATAATTAATCAATAAACCTGTTTCCTGAAACAGCAGCCTAAGTGCTTATTTTGTTACATTCTTGTTTACTCCTAAGATGGACATTTCTTATATGGGAAGTCTCACTGAAGCCCCTCCTCACCAAGCAAGTTTGTTTTCAAAATCAGCCTCTATCAAATAATGTTCTGGCATCTCTTATGCCTAAATGAAGATGTCAGCAGTGTCTGTGTCCAATGTACACCCCCATTATCTTCTTACAATAAACCCCTGCCAGACTGCACCCCTGACAGTCAGTAACTCTTCCAAGCATGGCTGTCAGTGGACGTGGCCCTGGCTGCACTGACAAGAAACACACCACAGACACAAACAGCGGGCTGGAACTAATGGTGGCTTTTTTTCCACCCCCAGGTATTTGGATGGTTGAATGGGCAGAGCCAGGCAAAAAGCAGGGCCTAAGAGCAGTGCAGAGGCTACAGGGAACCGGGAGTACAACAAAAGGGTAAGTGCAGCTGTACAAAGATAGTACCTGCTTGAACATATCTGAATTCCTCAACTTTAACGTTTAAATGGAGAGTATTTCTCCAATACTTGCTGCTCCTAAGACTGAAATGAACTGTATATCAGAGATCTTCGGAGCCCTCAGTCATGTGATCAGTTTCTTCCAACTGAGTTAAAATTCTCCAGGACACATAGCTCGGGATAAGTTGTGAAGAAACCCGCTCCCTATCCTCCCAACTTTTATTTTTTAGGCCATGCTGAATGCTATAGACAAATACAATCAATTTAAAAGCCCAGAAACACCTTCCAAGTCTCTAGGCTAGACTTCACTGAAACAGCTTTTATTTTATTCCCTCAAAATAGAAGCTAACAGCATACGGGCATTTTGTAATATAGGGAATAATGAAACAGACTTAAAAATGGACTGACTGCATAGAACCCACATGAACAAATTACAGCTGCTGGAAGGAAGCAAGTATGCTGTGTAGGCATAGAAAATTTTTCATCTCATAATATCTTTGGCATAATGTGTAGAATATTCCTTTGTTTCTGCTATAAAATGGTTTCATTTAAGTCCAGACCAACTATTTATGAGATCAAGTCCAACTTTCCCATGACTCTTCACATTTCAAGCAGTGCTTGATTTGCTTATTTAAATAACTTCGTTTTAAAGCTTTATTAATTTCACAGAATCACTGTATATCATGCCAAATAACTGACTTCTGTGACATGTATTTACACCTGAGTGATGAATCAAGTTCCCTTTAAGAAGAGAAGGCTTAGGTATATAATAGCTTTATTGTAACAGGTTATTATTCTGATGCTTTTAATGCTCTGAGATTGTCAATAATAGACGTAATTCCCAGCAGAGTTTTGCTCTTTTCTTCTACCATCATTTAAGAGTCCTATATAGAAACATAATTTATTTTTCTGACACAGAAATAAACAGGCTGATCTCAATACAATGAAAAAATCATCTGTAACTAGTGCTGTGATTAAGGAGTCAATATGTCATGGCTACCTTTTAAGAAACTTACTGTCTGTTGAGCGAGATACAAACCATGATCCTTCTAAACACCCAAAAGAAATATGGGAGTTTTGAGCCCGTTTTTAAAGTGCAGAAGCTATCTACATATTGACATATACATTAATGAGTACAAACCCAAATATCAGAGACTTCTGAGAAAGCTTCTGCTTCATTTCTTTCATGCAAAGTTAAGACAGAAAACCATGATTTTTTTTCATGCAAAGTTAGGATAGAAAAATCTGAATCTTGTGCAAAGTTTGATACTGAATATGCTGAACTTCACAAAAATAAAGCACTCGATTTTAAGTGTGCAGCTTCATAGCTCAGCAAGACTGCTTTGCTCTTAGTGACAGTGGAAAACCACGGATACATGCCACACTGTACCAAAACTTTCAGGTTTCAGTTTTAATACAGTGCTCTGCCAATTTCTAAATTACATTAGAACAATTCACAGAAGTATTTGAAGAAGGAAATAAGGAAAACCAGAATGAAACTGGGCATATAGCAAATAGAACCAAAAATGGTCCTGCCAAACCATTAAGATAATGAACTTCTGCTATCTCCTCTGTATTGCAGAGGTAGCCTGGAGTGAATGTTCATCCATATATTATGTTTCACAATCATGAACTTTGGTAGGGGACATTCAAAAAATTAAGAAAGTTTCAGTAAAACCTTATAAAACATCCTTTAAGATTTTCTATAAACTCCCCCAGTACAAACCCAGATGCCTTTCACCTGCTGCCCCAGTGTAAAAAACTCAGTGGAAAGCATGCAATCCTCACCAGAAAGTCTGAGCACTTGGTCACTATGTCATTCTAAGATAGAAGGAAGTCTGAAAGCTACTTGTCTCCATTTTTTCCTCCTGTCAGGAGGAATGTCAGCAGAATTTATGAAGGAAACATTACTTAATAAAGGAAGACTTGCTTCTTTTCAAACTTTTATGGAAATAGTATTGCAAAACACATTTAGCATCCAACCATGAACAATGAGTTCAAAGTCAAATAACCGTAGTGCGCAGCACGATTTACACTTACAAAGCCTTCAAGTTCTTCCAGACCAGTAGCATTGCAGGAAAGATCCTCATCTGTAATTTCAGAAACTAATTCGAAGTAATTCACAGGCGTTTGGCTCCGACCCCAGTTACTTTGGTGTGAACTTATACTTAGTCCAGTGGGCCGCTGGCAAATGGCCTTGCGGTGGGACAGCAGCTTCCCCAGGGCACACACAGAGCTGTGCCCTCAGTAGAAAAGGCACCACGGCGAACACCACCTTCAGTAACCCCCCTGCTGTCCTTAGGTCTCTCTCAAAATCAGAGGGCTTCAATGACAGAGCAGAAACTCAACCAAGGGTGATGCTGCTTTTGTCCTCTCAAGATGCTGCTCTGTTCCCAGAAAAGGCAGCTCCCATTTGCAGACAGTTCAGCATTCTCTAAGTACATCTGCCACAGCTTTGGCATGACTGGGATGCATCAAACCTACACCACTCAGTCCCTTAAAAGATGCTCTTAACAAACGGAGTTGTTTGCTTTCAAAGTGACCTGACTGAAATGGAAGCACTGTGCTTAGATTTTCCCCAAATAAATCAAAATATTTCAGTAAAAGCAGAGGGGTTTCCGTGTGATAATTCTATTTTAACGGAATTTCCTTTTTCATTGTAGATATAGTGGCAGAAGGTTGCAAATAAAATATAAATTTCGCAATCACTTGAAGTGTAAAAGCTGCCTGGATAATTCACTTGTTTATTCTTATTTTAAGAAACAATACTGAGAAATGGGAACTCAGGTCTAAAAATTAACAATGCATATAAGAAAACAGCAAAAATACTGCTCTTCTCAATAATGCAAATATGAGGTAATGAATACATACAACTGAAAGGAATAGAAACTGCTACCTCAGCAATACATGTTGCATATAAGAGGGAGGGCTCAGGCTGAGCTTGGTTCCAAAATTCTGGTTTATCCTGAGCCTACATAAGGGACAAAAGTAAGATATCAATAGGTAACACCATTTCTTCTAACTCAGCCACAAGAAACAGAGAAATGGGGTGGCAGCCCTGACGGTGATCTTGCCAAGATACATCAAAAGGCCTCTTGGGGTCATTGAGGGTTTCCCTGATCCTCTCAATAAGAAATTAATTAATTAATTAATTAATTAGAAGTGGTATGGGTAACATCAACTCAAGACACAGTAATTTTCAAGCCTGCAACAGAGACAAAGCTATTTTGTGTAAAGCTCGTATATTAGCACCTTGGGCATCTTCTGGCATATCTTCTTTTTCACTCATGTTTCATCTGAAATAAATTCTATTTAATCTTGTAACAGAAATACCAAGAATTTAAAGCCTAATGTTTATTTGTAAGTACTTTTGATAGAACTATATTCCAGAGGCTTTTCTCTGGAACATGGCTTTTCCTTGAGGCACCTGTTGGCAGAAGGCAAAGCTAATGTCAAGCATACCCGGAGGCACTTCATGCAGGGTGCTGGCAGGCATTCTGCTACCAATCCAGCTGACTACAATACCTCCCAAGACTAGGTGCACCTTCCTCTGCAATACTTCTTGCAATTTTGTTCCCCTGCCAACTTGTTAAAAAACCATCCAGAGCTAATCAAACTTTTTTGTTTGTTTTTGGCTGCTTCCTTATCAAAACTTTACAAAACTTTAATTTCAGCCTCATGAGCCCCCAGCTGTAAATTAATTGAATAAAATTTACAAACATTATGCACTGATAAAACACTTCCAAGACTTTTCCCTATTCAGTTGACTTAGCTGCTTGGCATGACAGTTTTGCTTGACATGAGTTCAGAGCCTCTGGAAACCTTCCTAATCCCACTCTCCAGGCCTTGTGCCTATTCATGGAACCATGTTAACCCAACTCCAAAAAATTAATAAATCTCAAACCGTTTTAAGCCCTCAGAAACATCCCTTGGTACACATTCCACCTTCTTTATATTGCAGGCATCTTGTTGCATAAAGTAACTCTTACTTGAAAGACCTAAGAAGAAATCAGTCTAGTCCCCAAAGTTATTAACATTTAATAAAAGATCTTATTCAAGATTATTGTGTGTTGAAACATAATTGCATTTACCACAGTCATTCTGACATCATCTGTTTATATTTCAGTGCAATATTTCTGTACCAGTGTTCAAACTAAATATTTTCAATGGACTCACTGGATGATTTCTTTCATACTAAAGAACAAAGTTCTCTTCTGTCCATATAGCAATCAATAAAGACACTTATCCTCACAATTTCAGCTAAGATTTTTGATTAGAGCACAAAGCACAACTTTTTTGAGACACAGCATGCTGGTGGCAAATTAAGATAATTTCTTACATTCTGTGCCGAAGTAGGAGTAAAAGCTATAGATATTTTATGAAATATTGGGCTGCATGGTAAAGGAGTTTTCTTATAATTTTATCTGTTTAGTGTTTTGAACACAACTGTTAGGCAGTAATCTATAGGGACTACAGTAGCCTTTACGCTTAAAATGAAAACGAAAGTCCAAGCAACATCTCTGGGTCATACTTATGAGAGCTCACAGGCGAAGCACATGGAAGTAAATATCCAGGCTGTAAATAAGTTGTTACATGAAGGCATGAATTAAAATGAAAGTCTATATTGACCTATAATATATATGTAAATAGCTCAATTGATGGGGATTAACGAATCCAGATAACTTTATCTCACCCCAAGATTCCTTTCATTTCTAATTGTGAAGGCAATTAACTGCAAAAAACACGATGCTAAAAAGATGCCAAACCCCAGAAGTACTATGCTTTTAAGTAGTCAAAAAGTTTGTGAAAAGTATTGGGTGCTTAAGGAAGGGAGGACCAGCTGTTCACGATACTGACATACTGGAAGAAAGTTTCATAAAACCTTCATGCATGCAACAAAAGAATGTGATTGAAAACAATAAACATAACATAAATAAAATACTGGAATCCATTCAGCCATGTAAGAGATGGAGAGTATACAAAATGTTGTTCATGTTTTTGCAGACTAATCATTTTAACATAATCAGATCATCATTTGCATCAGGCCCCTAAATCTACAGATGTGATGATGTCATGAAACTCTGAGAAAAATGCGTAAATATATCATAGAAGTCAGATCAGAGCTATTGAATGACACAAAGAAACATGGAAGAACAATGGGTTTTTAGCTCATCTTACTCATAATTCAGCCAAGCACTACAACTGGCTAATATTTCATGGGTAGTATTTAAGCATTAAAAACCAAAACAAATTAGGACCAAAAGAAAAAGCATTTTCAAAGGCATAGAGTCCTTTCAGTGCTCTTTTCCCACACCAGGAAAAAAAAATTTGGGCACATTACTACCATTTTTCCCTCGAAAAGCTCCCACATGAATCAGCTGTGCCCTCATTACCAAGTATTTGAAATGCTTTAGACTAATTTTAGGAAGGAAAAAAAATTCTAAGATACCCTTAGAGCAATTGTTACAATAACACCCTTGGTGGGACTGACCACATGGGAAACACAGTGTCACTGAACAAGGGACACCACTGCCAGGGAGGAATATTGCACCAGCGTTATTCAGCTGATCCCTGGAAAAATAAAGCAAGCCTCACCTAACAAGGAGAAAAGAACAATAAAAAAAATAATTTAAAATAGGGCAAATTTCAAAATCCAGTATTATTTAAGTCGATTTGATGTACAAACTCCAGCTTTTTAGCTGTTCCTTCTAGTTAGAAAAGTATCAACCATGTGCCTAGTACTTAATTTATACAGTTCTAATCTTTATCTATCATGACACAGTCAAGTAGCTAAATCCATCTTAGCCAACATGTACTGCGTTAAGGAAGCCAAAATAGATGTTTCTTCCTCTTGATAATCATGGGGAAAAATGTTAGGTAATCCCAGAAGTTTTTGCCTTTCATATTATTTATTTAATATTACTGCAATTTCTAGAAGTATAACTTTGAGGGGATGAAGGCATTTTATACAAAGACTATCAATAGTGCAGGCATGACGCTGACGGAAGCCACAGTAGTCTAGGTAATGATAAATCCTAAAACCCCGATATGCATTATATCTGAAGCACAGTGAGGAGTCACAAGCAGCAAAACAGGTTTTTAAAAGCTAACGGTTCTGAGCTTGCATTTTGCTTTGAACCAATCATTTAACAAGGGTTCTGCTCCATTGAATATCATCTCAGCATCATTTGAAGAGCAATCCCTTTCATTCTCTCATCACCCAGGCACCCGATCTTAATTCTTCACAATAATGTTTTGATATCAAGAAGATAGGCAAGTTTATGTAACACCTGAACTGAAGAGCAGGAACTCTGTTGTCACGCCCATGTGAGTACTGGAGAAAATACTGAGGCAGGCTATACATTTTATGTATCATCTCCTTACAAGTCACTTGACTTATACTCAAAAATCCTGCCAAACTAATCTCTTATACTTAATATCACAGTCTGTACACCATGTTGTATTATCTGGTTGGAAGGTTCTGTTGCTCATTTATCAAGATGTTTAGGAATTAAGGGATGAATCTCTTTCTGCTTTTCTATTAGTGATACTGGTAAACTCTGAATATGCTGAAAGAAAGGAGCTCAAAACCAGATAAATTATATGGTCGCTTCAATACACATAAATAAATAGCAGAAAGGACTGCAAGCCTAAGAATTCATAAGGCCTGTGAGAGATGCAGAAGACCTCTGTTAAGTCAGTTAACAGCTAATATATTAATGGTTTGGGTTTTTTTAATGGAGACTTTTTTTTTAAATATAGTGATGGTCCTATATAATTAACATGAAACTCAGGGCAACACGAAAGCTCACAAAATAGACAGATATGTGAAATAAGCAACAGATATCCCCCTTCATCAGAATAAATTAACTTTTAAAGAAATGTGATTTAAAAAGTTAAAGAGTAGAACTTAAAAGGTTTTTCCCACTATGAAAACTATCAGATCATAAAAATTGGATTTTTTCAATAAATGTTCTTATCTAAGTTTGCTCAGGTGTTTTATCATTACTGTTTATTATTTACAACATATGATTGCCCTTTTGCAAAAAAGCAATGACAACAAGCTTTTCTGGAAGAGAAGATACTTATTTTCTCCTAGTTTCTTTTTATTCACATGTGCACAAACTGAAATAATATAAAGATTCTGCGAACAGCTGCCGAACCACACAGGGACAATTCCAATAGCAGCCCAGATGAAATCACTTTATCCAGGCAGGTGGTCAGAAACTACTCTTTCAGCTTGTGATATTTCATTCCAACTCAGCAAAGTGCCTTCCTGCACCATTTGCACTATCTTCACCTGACCCTGTGTCAAAGACATGTCCCAGTAGGAACACTAACTTGAAACACAGCAGGCATTTTTCTTGCTCCCTGTTCCAGTTTTTCTTCCTTGTTCTGAGGACAGAATGTGTAACATAGTGTTAAAATGGCACATTTTAAAAATATTTCAGAAGATAATGATGCAGTTGTAAAGCTGAGACCTTGCTCTTCAAGTACAGTCTTAAATGTGATAAGCCAAATGCGTTAGAAAGATAATCACTCTGTGTTGCTCTGAAGGAAGACTAAGAGGGGAGCTGGTGAGCCAGGAGCACATGTAGACACAGGGATTCTGGTAGAAAATGAGCAGTGATGACTGTATAACTCATGAGCAAGAGTCTGAAAGCTTTTCAGGGGATCAGAAAGTGAACACTGAACTGGTAAGAATGCAAAATTTCATCTAATGATGGATAGTTTCTCTCTAAATTATTTGGAGGGCGATGCACCAAAACTGCTGTATTTAAATGGTTGCCTTTGGAGTCATTTCCAAGATGAAATATAGACATAAAGCATTTAACTCTCATAAGTACAAAAGAGGTAAAATTACACTAAACCTGAAGATCAGGTTAAAAAAAAAAAAAGAAAAAAATAAATTGAGATGGCTTATTTTTTTAGCTGTCTTAAGAGAAGAACAAATAAAAGAGAAAACAGGTAAATATACTTAAAGCAGCACTGTAAGTGCTGAGTACTTCCACTCATGCAACTCAATCTGTGCTCTGACCTTCAGAGGGTGAGCACCAATTCCCCAGCTTCACCTCTGTACCATTAGAAATCATGCTGCAGGTACCCAATATGTGTTTTAGTCACCACCTTTTGGCCATCCAAGCATCACAAAGAGATCTGGCCTTCAAAGAGTGAAAAAATAACATTCACTTCAGATTTTAAAATGACTTATCAGTGAAATAAAGACAGAGACAGTTTCAAGTAACTAAACCAGAAATGAGATCTGTCTTTGCAATGACTAGGGAGCAAGGGGACAGACTGCCTATATCTATCCCGAAGTGTCTTCATCCATTCCACAATAGACGATTTGTGAAGCTAATATCATCAACGGTGTCTTCTATTCAGTTAAAAATCAAGTAAGAAAGGCAACATACTCTTAGATAACTGTAAATACTGCCCGAGGGTTTGCGTATGCAAAGATCAAGGTGTTTTGCAATTCTGCTGACGGATTATCACCCATTTAATTATTGAGGTCTGTACAAATTATGGAAAGACATGCAAATGTAATTAGGATGGCTAGTCTTTTAATGAACTAACAAGAAGTAGTATAGGTAGTTAGACACTTAATCATTGCTACTAGCAACACTAGAAGCTTTCTCATTAAAAAGTTAGTTTGCGAAGACAATTTTTTTCAGGTGATGAAAAATGCATGTAGAAACCTAATACAAGTTAAATTATGATTTCTGCTCATTCTAAGCTCTCCTATTATGCCAGAAAAATAGTAAGTAGTGCTCTGCTTCATTAGTCCCTTGGATGTGAAGGTAGCATAAAGTCATGGCTTCACACCTACATAGAGGAACAGGCAGAGTAGTGTACCATGAATTAACTCAAAAGGCCAGGCAAAATCACACTAGGGTCCACAAAAAAAAGAAAAGCCCACAAGAGACAAGAAAATGTCCCTCTTCCAAAGTTCAAGCTGTAGTCAAATAGATGGGAATGGTACTTTTTACACAGCCCAATCATGAACTGGAGTATTCACCATGTTAAACCTTGCTAGAGCAGGTAAAATTAAATTAATTGGACTGTAGAGGTACCATCCCAATTTTTTGGGACTTTATTCACTCGAGGCTGCACACTTATGTTTACTTCAGAGTCTTAGAAAGGATGCTCCAACCCCTCTCCTGGGTTTCTGCATAACAAAAAAGTCTGGAAGAAAACTTTCTTGAGAGCAAGGGCTTAATGGCAGCTGGGTGATAGAAACTAAACTGTTCCCATCAGACCACAACAGCAGTTAACAAGAACCCAGGAACCAGGGAGTGTGTTACAGGCTGTATAATGACACTGGTTTCATACAACTCTCTGAACAAACTTTTTTTTTTTTTTTT
>VZTE01004276.1:5335770-5454430 GCA_013397775.1 Eulacestoma nigropectus
GCTTTTTTTTTTTTTTTTTTTTTGGTAAGACAGAAGTGTTGGAATCATCAAATCATTCTGCAACAATGCTATTGAAGGAAACCCAACCTTGTCTCAGCACATTAATAGGTTCATATAAACAAAGCTGAATGATATTTCCAAAACATAATTGACATAACTGTGTAATTTCACTGTTGAAGTACCAGGAATTAGGTAGTAAATGTTACTATCTCAGGCTATTGATTTGTCACCTGTACATTTAACTAGGTCATGAAAGGGCAAAAGGCCACTGTGAACCTGATGGTGTTAGGATCCAGCATACTGCAGAACAAAAGGTTAGCTGAATTTAGACATCTTATCTCCTTCTAGAGGAACTTAGCCTGATCTTCTAACTTCTGAAAAAAAAACCCCAAACCTATGTCTATTATTGATATAACAACTTAAGAGTCAGTAAAATCATAATTGGAACTAAATTTTGATCCTTCAATGAAACAAAAGAGAGAAAAGACCGCTCTTAAAATAGTTAATAGAAAAACTCTGAAGTATCGTTTTACTGCTAATGTTATATATACATTGTACCAACTACTTGCAGGAGATGACAGGTATTAAAAATACATTTTAAACCTACATTGTGTCCAACAGAATTTGAAATTCCTAAGTTGTTAAAACAGGTAATTTTATTTGCTAGTAATCCATAAATTAACAATGGCTTAAAAAGTCTGCCTTAAGTAATCACAGTTACTAACATGACATCACTTGCAATAAAAATCCTGCATTATCGTGAACTTACTAACCTATTTAAGTGCAAATCCTAGCAGTATGAATGTTAATGGCAAAAGGTCTATTAATTTAACGGCATCAAGGTTTGACCTAGTACTTTTCTAGGTCCAGACAAGCTAAATATAATATAAATTCTGAGACTCTGGAAGGACTCTAAACCCAACTAGAATATAGTAAAAGGCAGTTTTCAGTGACAAATTCAAATTCTACTCTCTTAGGAAAACTAAATAGAAAGAAAAAAAAACCTTATCTTTGTCTTTTTTACATAATTAAAACCTATAAATTGAAAACTGAATTGAAAATGAGAGCGGAAAATAAAGGCAATGATTAAATATTCACTGCAAGGAAAGAGCGGCCCTTTAAATAAAGCTTTCATAGAGCAGCTGAGCTGATACCCTCTACCAAATTATGTTGTTGTTATTCGTAAGTGGTTCTGACAAGAGTCAAATAGATGCAATGAAACATAGCATCATCAAATTTAAAAAAAATAATAATAAAAAAAACTTGGTAATTAATTCAGCTCCACAAAAATAAAAAAAAAAGAAAGCAAACAAAAGTGGGGGAAAATCCTAGTATAGCTGTGAAGAAGTTTGAAATCACCATGTACTGAACTTGCTACACACATGCAGATCCAGCTACCACACCCTCATACTATATTACCCTTAAGTCATGGCAGCAGACACCAGCTCACAGCTCTGGCAAAGGAAGACAAACGTAATCTGAGCAGGGAGATTCCCAGTTTGAGCCTGGGGCCATGTAACTGCCCACAGAGTACCCAAAGGGTGACTATACCTTGTAAGTTGTGTAACGTGCACCAAAAATGTGGGTAAACCTAACCCAGAAGACAAGCTACCTTCCACCAGAGACCCTTCACACTACAATGAGGACATGGAAAAATTGCCTACGTGCTGTAAGCAAAATGACAGATTTCTAGCCTCTTAGTCAACTGTAAACCTCATGAAGTATTCCCTTGAACTATTCCCATTACAGAGTAGTGACTGATGTCCAGAAACTACGTTAGATTACACTAATCAACTGATACAATCGTTTTGTCTATTCTACTAACGGTGCCTCAGATCAAACCCTCATAGCACTTCAAAAAGATAAGGAAAGAAATGGGAAATTGTTGCCAGGGAACACAGGATTAATTCAGAGCAACTTGAACATACACTGACACAGCAGTACTGGCTGCCTCTCACATAAGGAAAAAGAGGAGGTTCAACCTGAAAATATCCTTTGGAAGAAGAGACAGAAGAATTCCCCAGTAAATAAGATTTTAACATATACAGGGAAAAAATTGTTTCATTTCCCCATAGTAATTACAGTAATATACAGATACCCCTTGCTGGTATTCTATATAATTTAAACAAAAAATCACTTTCAAGGGCAAAACAGAAGTACTGTGAATCTTTCTTGGTAAAGAAATATAGAAATACTTGCTCAGAATCAAGGAGAAAGATCTTTTCCAGTTAGATAAAGAAGCCACTTGAGCAACTTTTATCAAGAGGATTGCTTTTTATTGTTCATTTCCAGGCAGTGAAATCTGTGGCTAATGTGGCTGCCCCACAACAGCTGCTAATACTCTAGAGATGCTGTTTGATATTCTGGTTTTCAGAACTGCATTGCAATACAGAGAGAACTACAGGTAAAGGCAGGACACTGCCAGGCAAACACACTTACACCTGCACAACCCCTATAAACTATCCAGTGCAGGCACACATTAAGGACATTTACTTTTGAGGTTAATAAAACTTGTTTACAGTACACCATAGTCAGTAAAGGAAATTACTACACATGACATTAGAAATGGACTGCCTTTTGTACTTAGCAATACTTTTCACAGTTTAAGTCATGACCTAAAGCCCTAAGATTTTATCATACCATTAAGTGCCTTTTTAATAGCCTTTATAATTCCTGTGGGAGTAGAAAAGATTCAAATTGTAAAGGTCATGTAGCATTGGGCATACGCAATCATAAATGCATTTTACCCAATTTCGCATTCTTCAATTTCTCAAGATGGAAATAAATCAAGAGCTGGATTCAGAAACAAAACCAGTGTACCTGTATAATATTAGGAAGCCTCATAGCTGTCCCTTCATATCCCTTTACCCAGCCAGAGCCAAAAGGAGGTTGGGAAGTATGAAGCACAGAGGTTGTAGAAATATTAAGAAGAAGCACAAAGGTGCTCCAGTAATGCCACAGGTAAACTAGGGCAAGCTTCGCATTGAAAAGTAATATATATACACATGAAGGAACAAAGCAGCAGGGCAAATTGTTTCCATGTTTCAAAACCATTATGCTGCTATCATGTTCCCTGGTAACAAGTTTTGAATCTCTAGGTCATTAAACCTTTCCTCACAGGGCAGACTCACAGAGCCCATGGAGGTAGAGCTGCCCTCTCTCCCACCAAAGGGGTTGATCTGGGTCTCAGTACCTGTCTTATGTTCACACCAACACACTGATGCACCACGTGATGACTTTAGACTTCATACTACATCTGGGTTACCAGCAGGAGGCAGAGCTTTTGTTCCCTGTCCACATGCAGGCTTGGCCTTGATGGAGCTGGCTGAGGCTGCAGCTGCTACGGTTATTTCACAGCACTGTGACAAAAGTGCTGGATGTGACAAAGATTGCTATTGTGGCTGTGACAAGAATCCCTGGAGCTGTGACAAAGATCACCATGGTGTCCTGATGCAGGGATGCTGGCAGAATCCACAGCGAATACACTTGCTCTGTAATCTCTATGACACACACATTTACCCAGAAGTTTTTCTAGCAAACCTAGAAGGCTCAGAGGATCAGAGATTTCCCTTTAAGATCCAGCAGCTAACACCTCTAAGCTGGATTACAACCCCACCATGCTTGCATCGCCAAAGTAAAAATATTAACGAGGTCAAAGTCATTCTGGTAGAAGAAGGACAGCAAGATTTATTGTTTAATTTCAGGAGGACTTGTTTCCATGAGGTCAAGATGGCTCTAGGGCTATTGCCATTGACCAACTTCACCAGCAGACAAATTTGCTGCTGCTCCAGGTGTATCCCTACAAATCTATGCAGCCTGATGGGATTCATCCAAGAATTCTCAAAAAACTAGTTGATATCATTGCAAAACCTCTCTCAATGATTTTTGAGTGGTCTTGGGAATCTGGAGAGGTCCAGCTGACTGGAAGCTGACAAATGTTGTCCCAGTTTTCAAGAAAGGCAAGAAAGAGGACCCTGGAAACTACAGGCGTGTCCGTCTCACTTCAGTGCCTGGTAAAGTTATGGAGATTATTCTGGGAGGTATTGAAAAACACCTGAAAGACAACACAGTCATCAGTCACAGCCAGCATGGCTTCACGAGAGGAAAGTCCCGCTTGTTGAACCTGATTTCCTTCTACAACAGGGCAACTCATCCAGTTGAGCAAGGAAAGCCAGTAGATGTAATGTTTTTGGACTTCAGCAAAACTTTGGACACTGTCTCTCACAGGATCCTTCTGGACAAAATGTCCAGCCCACAGCCGGATAAACACAACATGCAATGGGTGAGAAACTGGCTCACGGGTCAAGTGCAAAGAGTTATAGGGAATGGGGTGACATCAGACTGGGGACCTGTCACTCGTGGGGTTCCACAGGGCTCCATCCTTGGCCCTGTGCTCTTCAACATCTTCGTAAATGACTTGGATGCATGACTGGAAGGGATACAGAGCAAGTTGACACACAACACAAAACTGGGACGAGCTGTTGATTCCTGTGAAGGCAGGGAGGCCCTGCAGAGAGACATCAACAAACCAGAGGGCTGGGCAATCACCAACCAGATGAAGTTCAACAAGGGAAAGTGGCAGATTCTGCACCTGGAATGGGGAAGTTCTGGATGTACGTACAGACTGGGGAATGAGATGAAAGTTTTTGAGCTATTAGAGAACATCCCAAAGCAGGGCAACAAAGATGATGAAGGGCCTAGAGAGGAAGGCATATGAGGAGCAGCCAAGGTCATTGGGTCTGGTCAGCCTGGAGAAGGGGAGACTGAGGGGAGACCTCATCACAGTCTACAACTTCTTTGTGAGGGGAAGAGGAGGGGCAGACACTGATCTCTTCTCTGTGGTGACCAGTGATAGGATCTGAGACAATGGCCTGAAGCTGTGTGAGGGGTAGTTTAGGTTGGATATTAAGAAAAGGTTCTTCACCCAGAGGGTGTCTGGGCACTGGAACAGGCTCCCCAGGGAAGTGGTCACAGAGCTCAGGAAGTGTATGGACAATGCACTTCGGCACATAGTGTGATTTTGGGGTGTCCTGTGCAGGTCCAGGAGTTGAACCCAATGATCCTTGTGGGTTCCTTCCAACTTGGCATATTCTGTGATTCTGTGTGATTTATCCAAAATAAATGGTTCACTCTGAGGTATCGCAATATTTTCAATGAGGTATCAAGTTGGTCTCTTTTTAAGACCAAGGTCTTGCCCCACTAGCTAAACTAGTCCCTAATATTTTGTGGAGAGTCTGTAACAGAGATCACAGATCTGCTTTTTACTTAAAAATATGACTTCCATTATATGCATCTATTTTCAGAGGCTTACCACAAGTAGTTAGTGATTGCAAATACTGGTATTTGGAACACAAGAGAGCAATATTCAAAAGAAGCGAGTTTGTTTTGCATTTTTTGGCTCACAGACAATCAACAAACTTTTAGCTGAATGCAGTATTCCTGTGTCAAATTAGAAGTGTATAAAGCAAAACAAATTACCAAACCAAATATTAACATGACATAACTATATATGGTTTCAGTTTTAGGATATCAATCTAACCAGAAAATCCACAAAGTAAGCCCTTTCAGCAGCCTAAAATAAAAAGAAACTGCTGTGACACTGACAGCAGTGTCACAAGGCTCTGAGTATGAAAACAGCCCATCATGGCCTGCCAGCAGGCAGCCAGCAGCCTATGTGCTCTCTTCATGGTCAGGAGCACCCTTCAGCTACCTGCACATGCCAAGGGAATTCACCTGTATTTTCACCCTAGCAATCAGAGCAGCAGCTGTGACCACAGATCTTTAGGGGAAGGAGGGCCGAGTCTATCTCTTGCCCATGCCAAGGCTAACAGAGCAAGTATCCTCCTCTTATTACTGCTCCTCCTGCTTGCTCCCCTTCTCTTCATTTGAAGTTTTGCTGTCAAGAACCTGTTATCATCAGAGCCCACTTGCCACTCGTTACTGTTTTCCTCAATGGATTTGTGTAGCTCTAAGGAGCTGTAGGCAAAGTTATCACTTCAAGAATTGTTTAAACTGAATGCTACTTTCTTAAACTTTCCATTCTACTTCCTTCTCAAAAGCAAGGTGGGAGGTTACATCTTCTTTAAAAAACCCCCCACAACAATCTACAATCTAAACTAATACAATTCCGTTGATTTTGAGAGCCAGGAAAGGCACAGTATGTCCTTTGGATGTCACAAGTTTGCCATGTACAATGAAACTAGATTCTCCAAAGGATAATTCCTGCCATGTCATTCAATTTGCAGTCATCCACCATAACAAAATAGTCACATTGGGCTTTTCTTTTAAAAAAACACATGAACAAAATTAATAAAGTACTGGATGGCAACCACACTGAGTATTCTAATTATGTAGGCATAAATTATAATTCAATTTTTAACGTGGTCCTGTAGGACTAGTCCTGAATTTGTACTTTTGTACTTCACATTCTTTAACATTACTCTAGAACCTTATACATGGTCTCCATTACTATGTCTTGATCTATTGGCATCAAACAAGTGCTTACACAGTATGCTGTATTTCTTGGAGAGTCTTTTAAAAGTGCTTTCCTTGCTTAGTCTGTATTCATGTTAATTTGAACGTTAACACATGAAGAAATCTAGAGAAATTTAAGAGGGAAGTGAACCAGATTTTTTCTTTCTTCTGATGAGGTTAAGGGAAGATCATGATCTTTAAATGAAATAAAAGTAGACTCACACTACAAAATCCACCCCTGCACAGAAGCTTTTCTTCAGCTAAGTTTACTGGACTGAGATAATAACCTGAGTCAAATCATGTCTTTCCCACAAGACTAAAAGCTGCCTTAAATATCCAGATGGACCCAATGATCACCAGGGGACATGGGACTTTCAATGAGCTCCATTCCATAAGGTACTTCAGAAAGCCTCAAAAGTCCTCCTCTGAATTTCTGTAGATTCCTCTTCCCTCTGGTTCCATTAACTTGCTCCTGATGTTCAGCAACTATTTTTTCAGTTACAAAGCACCAGTTCTTAACTTACAAAAAATAACACTTTATTTCAGAATAATTGCAGCATCCATCATCTAGCTCATAAACTGAGAGTTGGAGTCACTTGGTCATTTAGTTAATGGGTTCAAATAATGAGCGTTAAACAACAAAAAAAACCCACACCAAAACAACAAATACATTAGATTAAAGTAACTTTTCATGTTATGCCAGAGTTTTCTTCCCTAACTTAAATTAAAATTTGCAAATACAAAGAGTCTGGCTTGGGGCTAGCATTCCAGATGAACAGTATCTTAGAAAAAAAAAAAAAAAAAATTGAAGATGTGTTCCTTTGTTCCTTTTTCCCAGTACCAAATCCTACTAGACCACATTTTTATCATGGAATAGAAATTCAGCAAGTGTCCCTTATTCGCACTAAAATTGTCAAATAGTACCTGAAGTAATAGCAAATTTTACAAATATGTGGAAACTATTTAAGATGTCTAATAAATATTATGGAAGACCAGTTATTATGATTTCTTCCCATAGAAGAGACTTAGAGTCTAACTTGAAAATACCTTCTTAACACACACCACCACTGCTTTGCCACAAACCAAACACTTCTTGTTCAAAAGCACAATAAATTGTATCTAGAACTATAGATAGTAGAGTGTTCATGTCAGTCAGTGAAATTAAGAGAACAGAAAACGGTGTACTCAGAAGAAAAAAAAAAAGTATTACAAAATTTCGTACATCAACCTAAATATATCTACATCATCCCTGCATAAAAATAAAATACCAACTTCTGCTTTACTATTGAGTCTTTCATTCTCTTTAGAAGAATAAGAGTATAATGTTAGATAAAATGGAGGGGTTTTTCCTAAAAGCATTGCTAAGTATCTTAGGATGTCAAAATAAAAATAACAGAGTAGACTTTATCAGTAGGCTTTTATAGACTAACCTCCACTCAGATAGGAAGTTAAGAGACTCGGCAAACTTTCAGGCAGCTCTGAGATAGGCAGAGTTCCTGACAGGATAAGTGCCAGAGCCTCAGTCCAGAAGACTTCAGTAAATTTGGGGGTTAACCAACAGAAATGTCATGACCTTGAATAGGGAAAAACAGAATTCTGCAACCAGAGTGGAATAACCCCATGCATTGACTGAAACCTCACCAAGCAGCAGACCTTAAGAATATGCTGTGATGCTACAGTGGACACCACACCACAAAAGGGAGCCCTCACTGTGAACAAAACAAATTGCATGCTGAGCTGCATCTGGAAGAGCATGGCAGCAGACTAAGGGAAGCTAGTTCTGAGGCAGTCCAGGGACACCTTCAGTTCAAGAGGGATGCAGAGAAAATGTAAAAGGTCCAACAAAGGTGCCTAACACATATACCCTGTGTAGAGAGGCTGAAGGAGCTGGGCCTGATAATTTTGGTAAAGAAGAAACCACAGAGGTATTTAATACCTGCTTACAACTATTTGAAGGGCAGTTCTTTGGACACCACCATCAAACTCCTCTTGGTAGTGTCAGACAGCATAACAAGGAAAACAACCATACAAAGCAGTTTCAGAGACTAAAGTTGGACAGCTGGAAAAATATTTTTCCTAGCAGCACTGGAATAGGTTGTCAAACAGGTTGAGAGATTCTGTCCTTAGAAAGGTTCATCCAGACAAAGCAATGGCTGATCCGGTCCTTTGTTGCAACAGCCTTCTTCCAAGTTGTAGAACCTTGGATTATTGGAGGACTAGACCTAATTAGCCCTTGAAGGGCCTTCAAGATGGTGTTTTTATCACTCCCTAAAACAGTAGAGTTAAAAACTACCCCTCCATTCATTCTCAGTCTACTACTTTACTGATCAGGTATTGTAAATGTTGATTTCTTTCCCTTTATTTCTACTAGATATTTCAATGAGGTACATGTATTCACAGAACCCAACATCTCAATGCTTCTTTACACTATTACGAAAAGCTGTTCTTAAACATGACCACATGTGCATCTGCCTAATCTAGAGATTATTTACAAGACCTATGTCACAATGTTAATTCTTTTATTTCTTGCTTAATTAAGTAGTTTCTATCCCTGCAAAAAGATTTTGATTTCATAAAAAAGCTATATTGTTATACATTCACCGGCATCGCAAACTGGACATGGAGCACAACTGAGGGAGATTTGAAAGAGTGCTGAAAATGCATCAGCCAGGCAGCAACACCTCCTAAAATAATGTCACAATCCTCATTGTAATCTCCGTACTTGCTTAGAATGCACTGATGAATTTGCACCAAAGTGTTGCTTACATAAAGGGAGCATATCATCTGGGAAACAGAGGTCACTAAAAACCACTTTGTTCAATGAAATTCAAATGTTTTAATCAATGACAAAGTTTCTTTCTTACAAGGTAGCTTCTTCCTTAAATCTCTAACCAGGTAATGGTTGTGTCAGTATTCAAACTAGACATAAATGGCATCCTTCATCTCTAAAAGAGAGCCTATGTGCCAGTTACTGGCAATTTTTGAATGGCTTTGTAAAGATGAAAGGGAGAAGCTTGGGAAGAAGCAGCAGAAAACCCATCACTGAGCAACCTTAAGGCATAATGACTTCCTGAAATCCTCAGGGACTCGGAGCTGGGAGGAGGCTGGGGAACGAGCACTCACCCTGAACTACTGAGTCACTGGCCACCAGCTCTCCTCTGCTGGTGCCCACTGCCCTTCTCCAACACTGCCCAGTCCTCAACCCTGATGGGGCCCAGCCTTGCCCTTTCCTCCCCACACAGCTCCTCATGCATTTCTCTGGAGGCAGGAATCACTGCTGCCTTGTCAGCCTGTTTCTGATTAACAGCCTGGTTTCATTTGCAAATAAATGCAAGCTATTGTTTAAAGACACAGCCTTTGGTACCCTGGCCATCACATATCATGTGGGCTACCAGGGTTCTTCCAGAGTGCCACCCAAACTTGCTGGCAGGTGGTACCGCCAGGGAAAAGGAAGAGATCCTACTTTACGTTGTCCAGGAAAGAAAGTCTGTATTTGTTCAGTGGGTCACTAAGCATCCTAACTTTGAAGTGAAAAATAACAAATGTAGAAATCAACCAGCACTTATTTAGAAATTGCTGCAGTATGGGAAATGAAGAAAAGCAGCAACAGCAACAAAAACCCCACCCCAAAGAGGAAAGCTGACAGGCTGAGGATGTCCTTGGATGCTTTCCAATAACAGGCAGGCACACTTCATGCTGCTCCAGCTACATAAAGGTGCTTTCTTGCAAATTCAGCAAGTGTGTTGCCATCAATAAACTGTTTTAAATAAGAAGCTTTGATGCAAATAGTTTGCTCTGATCTTTAGTTAGTGAAAGGAAAAAGTGTCTTACAGCAGCAAAGAGAATCTCTCTTCAGCAGATCATGAGTATGTCTTACACAAATACATATCCTTTAACTACTTTCAATACTTCTTTTCCATTTGAACTCTAGTATGATGTAACTCAAATAAATTGAGATCAGAATAAACATCTGATTTTAAAAGCAATACATACTATAATTATTTTTTAATAAAAGCATAAAGGTAAATTTAAATTAAATTGCTACTGCCTACCTAAAATTATTAATGGAAAATATTCAAAAATCATTTAACATTTGTCTATCTAAATACTTGAAATATTACTCAGAGTTAGCATGATTCACACCACTTTAAATACCCAGAACAGCACTTACTAATTTCTAGGCCCCCCACACTTGTTTTCAGATGCATCATGGAGCACATGCCAGCTCCCTGGTGCACGTACCAATGGAGACCCTTCAGGAAGAGAAACTTAAATATTCTGGGGCAAAATTCTGTCAGTGCAGAACAGAGGAAAATGGAGAGGTTCATCTTCACAGCACCCCAGACAGCCTCTGTGGGCAGGGGACAGAAACACATTAAGGCATTAGTTTTCCAAAACACACATTTTTTTGTTCATTAAAGTTGATATGGAAGATTTGTTAGGAGTGCAGAGGGAGCAGGTTAGACCAAAGCTTGATTTATTTCCTAGCTGGTGCAGATATAACTCATCTTGCAGGGATGGAGTTGCTTCTACCAAACAGGTAGAGAGGTGAGACATGAATCCTATAAATGTCACCCCAAATTGTCAACTCAGAGAGAATGAAAACATATGCACGAAACAAATCTTTCCAACAGATCAAGCCCCAAGCATCAGCAGCCTATTCCATGATACATTTGTTCTCATGTACAGTATTATAAAACTGCTGTTCACATTACTGCAGCAGTTTCCCCAACTAGTTTATGATCACCACAGGAATCAAAATTCATTTGGAGGGTTATGGGGAAATGCTGAGATTCATGCAAACAAGCAAGACCAAGTATTACTATAAATGCCTACAATATATAAACACAATTACAGTTTGAAAGTTAAAGAACTGAATTAAGAGTACTATCTGGCCAGAGAAAGCTGATTAAAGGCAACAGAGATAGAGAAAGTGAGATTATATCTAATTAGCTCAGAAAAAAAAGAAGCATCTCCTCCAATTCTAAGGCTGATTAATTAATTAAAATTAGAAAAATATTTGCTATGTAAATGTAAACCACTATATTTAAATTAAGAGTAGCTTATCTTTAGAATGAATTCTAGAATTAGAATCAGATTAAATTTAGAATTTAGAAGTAGCTCACCCTTATAAGGTTTAACAGTCATCTTTAGGAAAGGACCATAGATTATTAAGTGCAGATAAATACCTGACACAGCATACATCACAGGTCTTTCCATTTCTTTTCTCCATCATACATACCCCATATACTTAACATGAAGCAATACTTGGGCTTATCATGGGGTTCATTTCATACAGATCCTGTACTTTTGAAAGAATGAGAAAATGTCTTAGCACCTCTAAGACAGTCCTTAGAAAAATGACCTTTAAGAAAAAATAATTTTAAAAAAGAGAAGAAAATAACCCTTCTAACAGAAGTTTGAAAGTTGACTGCCTTCAAAAATCAAATTCTTCCTTTTCCAAAAGAAACATACAAGGAATGGAGTAAGTTAAAATGGAGAATATATCTCCAACATGTTAAAATGTAAAGCACTATGTCAAACCACAGCATCTTAACGGGAAAATTTTACATAGGAAACAAACAACAACATACACACATTTTCCAGGCAGCCCAAGGTCCTTCAAAGAGATCACATGAACGAATCAGGGTCAGCTGTAAGGAAAAAGTCCAGAACCAGTATCTCCCAAGCTCCAAGTCAGAGCTGGGTTCCCAAGCTATGCACATTTAGGCATATTTGGAAATTAAGGCAAATTAACTGTTCAAGTATGCTGAATTCATGTCTCTGGAAACCCAGAATCACAGAATGAGTTTGGGCAAGAAATAGCTCAACATTCCCTTGGAATTAATTACTGAACTCAGTTACTTTGCAGAGTCTACTGGCAGATGTTGGTAATGTTTCAGAATTTAAAAGTAACAATTATAAATAAAATAATTCAGAAAGGAATAGTATATGAGATTTGCAGACCCTGATCCCACAAACACACCATCAAATAGAACTGTTGGAAATAATGTTAAAAGCATAAGAGTTGATAGAAATAATTGGGAAGCTCCAGCTTCTTCTTGGTGTAGAGTCATAAAGAATATCTCCATACTATCATGCCAAGACCAGTCAATGTCATTTTCCACAGGCCAGAATAGCAGCTACAGCAGGGGTAGAAGAAAATTATTTAAGGAAGCTTTTCCAGTTTCAAAAGCAGAATTGCTATAATCATACCTTCCCATTTTCTCAAAAGTTTCATATTTTTTCTTAAGGTTTTACTAAAAAGTCTCTCATTCACCATCAAGCATGCTTTTTTACTAAGAAATATATTTTTTTGGCCAACATGCACCTTTGAGACAAATTTTCAAAGCCATTTCTGTAAAAGACATCATGGGAAGTGTAATAAAAAAGGGGAAAATAGGTCTATTTTAGATCCAAGGGAACAACAATGTTCAAATTAAAAAAAAAAAAAAAAGAAAATCTATTCCTTGAGGGATTTTTAGCAAGTTTAAAAAACATAATTTATAAGGAATATTCTCAGTGACAGTCAATCTAACAGAAGCTCCACTTAGACCAAAAATTAATAGCATCACACAAACCTTTACTTTTGTTGTCCATTTCTTTCATTGTGTTTCCTTGGCCAGACAGCACCCTTAACCAGCTTCAGGTCACTTCTAGTTATAGCGGTGTTTGCAATGAGCCACAGAGAGATCCCTCCTGTGAAGCTTGGACTTTGCAAGCTGGGAATTGGCTGTTTTTTTCTAAATTCTTGTTTGAAAATAAAAATTATCTTCACCCCTATATATTCTTGATAATTAGACACTGTATAAATACCACAAAAAGAATTGTGAATATTCAATTTAAAGTGTCATTCAGACCCATGTTCATATATATAAATAGACTAGAATGTACACAGACATAAAGAAACATCTACGTGTATTTTTATATATATATATATATATCTATACATATACACACACACATACACATATAGTCCTGGGTGCATGGCAATCATCTGCCCACAAATACACAATGGATATTCAATGCAAACATGAAACTTCAAATGCACAAACTACTTCTTAATACTCATCCTCCCATCAATTAATATGCTATAAATTATAATAATAAATATAAATTAATCCTAAATTAATGCTGAGTACTTGAAATATTTGGTACACACACTGAAAGTCTCTAGGCTTAACACCAAATTTGACCAGAGGATAATAGTCATAAGAACTCTCACCAGCTGTAGCCTCTTTCTGTCATTTTTAACATCCAAAGGGTAAAGAAAAACTAATCTGAGCCAGGGTTTCTTTCTGTATGCTACAGATAGTCATCTCTGGCATCAGCAGACTAAGTCCAGGCTTCACATTGATTTTCTTTTTTCCTGATGTATACAGTGAAATTGAAGACCTATGCATTTCTGCTAAATGAGGTTCTGCCTTAGCTAATAGCAAACTATGACAATGGTCTGCAAAGAATTGAGGAAAGGGAAGCAGTCTTTTAAAAAAATTCACCACAAGCAGCTGTAAATTCATAACTGTCAATAAAATTGCTGAGGTTTTTATATGCACATTAATAGCATGCTTCAGTGTAAAATGGGATTCTTAATTCTTTTCACAGAGCATTAAATCATATTTAAGATAAGAAAGAATCCTCAAGCAGCTACTGGCAGCTGCCCTCCCTATCAAAACCACTCTGATCTCTATGTTTGTACTTTGTTGACTTCAACAACAATCTAATTGCAAAAAAATCTTCTTGAAGTAAACCATAAAACAATAGTGTGCAACTACACAACTTATGTTGCTCTTCATTTACTCCAAGCAGAATTCCAGGAGCCTAATGTGTTTTCTTGTAATGCCAGTGAGATGTATTTCGAAAGGAAGGTAAGTCACAAGCAGAAGATGGTGCAGGACAGGGCTTCAGGTTCCTTCAGCTGCATGGGAAAACATTTTATCTTTACTGCATACTTCATGAGAGAGCACCCTACACCCTGTGAGGATGGAATAATTAACTGCTAGCAGGTTTCCCAAGAGTTTGTAATGACTCACTCAGGAAATCAGTGATACCTCCAGAAAACTGTTACCAAACTGTTTCTCAATTCCCAAATCCTGCTGGGCCCCAAAGTGCACCTTCTTACTCTTGCTTATGTTTCATCCTATCCCTCAAAAGTAACACGGAATGTACTAGACAAAATCTGGCCCTCTGATATCTTGTTCCTTAAGAGATTAACAAAACTAGGCAACAACCAGAGCATCTCCAACCACTTGTCTACCCATCTTTCCCTTAACTTCACTGCCAGTGCAAACTAGCTAAGGCACTAGGGCAGCACAGGAGCTGTGAATATTTAACCCATGACTGTTGCTAAAAAAAAAAAAAATTGTTAAAGTCAAAAAACTCTGTCACTAGGACAATATATCACTTGCATTTATTTAATATTATTATGAATTATTTCTTCTTAACCGTGGGACTTCCTTTTGGTAGGAATTTGACTCTGACTTGCAATATCTTTATCAGAACTCTACGCCTGTGCTCTCTGGCACGCTGTCCATCTGCCACCCTGTTATGTGTTTGCCACCCCTCTGCCCTATGCCCATCCCTCTGCTCCCAGGGTTCACATGAGCATTTCCACCCAGACCAAGGGGGTTTCTGGAAGACAACTCTGGTGTGCTCAGCTTGCACTCTCCTCCTACTCAGCTCAGTGTGCTGGCACAGCACATGAGGGATGAAGCAGCCGGCATTCGGCTTCCCAACCTTCTCCAGAGAAAATGACATCTTGAGTGACCCATTATTCCTGAACTGGGTTTTAATGAAATGCTGGTACTGTACACCACTACACAAAGAACGTATGCGGCTGCAAGTGATTAATTACAGTCTTGAAGAACCTAATGAGAGGCTCTCATGTTTAAAATACTTTATAGCAACTATTAATTTTTTCTCTCTAATTATCAGAATAGCAATGGAGTAATGCACCTTTCACCTCAAATTTGCTTATTTTTCATTTCCTTCATCCTATAGCTTTGTTTATGTTAGCTGTTGGTTATCTGCAACAACCAATCTTACTTCTCTTTTCAGTTTATAAACATAAAATACATCAAGGATGGAATCAAACAAAAAACTTTAATTTCATCAGAAGTAATTTTTTTTTCACAGAAATGTCTGCCCTAGGAAATTCACACTATTTTGTTTTCACATTTCCAAAGAGAATGAATTTTAGTATTGCAACTCTCACAGGGGTCTGTCTTCAGATGCTGAAAATGCTAAGCAGAAATAAATCACCTTTAAGAAGTGATGAGCATCTACTGTTGAGCACTGAAAATCTGTAATAGTGTGCAAACCCAAAAGTATTGACAATTTAGGCCTATGTACACTAACTTCGGGAAGCTACATTCTGATTCCATCCAAAATAGAAATAGGATTTTTCACCATGCTGACCTGTTTGACAAGTATGGACAGCCCTATGTTTTAAATAGGAATCTACACAAAAATCAAAGGAACCAGTATTTCAAAAATGGCTTTGCTTTTCTGTGCTGGACTGCAAGCAACTCTGAAACCAGTTATTGACCTTTTTCTTCTGTAGCCTGACCCAAAACCACTGTCCAGCACAGGACTTTCAGTACCAGGTCCTAACTGCTGAAGGAATACTGTTCATGCTGATATGAAGTTTCATATTGATCAAATGTAACAAACCCCCATTTAATCTTTCACTGATTTTAATACACTGAAAAAGACTTCAAAGAACTTGTTGCTTGCTGCTATCGTAGAACAAACAGAGTTATTGTGTGAAGAAATGAAGAAAGCACCCACACACTGAGATGACCTTTCTGAATACTTCTTTATGGTCGGTCTGAATGTTATTTTTCAAAGCCAAACTATTCTTAAACCTTTATTTTGTACAGCTGAAAACTGGCCAAAGCAGGAAGAGTAAAAAGAAACTCTGAGGCTGCTAATCCACATGCCCCTAAATTTATACCTTTCCCAAATGAAAGAAAACCAACCACACCCTATAAGTACATATGATTAATAACTACATTACAACATATAACCAATTTCAGGAAGCAGCAGTTATTTCAGGCATTCTAAAAATGATTTTCAATTTCACAGTAGGTCCGTGTACCTCTGCTTTTAGCTGCTGAAGTGGAGTCATGACACCTGGCTCAACAGAAGGCTGTGCATGCACTGCAGAGCCACAGGCACTGGCATGGTTTGTTAAAGTGCATTGAGGTTGCTGCTGCTCGAAGAGGACAGCCAGCTCAAGAACAATTATTTTGTCTTTTACCACTCCTGTTGCTGGTAGCTGCAGCCAAAGCACTTAAAATGCCATCTATTTGCTGCCATCTACAAGTGTCAGGATAGAACTAGACAAGCACAGACAACTATGGTAAATACGCTCGCCTTTGCAAGACTGATGGGAGGATGAAAGCCTCATTTTTGGGGAAAATTAATATGATGAATTTTGCTGGTCTGTCCCTCAAAACACAACTCACACGTGAAATAGTGCATCCTCAGAAATGAGCAGCATAATGATGCTTTATTGCTTGAAAAAGCCACATGCCCCAAGAGAATTTGTGTCATCATACACCAGAAGTAAGGCTGATGGGGCTGGCTTTAGGCTCTAATAAAAGAGGTGGAAAAGAGATGAAAAAACACCATGACAAAAGATGCTTTTGTTACTTGTTGAGATTAATCTGAATTAAAATGTGCTCATAGTTATAATTTCTTCTACAACTGGAGAAACTGCTAGTAGGAATAGCATGATTTTACTTTCCAGTGCCACTATAATTCTTATTCCTATCAAAGGAGGCTGAAAAAATTGCCAATTTATTTCATTAGGAAATGCAGCTAATTTACAGGAATGGTAATTTTCCCCCTACAAAATTGTATAATGAGCTTTAAACTCACTAAATAAAGGGTCTCTTCTCTGAGTGATTATGCTTAATTTACACAGGAATTAGTGGTGACTGGACCTCCTTTCAGAATAGCTTTAAAGAGGCTGCATTACAAAAAAAAATCAACAGCCTTGAAAAATATCCTAACAGTCGACAGAGTAAAGAAATACTTCTCTGTGCAGCAGAGCATACATACATTGTGTTCATAAATACCTTTTACACGATAAGCAAATAACTTTTAAATCAGGTATCACAACCCAGAAAATCTCTAATGCTGATTTTATATTAAATTACTCACTTAGGCATTATGCTGATAGAATGTATCGAAACACCTAAAAAAACAGATGGACAGCAATGCATCTTCAAAAGTTCCTGTCACTGTACGCAATGTTAACTATTTAACTATTTATCTAATCTATCTATTTATCTATTATTATTATTATCATCATCATCATCATTATTACTCTTATTACTATTATTTTATTGTGGGTTTTTTACTGGTTAGTCTATCCAAAGAATGGACAGCTTGGTTTATAGACAATTCTTACCAAACGTAATCCAGTTTTCATGTAGTTAAGTGGTAGCTAAAAACCCCCAGCATCTCCAAAATTCAGGTATTTTTGGATATTTGCATAGAAACTAGGCATCAGAAACCATTCCCAAGAGCAGCTTGTCAATGGTACCACTAAGGCAGTAGATATGGCACATAAATAGTATCTGTCCCTGGCAAGTTATTAAAGGTAATTAAAATTCCTGTTACCTAAAGCAGTTGACTCTGAGGGTGTGGAATTAGGAGAAATACATTTGGAAGTTTCAGTTAAAAAATCTCCACTTCTTCCTTCACAGTGTAGGAAGTCCTAATCATCTTTTCACCCTACCATAGAAGCGAGATTCACAATATTTAAGGTCTGGAAGGGGCCATTAAATCATGTAGCCTGTCCTCCTTTATCACGGAATTTCATAAAAGGTCTACAGATCACACAGAACCAGTGACATCTGTGCAAGTGGTTAACTAAATGTAAGCCATAATATCGTGAGTCGGCAACACAGACCAAGACCGTGCTATCACGGCAGCATAGACAGCTGACAGGGAATGAGGAGGAAATAATCTGAAAAGAAAGAAAAAAAAAAAAGAAAAGAAAAAAAAAAGAAAAGAAAAGAAAAAAAAAAAGTAGTATAGAAAATGAATCATGGGAATAATTGGGATGCAATCCATCCTCGGGAACCTGGCACACCCATCGTGACTGGGGCACCGGCGCTGCCTCCGAGCCAAACCGGGATGGGGCAGCGTTGCTGGCACACCATTGCCATCTGCTGGACAGGAGGCGGAATGTAGCTCGGGAGCGAGACCCAGCGAAGGGACAGCCGGCGGCCAAAGGGGCTGCCGTGGCTGCCCGGAAATCCCGCAGACCCGCCTTCTCCACATCCTTGCTTCGCTTTCACCCTTCCCACACCCACCCTGACGTGGTCGGACCTCCCTCGGAAGTCTGGAAGACGAGCAGTCCGACGGTGTGAAAGTGGATCTGGTAACTCATGCATAACCCAGCACCGCGCCAAGAACCCAGCCTGAGTCTGAGCTCTGCCGCGAGTACGGTGAACAAGAGCCCGAGGCGCCTCTGGCAAATGACACACACTACCTAGTTTCCAGCAGCTTTGACAGAAGGAAACCCTTGGATCAGGTTCCTCATGCAAAGTTACAAACGCTTTCTGGAGATGTTTTATGCCTGGGAGTCATTTGCCCGCTTTGGAACCAAACAAGACCGAAGTGGTTTTCTCTGACAGAGAAGTCTCTAGTTCGTCTTTTAGAAATCCACCCGTATGTGGGTGAAACATCTGCTTCTGAAAGTGGCTGCATCTCCATATGATGCATGCAAAAGGAGCATATGCCTCTTGAATACAAATGTAGTAAAGCACCTGTGAAAATGCTTTTTAAATCATAACCAGTATTTACTGAACTGACACAAACCACTTAAAATAATTTAGATAATAAGCACTATCAAAGAACACAAAATGAACTTACTAATACCTACAAAATGATGAGGGACAACTTGCTGACAGTATTGCCACTCAACAAAATTTGGTCACCACAGTAGCTCATATAAACCACTCAACCCACAGACTTAGATTATATGTGAATTTTGCATGACTGCACATAGCTGTTGGTAGAAACTGGATAACCTGGGTCACTTCTGGGAGAAGGACAGGTCCATCCCTAGTCTTCTTCCTCCCTCTCCCAGATCCAGTCACTGTTCAGGCTAAGGAGGCAGCTCCCAGAGGCTGGGTGAGCACCCCGATCCTGTACCACAGAGCCATAAACTGGTGTTTGTTGGTTTATATATACTGCACATACTGAACACTGCTCTGATACTTTAGGGAAACTGGGAATTGCTGCTCAATCTATTTGGATCAGCTGAGTGACTTCAAACAAGTAATTTCCCCCCACCCCTCCAGCATCTCACCTCCCTCCACCCCAGAAATAGGGTAATAACAGCAACCTCCTTTGTGTAGCAGCTTGAGACTATTGTTCATAAGAGGAAACTATTACTGCTGAAATTAAATCTTTATGAACTTCACCACATATGTGAATAACAGTGGTCCAGGAGCAATTTTCTAATCCATCTTCAGTGTTACTAATTTAAAAAAAACTTTGTTGGACTTTGTTATAGACTATGAATGTCTTTTAGAGGACACTCATCTCTTCTTTACCCTTGCCTTTTCCAGTCAGTTTTTCTCTCTTGCTCACCACAGCCCCCCTAACACTGCCACACTGGTTTATACTTGTCACACCAGCCATTTCATGACCTCTTGCCTCAGCCTTCACTGAGTGCCTGGCACAGAATATTGCTAAAACTCACAGCAACCTTCATTCTCCAAAGCATATGTAGGACTAAGACACAGCAACAATGCCCCAACACAACTAGCTGCTGATTTTTCTGAGGATTAAGGACCACCTGTAAGAAGAGGAGGGAAGGTTTATTTGCCATTGACCCCAAAGAATCATTTTTGCTTTGGACTCATTCTTCAGGGTACGTGGAAAAGGCACAGCATGCACAGCACTCCAGAGTGAGTTGCACTCACCCTGCAACTGAAGGAAGAGGTTCTTGCATCTCTAACATTAAAGCAAGGATACTTTCTCTTCTTTTTGGATACAATCAAGAATTAGTTTTGCAGATGAAGAAATGCTAAATATGCATAAATGCATTTAAAAACTGGGCAGAAGCACCCCTTCCATAATTCTTAGTTTTGACACTCCTCACATACTAACACTTGCTTCCCGACCTGCAGGATGACACACATTTCTGTGGTATTTTACCAGTACTAAGCACTGCAGGGTAAAATTTTATGCAGGCACAATATGAGTATAAATTACCAAAGTGGACACAGTATCTTTGTCCAAAATGGAGATAGTTTAACTCCATGAGGCAGTAAGCATCCAAAAGGCTTATGGTAGTACTGGTTTATGTATATGTTAGCAGGTATTACAGACAAATAGGAACTGGTCTATAGACCAAAATTTAGTGCTGAGCATCTGTCATCCCTACTGTATATATTTCAGATTTTTCTATTTCTCTGTTTAAACTTCAGACCAGCTCTGCTTTGTTGCCTTGTCCTGAAGCTCACTTGCACTTGGTGTGCATTCAAGAATCCCTGAGCACATCCTCTAGTTTAGTCTCATAAAAAAAGCATCAATTTCATGTTCTTCATGTTCTCCTGTTCAATCAAAACCAACCAAAGGGGACTGATTAGGAAATTCACTTCAGAGGAATATCCAGAGCTGAATTAAAACATGAATATAGATGCACTTGTTGAGATCACTTTTTGTGGTCCATTAAGTTTTGACAAATGACCGTATCTCAGATAACCACATGGAAGCTCATCACAAGAATAGGATTTGAATTTTTGCTGTAGTTACATTAGACAATGACTAAACCCCCCAAGGACTTTAAGCATATATATGCTGAATTGTTTCCTTCCAAAAAGAGCTAAATTATTTTCAGACTGAGCTTAATCACAGCTTACCATCTCAGCAGGCACACCTCCACTGAAACTGGCTTGTTGCCCTCTTTACAAGATCCTGTGGTTTTTATTGTCATAAAATATGCCACATTTCCATATTTTTCACTCACTGAATTACAGGGCATGGGATCCTGGGCACAGCCAGCATACCAGAGACACCAGCATCCCTGCTCACAACCAGATTACCCTTCTCAGCTGAAGGAGGAGATCCTGCTCTTGCCCACACTCGGGATAATCTGGATGTAGAGGAGAGGGCCCACACAGTAGCAGTGACAGGGCCCAGGCAACTCCCTTCCTCTAAGTGGGGCATAAACATCACTTAAGTTGTTTCTAGTTTGTAGCTTTGCAGCCTCAAAGTCAGGTTAGCAAAATGGCTGTTGTTCTGAAAGCATTACACAGAAAACAATAAAAGCTTAGGAAAAATTGTAACAGGGAACAGAAATTCCTCCATAAGCTACTATTGTGAATTTGTCCCAACTAATCATTTTGATCATCACTACGATTTAGCAGCATCTGATTGCTCAGGGACATTATCTTGGCAGTGTCAACCCAGACTGCAGGCAAACACCCAACATCATCGAAGCTACCACAGAAGTTAGTGTTAATTTGCAACACTGTGGAAAGGGCATGCAGACAGGAAAAAGGATGAAAATCACAAAAAGAAGGACATCCTCTCGTAAACCCAGATGTGGTCCCTCAGATCTTCCTCCTGAGGCACACTGACAAAACAGAGCCGTGAAATTGCTGTTCTATAAACACTCCTTCACCCTGGAAATTGGGAAATTTAAACAGTATCAGATTGAAACCTGTTCACTCTCAGGAAATCAATCAACATATGTTCTGCTTGATGCAAGTTTTAACACTTAAAAAAGTTTAAAAAGTGTTTTTTTTAAAGGATGTTAAAGAAATAGTAGGTAACAACCAAAACGTTGTTAGTTACCTGTTACATTTCAACAACTAGTGAACTACAAAATCCTCAGTCAATTTCTTCCTTTTTTTTTTTTGTAAGTCAAACACTCAGGTTGTTATCCTCTGACACAAAACAAAGATTTTACATTTTTGGATGGAAGAAATTAGTGCCTTGTCTTCCTGCTATATAAAACATCCCTTTTGCTATCATCCTTTTTCCACAGCTTTTAGAAAGCCTAATGGAAGTGGGAGCATACCTTTCACCTTTTCAAGACAGCACCTAAATTTTCATCTTACATATTCCAATAAGGCAGTTAGCATAAAATATTTAGAAGCACCACAAGACACAAATGTATCAGGGTAACTCATTGAGAACTGAAAGTCTCAGATACATCTCTCAGACAGCCACTGTTCTTATTCTTTCCTTCACTGATGGAATTACAGTAAGGAAAGAGTTATAAAATGGGGAATGTGACAGGTGCAGGTTAAGATGGCATCAAACAGAGATGAACTGATATTTTATTATTATTTTAATAAATAGATAATCTAACTGCTTTACTTAGATGCATTGGTTCCAGAGTAATTCTTTCTATTGCTCATGGTTTTTGGTGCTATATGAGAGTAAATCCCTACCACCTAAAGCCAATAGGAGAGCTAATCTTGACTGCCTATAAAAGGGAAGTACTGTACAACTCCTGAGACAAAGGGAAGAGTAGCATCATTTCAACTGATGTTTGCTATATTACAAATCTTGTTACAATGCTCATGATACTCTTAGGAAAATGTAAGGAAAATTTCCTGACCAGAATTTTGTGTTGTTTCAAAATTAAGAGTACAAAAGCAAAAGAGGTACCAAAGAAAAAACAGCAAAGAAACAGTGCCTGAAATGTTGTGGTGAAACAAAAAATTATCATGACCAGTGGAAATGAGCATGGAGTTCCCTTTCCAATACTGTCAGAAAGCCTGTCTGAGGAAGACGCCCAACAATGCCCAGCCCAAACCACAGTAAACAGATTAATATAAGATGATCTTTCTGTTAAGGCTCTTTTTAATAAACAGGCTCATCCAGAATACGACGTAAAAAAAAAAAAATTAAAGCACAAACCTTCACCAGTTTCTTTGAAGAAATAACTTACTTTCAACTGCTTCAGCATAGCAGCTCCCAGGTAAAAGCAAATAAGAAAAACAACCTCTAGAAATATTGCCATAAACTACATAGGTGTACTCACTAGTCACTTCTCTAGGAAGTTTCATGCATGCAAGGCATTGCCTTTGAGACCATTTGCCACAATAAAATTGAACACAGCTGAAGGTACAAGAAATTTCTCACATATGAGAAAATTTTAAAACATTAATTTTATCTCATTCTAAATAACCAGTCTCTGGAAAAATTGCACAAAATGTATTTGACACTTCAAGAATAAGGGATATTATTTTGAGGAGATACATCATATTTTTTCAGACAGTCTTGTGATACATTTCGGTCCTCACTTTACCCAAAAGACTCACTGTTTTTGCTGTATGAGCAGTAGATATGATATACTCCATTTCTGCTGGAAGGTGAAAAATATGCTAGAACATATGTACAATCTTAGGAGAACATATTGAAAATTATGTACAAAGTATATTAAAAAACTCCACAATATAAATAGTCAATTAGCTCCAGGACTAGGGGGGTTTTTTTGTACTTCTGCTGTTCAGAGGTAACTTTTTCAGCAAAAAAAACCTACATAGAGTTTTGAATTGGGGTAGCCAAATCCTACTCAGCAGGTCCTTTTAGATTTTCTTAATTCCAGGCCTAACATGAGGCACTAAAGCTAGGAAACCACCTCTTGAAATCCTTTCCTGAAGTGGAACCATGAGCTGAGTCTGCCAGGAAGAACTGTAAGACTCACCTCCTCATTTCTGAGCAGACAGAAGAAATTAAAATACAAATGAAAAGCATCCCTTCATCCTTCCTATTTGTCTATACCAGTCCTGTAACCCATCCTCAAAAAATTAAATTTATGGAAACACAACAATGTAACCAACTATGCACGCAGGAGATAAAATGGTGATGCAAGGTGATAATGGTGTGTCAAAGGGCAGAAGAAATTCAGAGTTGACGTCTGCAAAGAATATGTAACTCCATGTTCAGACTTGGATCTAGACAGTTTTAGTGGACGTATTTTATTTCTCTGTCACCCAGTGTTTAAATGCGCCTTCACATCTACCACACTTTTGTATGTGCATGCACAAATATACATTAAAAAAAAACTCAGGGAAAAAAGTGATAGTTGATGTAGAGCAATATTCCTCTGGCAGAGCAGTTTACAAAAGATGACAGAAAGCAGGCAGCTAAACCTCTGGAGAAGACGGCATGGGAAAATGAGAAAGCATAGTCAAAGAAGATCAGATAATTAGGGCACTGGTATAACAAACACAATTGAATTACTAGAATTTAAAATAAACATAGACTAGATCATAAACTTACAGGTGTTGTCAATGTACAGTAAACTTGAAGGAAAAATCCTCCGTGACTAAGGATGAGTGAGTTGTGTGATCAGTTAAAGAGAACAATCTGAATTCAAAATAAAAATGTCCCCAAGACAAAAAATTGCACCTGTGAAGGGAAGAAAGGAAAAAAATGTTATTAAAAAGAGAAAACAAAACAAACAAACAAAAAAACCCCACCAAGTAACAATTCTATGGAGTTGAGCAATAACAAAAAATATGTTCTACTAAGTTAAAACTACAGGGAGGAAAACACAGTCACTTTCTAAGAGGATCAAATGCTCAAACAGCATCAGTGTCAAGTGCTGAGAGTCTGTCAGTCTTACCACAAGAAAAAATGTGCCATGTACACTTTAATTAAATTCACAACACTGCAGTGCAAAGCTGTAACACCTTTCACAGTATATTAACAGTATAACAACTGCCTCTGGAGAGGCTGAGAAGTTAAAAAAGCTAAAAATGAACATTTGAATTTTAAAGTTGCTTGGGCAGCAACTAAGTACCAAATTAAGACTTTAATTTAGTGAGAGCAGTGATGTATACTAGAAAAACCGGATTTATTTTATAACAGCTGCGCACCGACAGAGGACGGCAATCCCTATCAGAGCCCTGATAGTGACCCAGGATATATCTTTTCACCATATGCTTCTAGTAGGGTCTCTTCACCACTCTTGGCTTGGACTAGATGATCTCCAGAGGTCCCTTGCAACCATTCTGTGATTATTTCCCCAGCTGAAGGGGAAGGAAGATGACACTGGTATAATTTAGGAAGCACACTCAGATCTATTCATTATACTAGATAGATAATAATTCAGTGTTAATAGTATTTTCATCAAGTCAAAGACTGGACGAGCAGAGGAATCTTAGTTATCCTGTAGTAAAAAAGTTATAGGGACACCAATGTTTACACACTGCATTTCTGTGAGATTTTCATTTAGTTAAAACAACTTCCAAGATTACTATAGCTGAAAGGAGTTGAAAATAAAAAAGAAACCCTCATGTTTATTGTGTTTAGAGTAAATATTGTTTGCTCAACTTCCTTGAAATATTGCCTTGAGTATTTATATTTATTTCTTCCTGCAACAGATGAAGAACGCTTTGAGGAGAAAAATGTAAACCCAATGACATCTGCAAACATTCTGACTAGCATCTGAAACAAATGTTATTGTATGACTAACCCCCTTCTTTGTTTATTCCCTTTAAAGAACAAAACAGGAGTTCAATTTTAGTTTTGCTGATTACAAAATATACTTACCATAAATTGCTGACTATCGGGTGCTAAGTGCTACTTACCTGCAAAACAAATCAAACAAACAGAGAGTTACTAAACAGCACAATGAACTACATAGAAGAGTGGATATAATTTAGGTGGCTTGATGATCATTCCTTTTTTGAATAGCAGAGTTAGATGAAAGAACAGAGTGAATCCAAGGATTCAGGAAAAAAAAAAATTAAGAACTCGAGCTGGAATACTGATGATGTAAGTGGAAAGCTCAGTCTCAGCAAAAGCGCTTTATGACTTCACTGTCCCCAAGGTGAAGGGAAAACTGCTAAAACTGAAACTTGTTTGCCCTGACTCTCAGAATTGCTTCTGTCTCACTTAAGACAAGCATCTGTAACATGGGATACAAGCTCTTTATGAGGTAGAGTCTCTAGCATATTTGTTTTCCAGACTAACTTCACAGGAACCATGAACCAATATTGTTTATCTTACACAGAATTTCACAATTTAAATGAATTCATTAGCAAACTCCACTAAGGCCTGTACACACTCACTAAGAGCTGAGTAAGAATAGGCCTATTACTGCATTTGACATTGCTGTGTCTTGGCCTCATTTTTCTTCTAAAAAACTTTTCTTCCTCTGAAAATTATAAACACCTGTTAAACTATAAGCAGCTGTTACTATCTCTCTATCAAAGGTGACAAAAATGCAAGGTTGCGAGTAATTAATAGCAGTATCTTTAATCAATGATACAATACCTCAATATCTTTAAACAATGATAGAAATGTTGGTTGGAAGGAGCCTCTGGACATCGTCTACTCCAACTTTCTTTATTGGGAGTGCATAAAATTAGATCAATTCTTGATTTTAGTGTTCTTTGAAATAGGAATTTCAAAAAAGAAGTTAAATAAAGGGACAACCCATGTTTCATTGACTAAATATTATAAATAACCAGTTCTCAGTATGTATTACAGTCAGACACTGCGTATTTTTATAGCAGAAACACTATTATTGTGGTACTTGGAGATACAAAGGTTTAAAGTTAGTAGGAGAGTTAATAGGAGTTAATAGGAGTATTTTGGTACTTGGAGATACAAAGGTTTGCTCATTCAAACCCCAACTTTGCAGGAAAATGTCTGAATACTCTTTGGTATGCACCATCTTTGACACTATTATACCAAATACATGTTATTTATCCCTTAAATCATAAAATGGATATGAATATGACAATTTTTTTAATACATAATCCATACCGTATCAAATCCATGCTTTTACTACATATACATGAAGTCTAAATTCTAAATTCATAGACCTATCCTGCATTCATATTGGGATCCTGGCAGCTTCCATAAGAGAGAATTCTGACAAGTTCATTTAGAAGTATCATCTGTTACAATCCACCATGGCAATGATTTCTTTTGCTTTGAAGATTTAAAACAAAATACAAATTTGAACAATAAAACTTGTCAAAACCAAAATATTTATTTTGGGAGAAAAGTAAATAAATAAAAACAGAGATGAAGGCAGTAGAAACAGTGCAGCCTTAAAAATGACAAGAAATTCTCTCTCTAATAGCTTTGCCATAACCTTTGTTAAATGCATTTCATCTCAGCTCAAAATTTGAAACAGGTCTCGTGTGTGGTCAAAATAAATCCAGAAAAGGTTCATAGGCATATTTTTCTTTTAAGCCAAGTTTGTTAATCAATCATGCTAGAGAGTATAGAAAAACAATCTTTAGATTCCTGACTATCAGGAACAGTTACTTTTCATATCTTGAATTCCCCATGTGACGTAAGGATATTAATACAATACACTATTCACAACATTATGACATGCTATAATTATCTCCATGGATGCCAGAAACAATTTTGACCATTGCGATAGACTGGGTACTATCCAAAAGAAACAAACTCAGTCTATATTTTAAAATATATGGGTACAAGTGCACTATACTTTGATCACACTGACAAAAACTTGAAGAAAGCCAAGAGCAGCTGGGGCTGGGAAAGGAGGATGCCAATTTAAACTTTGAGATTGACAGCTCTGTTTGGGATAAGGAAAGCTGAGTGGATGTTATTCAGCAAGGGAAAATCACTGTGGAGGAAGAGAAGATGTAGGAGTAATATATTAAAAATAAATATGGAACTTGAGGGCATGTTTAATGTAAAGCAAGCCAAATGCTTTGCTAAAAAATGTGGCCTTTGTGGTCTTTTGAAACTAGTACCATAATTTTTTTTTTCTCCCCTTGAGCTAAGTTCCTAGGCAGACATTAAAATATTTGTAAAAGGTAATTAGTATTCAGAAACACATTTTAGCATGAGAAATAGAAATGTGCCCTGAGGAGCTCAGCCTTGCTGCCCTGGGACAATTCTGTCCCCAACACCAAGTCTGGGCAAACGGCTTCCCAAGGCCTCGCACTGCCATGGTTCCAGGGGCACAACGTGACACCAGTGCCTGCTCCTGCGTGAGTGAATCCCAGGAATGCCCAAGAAAAGTGCCAGCAAGTGACAGTGAAGATTTTGGGTGGCACAGACACACAGGTCTGCCATCCTGGTGACACAGAGTGATAAGCACTGCTTGAGTCTTTAAGAATCTGGAAAAATCCGAACTTGCTAACCAGTTGGAAGGAAAGAAAAGCTGCTAAGAAAAGCTTCTCCAACTAAAACGAACTCTGGGAACAAATGTAATTTCCCAGGAGATCCACCTCCAGTGTTTGCACAGGTCTGTTACTTACATGCTGCTTGTAATAATAATTCTGGCGCAGGGTGCACTGCTTTAAGGAAGAACCAAGACTCGAAATTTTACACATCTTCTCCAACAAAAAGCTGACTGGCACTTCTGCACCTGCTCCTATTTAGCACAAGCAATCAAGCACATGTGATGTGGCTTCACAACCTTCCCAGTCCTGCCTTTTCATAGCACTTCATGCCCTGTTCTTCACTCCTGCACACTGGACAAGTTTTGCTTCAAGCTGGCCACAGAAACAAGGCCAAGATTTGGCCTCAAGAATTTCCCGTCCAAAAATTCCATTGATGCAACAGTTCCTGCCTTCATGTGACAATAATAAAATTGCACCAACAGTGCAATCTGATGCCATGCCCCTGAGGATCACTTAAAACTACTGGTTTGAATCCTACCATGCACATTTTCCTCCAGGAAGGAGAAATATAATACTCTCAATGATTTATAGGGAGCTGTTGAAAAGCCTTTGCCAACCTCAGGAAAAGTTGCTTTTACTGGGTTTGGAAAGAGGGGAAAACAACACAAAAACTGTAGATGTTCTTCTTGGTTTGCTTTTTGAAGCCATTAATTGATCAAATGGCTAAATCTTCATATAAATATCTGGCATAGCTGAGTGAGGCTACAAGATATAAGGATGTGCTTTCAGTGAACAGGCTGTGATTTATTTGTTACTCATAAGAAATTGCTTTACTCACATTTTGCACAGGCATGGCAAACCTGCACGGCTACAGATTTCTAAACTCACAAAAGAAGGTCTCCAGCTTCCAAGTTTTCACACATACATGTTATTCACACTAACAGTGTCAATGTCCACTGGGGCAAAAAGGAAAAGAGTTGTTTCTGTTTGCACAACGACCTCTATCTGTAGAAAAACTTTCCCTTTAAAGGGTAAGGAACATTCCTATAGCTCTCCTTCAAAATTCCTACTGTAATCCCAATAGAAAGCTGCAATATCTGGGCTTTACCAAAAATTTCTTATTAAAACTAACACTCTCCTTTGAGCCCAGAAGAGATCCCATGACCTAGTTTCTTCCACCTATGCTCAGATAAAAGGATTTATTTCTTTGGACAACAAATAAAAATACTTTAATGTTAAATTCTGTTTCTGTGTCTGTAATGCATATGTTATTTCTCTGATAGGGCTGTATTTCTGCTTCCTAAACACACCCTCTCCCCCAGTCTATATGTGCTATAACTGATCTACTTGGCTATATCCAAGTTTAATACACATTAATAAAATCTATTGCCTAAAAAGTTTTATTCACTTCCTAAAAATAGTGCTCCAGCTTTCAAAGGCATTTAAGGTGTAACTTCAAAGACGTTACACACTGACCTAATCAAAAGCATGTTGAACCCAAAATTTGGATCAAGTTTTTGGTGCTCAAAAAAAAGCATTTTTTTAGCATATTTCTTTGAAGTCAAAGACATTTAATTCACTTCTGGAACTATATGTTAAACATAATTTTTTAGAAATAATAATTAAAAAATCAGGAATTAAGTAGTTCCTAAAAAATAAATTTTAATGAACTTGCATCCACAAAGTTAGTGTTCTGGTATGAATCAGAACTTTATTTCTTATCAAGAACAACAATCACATCATTCTCTCCATCCATACAATGTGAACAGCAACTGTTATTCAAGTATTGGTAATGGGTAAAAAAAGGCTTATATCAAACCTAATGCCTTTTGGAATCAATAGTGTTAAAAATAAAAAATTGTATTTAAATTAAAAGTAGAGCTCAGTGTACTCTCATTATACCCACACACCTACCATAGCAATGCACTTCACTTCTTTTTTAAAAATATCTCTTGAAATTATGGGGCAAAATCCTGGAATTCTCACTTAAACAATCATTAAGTTTTGCTGGACCAAGGACTGTAGATTTTGAGCTTAGAAGAGAATCTGGACAGGGAAATTTCTCCTGCCAATAGATCTTTATGCAATACCTTGATTTCTGTTAAAGTCTGGCTTGATCTGGGTAAATTCTCAGGTGGATTGCAACAATTACTACTGAATATACAAACTCAGTTGATTAGCTTTAAAAAATCTGCACCTCTTCCCTATAAACAAGTTCATAGGGAACTTGTCAGGATGAAAGCTGGTACATGAAAGCTGCAGCATGGTTGATCACCTTGCTTTCAGCTTTTCCTAGTATGGCGATACAAAAGCTCGAGATTTCATTTTCAAAAACACTCCTTTCTCCAAACATCAAACACTCATTCATGTTACCAGCACAAAAACTACGTAGAAACAGCCACAATAAGAGCTGTGATCATACATGCAATTATGCACTACAAGAAATTGATGGAAGTTTTGTTCCAGAAGCTGGCAAATTTGCATGCATTTATCCAGTCTGTGCTTTGGATAAAGTCATTCATCCCAACAAACAATCTCAGAAGCTCAGTGGTCAGCAGGGTTAAAATTGTGCTTGTGCTAAAAGGTGACATTTGAAATGCAGTATAGATGCCGTTATTTTTAGCTTTGCACATTAATATAAACTCCCAGTGACACAAAATACAATAATGCTGAGCTTTGCTAGGCAAAACCTGATCTAAACCAACACAACAGGGGTTCATACAATTTAGTCTGCAGTTCCATGAATTCAAGGTAAATACTCCTATGGATCAATCTAGTTCAAAGAGGTTTTTTGTCTAAAAACTTAGAGACACTGCAGTCACTGTCAGTGCCTGACCTTAATGCAAATATCAGCTGATTATCTGGCAGACATCCCCTTTTTGACAGGCAGTTTCTGTTTCATTTTTAGCTGTATAAGCCTTTCCAAACCATTGATCATTCCATCTCTCATCAGCACGGCTATTTCCTACTCTCTCTCATTGAATTTTAAATACTGGAATAGAAATTATTCTTTTGATAACTTCCTTAATACTTTCCTGTTCCAAAATAAGCCTCTTCAATATCCTTTAATATTTCCATTCTTTTCCTTATTTTGAACTCACATGTCATTTATTCATCACATGCCTCTATTTGTTTATTGATATTTCTGCATTCTGCATTCTGCCTAAGCCCTCTCACTGTTACAGATACATTTAACACTAACTTGTTATTTTCCAGTTAAATATCTGTTTCATATATTCTCTCATATTAAATAGAAAATATAGAAATGCTGCAATTATGGAGAATTTGAAATCATGACTTCGTAATCACAAATACTAGAACCAGCTTTCAGATGGAATTCACCTTATTTAGTTTGCTTCACCAACAGGCTATCCAAAACAAAACTCTTAAGTGGATTAAAAAGCACTAGTTAAATGTTCAGTTGCATGATTTGGCTTAAATTGCTTGTAAGAGCATAAAATTATGCCAAATAAAGCATACAATTGAAAAAAATTCAGTCACTATTCTAAGGAAATGGCTATTTTTGTTTAGCCATGGAAAAATACTCTGAGTTGGAATGCACAGGGACCCAGTGTACACACTGAGTACACATCATTCAGTCTCTTTCACAATGGCTCTTCCTCAGCAGAAATGCACATACAAAGATCATGCCCAGTCTACTGACACATCAGCAAAGTCCCTGGCCAATGTGGGCTCCCTGAACTGTGACCTTTCCATGATGTGTCAAGCCTTTCCACAAGCATGCAAGGTGCAGGCACTGGGGAGCATCTGGGATTTACCAAGCAAATTGCAGACACACTGCTACTCCTGTCCATGTGGTCAGGAAATAACGGGGCACGACAGGATCAAACAAAATGCTACCATATGCACTGAAATGCCAGGCAAATTACTCCTGAACACAATGTCTACCCTGAAAAACATAAATGGCATATTGAGCAAAAGGCTGCCCCTGCAGACCTCCATGTCAAAGTCAGTCTGGTTTTGTTTCTGTTTCGTGTATTTTTACAACTGTTCCTTCTGAACACTGCTCCAAGGACTCACCACATTCTTGTTTAAAACATTTTTCTAATTAACAGTCTTCATCTATTCCTTCCCATTACACCTATTAGTGGTAATGGACTTCAGAGAGCAGTAAGATGCCTTTCAAAGTGTTCATTTGACTTCTCTGAACAACCAAACTCTTTTATTCCTCCCTATTCCCAATAATCAATCATTTTCATAGCCCTGCTTTGTACCTGCTCCACTTGAATTTCATCTCTAGCAGGACTTGAGCTACATTTAAAAACCATCTCTGGAAATTCCTGAGCCAATAACTTTTGCCTTTTTATTTTCAGCATGATACTAGTGGCTGGTGTTGGTGGTTCATGGTATGGCTTAGCAGAACACACCAGTACCTACTGGTCAAACATTTCCAGACTGGTGGAAATCTCTGGAAATGGTGGCTCACACTCCATAAACAGTTCTTGTTATCTGTCCCCAGCCACTGCACTACAGTTCTGTTGATCAAGTATTTTTAAGACAAGGTGGTCAAATACTGAAACAGCTTGCCCAGAGGAGCTGCAGATCTCCCTCCTTGGAGGTATTTAAGATTCAAGTGGACACAGCCCTGACAGAGAAACCTGATCTAATCAGACCTGCTTTGACAACAAGGGTCTGTACTAGATGACCTCCTGGAGGTCTCTTTCAACTTAAGTTATTTTAGAGTCCTTTTATTCTAGTGACAGCCAGTTTCTTAAGACTGTTGAACTGTTATTATACATAAGGTACTACTCTTTTCACCTATTTTGCAAGATTTAAGCCAGTGCAGCAATTTAATTTTATCCTTTTTCCTAAGTGCAACAATAAAGCTGTGTTTTTCATTTGTTGCAGGCTTTTTGTCCACTTCTTAAGGTCTGTTTTGAAAGTGGTTATTTGTCCAAGTAGATATGGAGTCTTTCTTTACATTTTTTCCCAAGAAAGGCCAGAATAATTCAGGGTTTTTTACAGAGTTTGTACCTCTGACCTATGGAATCCTAGTCTGGCCCTATATTCAGTTCTTGAGCTCATCGCTGTAGCTATCAATATGAACGAGACTCCTTAAAATTGATGCTTTCAAAGTTAGAAGATAAAACAAATTACAGACCTACTTTTGTCCATTCAATCAATAAATTTAGGTAGCATTACAGGGAGACGTCTTCGCAGACATCATTTTGGTGTGCTTAAGTCTAGCCCAACAGAGCACAATCCCCTGCTAGCACAGGGGCTATTAAGTAAAGAAATCTCTTACATATCCTGAAACAACTGGGTTCAACCATCATTCTCCAATATATATTTAACAAGTAATACAGCATGGCTGTTGTGCATCTTGTTGTGTGGCTGTGAGTCAGAGTCATATTCAAGGAATATAAAAATCACAATTCATTTTGCAGTATTCATGATGCAATGTATGAACACAGGTGTTCGCTGAGCAATAATGAATGATGAGACTAAAAGCCAGACATCTGCACTGAGTAATGTGAACAACTCCTGTTTGCTCCTCAAGAAGCACAGAGGATATGCACCTTTAAGCTGCAAATGCTTAACTGTATCAGCTGTCAGGTGCATGTCTCCCCTCAACAATCTGCAGAATAGAGACTTGAATTATTTCTGCTCAATTAATCATATTTTATTCAGCATGGAACTCCGTAGTCCACTGAGAGCATGCACCCACACACACCTTTCACCTTAACCTTTCAGGCCAGGAAGCTAACCATTCCTGGAGGCAAAAGAGCCTGGTCTTGCTACAGAGTCAATAAACCATCTGTTCTCACAGGATGTGGCCAGTTTGAATACAAAGCTAATTCCCTGCTCACAGGTGGGTATCATACAGACATACCACAAATAAAGACTACTTCAGCTTGTAGTCAGCGCTGTGGGAGTTAGCACCAGCTGGTAGAGGCTGGTATCTTCTCAGCTCTCTCCAAGTACACTTTCAACAACTGGGAGAGCTGGCCCTCATATTATGTTTTCTGCTGTAATCTTAAACTATCTGGAGCCCTTCAGTACTTCACTTGACTTTATTCTAGTCCGCTAATTTACTTGTTCCAGCTCTTGCAAGTCCTGAGAGCGTACACTTTTTAATATCTGAAATAGAGCTCTTTGAAATCATGCTGCCAAAGCAGATGCACATATTTCTAGCTTGAAGCAAAAGGGTAACTAACATTCTAAAATTAAAAAAAAAAAATTAGCACAAGGCAGGTAGTGCTTCCCTGCTGACAAATACGTAAGACAATGTAGCAGATGTGCACTTTTGAAATGCAGGTGGGCTTTTATTCCTGGCAGTGTAATTAGAGAGGTAATTCCAGATGTGGGGAATACAACACCCTCAAAAAAGGATTTGCAATGACATAGCACAGAGGAAGACTGGAGCAAACTGGCACCATCTAGAAAGCTGAAGAGAGCCAAACAAATTATGGCCCAGGCTCTTTGGAGCCCTGTCCCCCCCTTCAGTGGGAACTGCACAGGAAAAGGATGATTGTGAGAGGGTAAGTGACAGGTATAGGCTTCACTGCGCATGGAAAGGGGTGTAAATTACAACCCCTTGTGCATACAGAGGCAAAGCAAGGTTCACAATGCCTTATTATATTAAGCCACATTATGAAAATGACTGTTTACATTGGTTCATTAATGTTTGTACAGGGCTGTGAACAAGTGGTAAGTACCAGCACAGGCATCAGCATGGTATCTCAACTTTGGTATGTTCATGAGTGTTGTAACAAAAGAAGACACACTTTACTCATAACAATTGCCCATGAAACATGGTGTTTAGCATATTGTCTCTCTACATCATTTCTGACCACACAAAGTCAGAAAAGGGTATCATTAGTGTGTACTGTTAGACTGAGTAATTTATTCTTCCAAAAGACAATGTGTGCAATCATCAATAAATTAACAAATTCAACCCACTAAACTCACACATTTGGCACTGCAAGGCTATGTAAGTTCTGTGTTGTTAAAATACCTTTAGTCAGATTTAGTACAGTGCCTTATGTTGTACTGTCTGGTGAAAGGAGGTTATTTCTCAGCTTTCTAATTTTTCTTTGTTTTTTTAATTATTTTGTAACTCTAGCAGATCCCAAATCAAGATGAGGTTTTAGGATTAAGTGCTGAGATTTATTGCCTGAGCTGAGTACCTCAGCATCTCAGAAAGTCAGTTTTGTTAGGATGCCAGCTGGAGCAATAAACACTGATAACAGAAGGAATATCTGTCCTCTCTGCTGGGTAAAAGAGTGAAAGCAAGGGGGACTGCAAATTATTCTCTCCTCCAAACTCTGTGCCCTTGCAGGGCAGGCCCTTTCCTCCAGACAGGCTTTCAGCTGAGCAATACCTGCTCATTTCCTGGATCAAAGCAAATTCTACATGGCCTTTCTTGGTGCCCTTTCCTCTATCTCTCTGCCATCCCCAAAGGCTGTCTGTGTCTCTCTGCCTCTCCTGGCTGCAGAGGCAGAACTCACCCTGTGACCCTGTCAGCCCTGCTCCAGCAGCCTCTTCTCCACAGGCTTCCCCAGCAGCAATCAGGGGAAGGGCAGCCCTGTGCCCCTGAAAGGGGTCACAGGGGCCAGGGCAGGCTTCCCCTCCCCTTAGCTACAGCCTGTTAGAGGAGCATATGGCAGGAAGGGAACTGTTAAAACTTCAAGCAGGTTAATAATGAAAAACCCTCGAAGACTGGGGTTGAGGCCAATCTCACTTAATACTAGTATTAACAACTGGCATAAAAATATAAAAGCAAACAAACAAACAAATTCCCTGAGACCTAAATGTCTGGAGGGAGGGTTGGGGGTTCACATAGCAGGGGCTGGATTATCTGGAAGGGTAATAGAAGTGGGATGAAATTTAATAGGAGTGTGCGAGGTCAGAAGCTTTGGGACTAATAACAAGACTTTCTGCTAAAAACTTGTTGTCAGATAGAGGAGCTATGCAGGGAGAAGTATATTTGTAGAATATGGGATGTCTGCAAATCATCAGCCATGAAAAGAGTAAACACACCAGGTAATCTATACTCAGAAGAGTGAAGGAAGATTAATTTTCATGGTAAAGGCCCCTATGAGAGCTCCTCCTTTGAAATACTACGGACAATGCCAACCATGTTGGAAAGAGTCCTTCCAACCAGAACAGCTCCAGAAGTAGATTTCAAAACCAGCACGATAACATTCTGATGCAACAGGACTAAACAACTTCACTTTTTACTCCAGCAAGACCAGGATAGGAAGGATAGTATTCCTGTCTGGTCATTTACCAGGCAAATTAAACAGTCCAAAAGGGAGATTAAAAGACATGCTGGTATAGGTTTTAGAAGAAAATAAGAAAAAAATAAGTCTAGCAGAAGATTTTTGGAAGTGCCTCCCCATCAGAGTCCCATCATCTTAGATGGGGTTTGAAAAGTTCATAGAAAAGTGAAGGTCAGAGGAACAAATGATGAAACAGGACCTGATTTACAGTAGAAAAACTACTTCCTATATGCTACATATTGGCCCCAGACTGTTTTCCAAAATTTTCCTCTGTGTTTCTCTGCAGGAAACTTCCACACAAATTACTTTTTTTGAGCACTGCTGAACAGCAGTGGCAAGGTTTTCCCCCTCCATTTCGTGCAAAAGTGCCAATAGCTTTTTCACTTTTCACACTAACGCTGTAACACTGCATCTCTCAAACACCTGAAGGTACACCTGACAGCTTGTACCTGCTGTACCCCACAAAACCTCTTTGCAACACAGGAAAGTAAAATGTGCCCATTCTGCCTTGCTCCAGCTGCCTCCCCTCAGCTGATTGTTACTATTTTTGTAATTTCTGAAAGAGCATGGTGCATTCCTTCAAACCTGTGCTGTCACACTTCCCTAGCCTACAATGAGCCACCTGTAAGAAATACAGCATCTCCACTGCTTCCTCCACCCAAATGCCATTGCAGATCCATCCCTTCCCATTAAACAAGACCATTTGTTGTAGAGCAGCCCTGTCCTTAGCCTTGCACCACAGTAACTCCCCACTGGTTATCCTTAGAGAGAAAAAGCATGCAAAATACAAATCAGGCTGCCAGAAGGACTAAACCCTGTGAAAGACAAAATCTGCAACAAGGAGGCCTGAAAATTTGTATAAATAAGGCAACAGCAAGTATTTTGAGGAATGAGTTAAAGGAAGTAAAGAAAAAGTGGAATAGAATAGTTTTCATGGTCTCAAATTCTAAAAGCACCAGAGACACACACAGCTCCTCAGAGTTCTCCCTGTGCCTGAGAGTGACTTCAGGAAGCCAGAAACATCTCAGCAATGGTGCTAAGCAAAGTGGAAATGTGTTCTGTGTTTTCCTTGACTAGACCCACGCACTACAGAAACAGCTGCTGGAGAAGGACAGCCAACAGCTCAGAGCTCCAGCTTGGATGGTTCGCAGAAAGAGCAGAAAAGAAGTTAAATTGAATGGGCAGAAAATGAAGGGCTTCCCTCAGAGGGATGTGTCCGCAATCCCCTGATAATAAACAGCAAAGACATTTCTTGAGAGAGATGTTTGCTGTTGAAAATATTAATTTAATCAGATTAGGTTTGGTACACATTTGAACAGAAAAAACCAAGAACAATCTTGTCAATTTGAACAACACTGAACTTGAAATATTTCTATGGTCCTAAACCAGAATATTACAGAATTCTAACTTTTCCAAGTAGAATGACAGAAAATTCAAAAATGTTCAGCTCTCCTGGGGAATGGAAATTCCAGTTTCCAGTCAGCTTTCTCAGGTGTCACTGACAAAACTGGGCTTTGGATTGTCCCCATGCTTTAAGTTTGCTTTAAGTGGGCTCACAATATTTTTGCCTTTCACTAGGGCAAAAAACCACATTTATTATGTAACTAATAGCAGCACTGACCTCTTCTGTTGCACCCTTCCAGGCTAGCTTTATTTTGTAGGCTGGAGACAAAGGTCCCTTCTTAAAAGTTAGGTGCCAACTGCTAAGCCATGAATTTAAATAAACAAAAAGACATTTACAGGCCACAAGCCAGAGGCATGATCAGTTCCTCCTGACACTACATCTATCACCTGGACTTTGCTTTTCCAACACCCTCTGAGTCAAGCCCAGTGCTCAAAGCTGCATCTAGTTTGTAAGTAAAACAAGCAAAAGCTGGCTCCTTCTGTTCAAGGGCAAAGGTCTTTTTCACCTGCTCTAGGAGAACCACTTAAAAATTCCAAAGGCCTTAAAAATTTCAACATAAATGAGCTCCAAAAAAAGTTCAAGAGAAACAATTTTCTCCCTTCTTTGAGGTTTCCATGTTAGAATCAGTCTTTCACAATGACTGCACATTAGAAAACTGAAATTGTTGCCAACATGAACACTACACTTAGATCACAATATGAATTAATGAGCTTGCTTTCCACCTTTATCTCCCCCTTCTTCAATGCTTTCCTCCCCCTCCCAAATAAATGAGCAGTGTTCCTAATAAAGTGCTTGAAAGGAAGGCTGGGAAATTTAATAATAAAAAGCTCTCTGAAATTAAGTTTCTGGCACTGCTTTAAAAAAAAAGAAAATGTTATTACTTGGTCCTTTGCTTTTCCCCAAAGCAAATTTCAGTCCTTTGAGGACTGCACAAATATAAAGCAGATAATTTACAAACCTTTTATTCGGCAATTTGCCTGGTCCAAATAATCAACTATAATAGGAATTTCCAACTGAGTATTTAAAGATTCTAGTATAGAAAGAGGAACTGCACATTGTAGAAAAAGAAAGTCTCTGTCTAAACTATCAAATACTAGACTTTCAATGGGGCACAAATTGTTGAGCATGTTAATGTTCATAGGAAATAGAAGGGAGCATTAAGAAGAGAAAACCCAATAATAATTGCTGGAGTTCTTATCACATAATAAGTTTCCTAATCTCGGCTCTTTTGCGCTTGCTGCACTGAACATGACAAAGAGGAAAATATCAAGTTTGCCTCAAATTATTCAAGTCCAGAACCACAAATGAGAAAATATTTAGTGAAGCAAACCCAGACTTTTTCTCTGCTCATGTCTTATCAAAAGGAGTTATCAAAATACTCTTGACAATTCAGGAAACTAAAAAAGTTCAACTAAGTTGGTGAAAACTTAATCAGGAAAACAAATGCAAGGCTAATTCTCTATTTTGCATCAGCTACAATGTTTTCAGGCTCTTTCTTACATAGCTCTCAAAGAACAACGTACGAAAATCAGGCTCCACTGAATTTTCTAGGAATTTTCCTGTTGCACTGCGTCAGGACTGTGCCATAATGCAATACAAAATTCTGTAGAATCATTTAGCAAAGGACCTACAGGCTAAACTAAGAGGATCTGATATTGACATACATAACATGGTCACCTTCCTTGTGAAATAAAAATAGGCCAAGAAATTGGACTTGGAGTTTCAGGCTGAAAAGCTGTTAGGTCCTGTGCAAGTTTAAGTTTAGTCAGATTAAAATTTTGAAACCTATGCAAATGACACCTTGACATTTACAGGCAGGGAGCTCGTCAAACTATTAATTTTTGACTGAGAAAAGTTGAGAAGAGGCATACATGTATCAGAAGCAGACAGCTGGCTCTGACATCCGTTTTGCAATTAGTATGTTGTCTATCCAACAACAGCAAAGCATTCAGATGGATCAAAGGTACAAATTCTGCGCCATTCTTCACATGCTCAGAAAATTCTACTGGAAATTGTGTTTTAAATTGGCCACAATTTTCATGACTACAGATAATTCCTAAACAGCTTCTTCCAAATTTAGAAGAAATGATGGACAAACAGTTATTTTTCAATCACTACTTTAAATAAAATCAAGGGTTGAGACTATATAAGTGAAATTTTGACCCTATGAAATATAAAGAGAAGTTACGTATGCCAGAATTTAAGATCTAAATTCAAGCACCACTTCAGCCTTACCTACCAGATCACTTATTTGGTGTAAATCTTTAATGCAAAACAATACCTGTTTTATTCTTTTACCTTAACTCTAAAACTTCTAATCACTTTCTACACACAAAGTTTAGCTATGAAATATGTGTAACTAGTGTACTGAAACATTCCACAGAATCTTGATTCTATTTAGATTTATCTCTCACATACATATTTGTGAAAAATATACATAAAAGATTTTATCTGTGGAACTGTCTCCAATACTAATATCAAAAGAAGAAATCTATGAAGGCTTACAGAAACCTCTTTTGCTCCCACAGGAAAAGTCAAGATCTTCTGAACAACTACCAAGAATAGGATTTTTGCATATAGATTTCTGATTCAGCTACAAATAAGTTGCTATGATGTGGCTGGATAACTCCCTTTGCTTTGAGGACGAAAGGAGGCTTAGAAACAAAGCCTCATTGACACATTAAGCATGTTAAGTGTAGAAGGGTTAAAAAGCATCATCTTCTTCCTTACAAGAGCAACATGGAAAGGTGCTTCCATGCCACCGCTGCTGGCATATTTAAGGCTGTGGTGGGGCTGGAGGGATCCAAGCCTCTATTGCTCCTACAAACGCCTCTTTCAGCAAGATCTGTTAGCACAGCTCTTGGCTGTCTCCTGTCTTGCAAGCAGTCCCAAGCATTTCCAAAATCCTGTGTCTTTGAAACAGCACAGAAGACACAGTCTTCCCTGGTTTAGCTTAATTAAAGCATGTCCCCCTGATAAAAGGTCAGGTTATGCCTTTAAAAGGTTACATTACGCCACATAATCAAATTAGGTTTTGCTGTGGATAGGCACAACTAAAGGTGCTCGGTTTTTTCCTTATGAATAGGAATTGTATATTTATACCAAGAGCAAAAAGAGCTCAGTGAAAACTGACAAAGTGTGTATAATCCTTGGATGAATTAGAAAAGCCAGAATCCTGTAAGAAGGATTCCTAAGTGGAGAATCTCATCTTGAAAGATGCTACTTTTCAGAGGTGAAAAGGGAGCAGAGAGAGATTATCCCTCTACATCTTCTTCATGCCTGGTGTAAAATAAAGTGGGGTTTTCTGAAAAAAACCCAACAAAACAAATTAAACCATGTAGCTTATGGATTCACTATAGAGCTAAGCCAGCTGTGCTCAGAGGAGAGATGCTCTGCTCCTGAAAAGGAATCATTCATGGCTTCTAGCATCAAGGGGAACAGAGTTTTTATGCACGCTTCCAGAGAAACAATTAACAGGGACCTTCAGCTTTACTCAGCTGAAAATGTCAGAAAATGGACTTCTCTAGTTTTAGAATGAATTCAGAAGAACGTAACCAAATAAAAATACATAAGATTCCACATTTCTGGAGCCTGTTTCTGATATTCTTCAGACTGACAAAAAGGGTTTGGCTGAGAAGAGCCAGATGTGTCCTTTCATTAACAACAGGCTGCATTTCATTTGAGAAGACACCATTTCACTTCAGAAGACACCCCACTCTACCACACATCACCTGCTTTGACAATGCAGAAGTCTGGGAGAAGTGGTACTTGCTCTTACAACACCATTTGAAGGATCCTCGACAGATGTCGAACAAGGACACACACTGAGGGCATTGAAAAGCCACTAGGACACAGCTTTGATGCTGATGTCCCTGAAGGGGGTTGCACCACACAGTGGGCTGTACATCCCAGTGCCAGGGAGGACAGCAGCTCCCTGGGTCTCTGTGTGTCTTAGTGCCACTGCACGGGGGTGGCTCACCACAGCTCAGCACCCCTCCGACTACTGCACCATTCCTTTCACTGTTACTGTCCTACAGGATTACTTTTAAATTGCAGAGCTTAGACTAACCTGGAAAGTTAAACCCTCTGGAGACTGAGTGCAAATAGGATTACCTGTAACTCCCACTTCTCACCCAGCTGCACCACCATGGCTCCTCTGACCTCTGCAGTGGAACAGAAATCACACAGCAGAATAACAAAGGATTTGGGGGAGGGGCGGTATTTTACTTTTTCCTCCCAGGAGAAAGGAAGTCAGAGGTAAGAAACACTATCTGTTAATATTTTCATTTTGACTGTACACTTCCTCCTTTTCTGGCTTGTGACATTTCACTGCTGCTGCTGACTGAGGTCTGCCACACTTCCCCACACAGGGGACAGCACAGGTGAGCCAGTCTGGCAAAGACTGACCCTTGAACACTCATATGCCTCACTCAGCTCAATAGGGCTCTCCTCTCCAGCACCAGTTTTTATTCTCATCCCTGTCCTTCAGCAGGAGCAGTGCAGTGCAATCCCTTAATCTCTGGTGCAATAAAAATAAGTGCTGCTCACTGTTGCAAAGTTTCCAGACAGCCCTGCCTGGGAGCTTTCATACTACACTGACGGACTGGAGTTTCCATTGCCTTCCTGGCACCTCGGACACCAGCACCTCAGAGGATTATACTTCTGCCCATTCAAGCAATAATAGTGAGTTTCTGGGTAAACAGAAATGTAATATTTCAGGGTGAAATAGAAGATTTTTAAACAGAAAGTTACTTGACTGAAATGGATGTGATAGCCTTATGTCAATTCCTGTACTTTTTATCTACAGGGAACATCACCTCCTACAGTCTTTTGAGAGAGACCTACAGCAACCAACAGAGAACAGCTGAAATCAAACACTCTTAATTTGCCTCTTTGGTTCTGCATTTCAGCCTTCAGAAAACTTTGGGTTGGCCAGTTCAAGAAACAGACTTGAATCTGAAATCCAAGCCCAGAGGAAAGATGCAAAAAACCTCTGGGCTCCTTGGAGTTCAGTGTTCAAGACATCCTAAAACATTCTAGTTGTGGTACTGTTGCTGACGGACACATGAGCCTCAGAAAATGTGATCTCTTCATTCAATGCAGTCCTACAGCAACTGGAGATTTTCCCATCTTCATTTCAGTCAATATTTCTTTTAAATCTTTTTACCCGCACATAAAGTGGGGCTAATGTTTCAGAACTGCATCAGTCTTGTACAATAACCAGCACTAAATACTCCTGTCCATAGAGTTTGCTTATTATGACCCTGAATCTCCTGATAATTTTCATATTACTCTATATGGCTATATATTTGCCTTCATGTATCTCCTTGGTTCCTATTGTAGATGTAGGAACTTTCCTAGACTCTCCTGTAAATAATCCTTGTAGACAAAACAAAACAAAACAACAACAAAAAAAAGAAGAAAAAGTAGCAGTGAAATATTTTCTGTTAATAAAAACAGCTTAGGCAATAGGTTAAACTCATTCCTCCCAGAGGATGGGAGATTCCCTTCCGATTAGATTTCAGTGGAGTAGGAAGCAGACAATTAGATGATGGGACAACATCTCCCACTCTGGAAAGACTGTTTGAAGCGTTTCAAGTATTTTTTTTAAACATAATTAAATGATAAACATATTTGGTTTTCAGTTTTTAAAACAATCTACGTAACTTTAAATGAAACCAAATTTCATTCATTCCTGTGCTTAGAAAACATCTTTGTCTTAATTTAATCATCAACCAGTGACAAGCAAAATTTCCCTTTTATTAGTGTTGATTTATATTTACACATATTTATCTTAAACTCCTTCCTCCCTTCCAATGAGTAAATTTTCTTTATGTGAACATCTTCTATATTATGGAGCATCTACACATAATTTTTTTTTGCAAAACATAAATAAGAACAATAACCTTGTTTTTTTAAAGATCACTACAAATATCTTGAATCTCTTGAAAACAAGCTTAAGTCACAACGTGTATTCCTCTTAAGTCCTACATAAGCTGTGAAAACTTTGATTCTTTAGTTCATCTTACTTAACAAAAACCCCACTAAAACAAGCAAACAAAAACACACCACTTTTTTTTTATTACTATTAATTTTCTTCTGTGCATATAATCCAAGATGGCATTTTTGTCAGACAGAGGCAGCTGGCAGCAATGTTGCCTGTCTCTGTTTTGCAGATATTTGTAGTTGCCAGCTATTTGGAAGAGTCCCCAGTCTTGTCTCACAGCAAGTCAGGTTGTGTACCCAGCTGGCATCAAGCCACAGCCGTTATGGCAAACTGCAAAAGGCTTTGAAGAAGGAATAGATTTTCACAGAAAGACAAAAAAAAAAAAAAAAACAAAAAAACCAAAAAAAAAACCAAAAACAAAAACAAAAACAAAAAAAACCCAACCAACCAAAAACGTAACTGGACTGTGAAGTGCAAGACAAAAATTTTAAGGTATTCAGAACTAAAACCTCTGCAAGAAGATCTTTTTGTACCTCTGCATTCAGAATATCATCTAGTTTGGTATCATCTGTCCTTTCAGTGGAAGTGTTACCAGCAAGCAGCTGGGAAAGCTGTCTAATCCAATCCTCTTGATCACATTAAGAGAATTTATAGCATGTCCTTGAGCTCTTACCTGATTCTAGACAGATGACATTTTAATTATAACTTCTTTAGGACACTCAAAACTTCACAGGACCCTAAACAAGCAAAAGTAGTTTCGAAGTAATGCACTTTTGTAGGAACAGCTACAACAAATCTTATACTCTGATGAGCTCCTAAAGAGCTTTTACTGAGCTAGCACACAGTAAGGAGATATAGAAATTAATACAGACATACTGATTAATCAGCCTATTTGACAACAGTTGGGGTGATGACGATGTCCATTCTGCACCCCAGAGAGCACAACCAGCTGTGAGCTCAAAGGGAGCCCCAGCACCGACGTGCCACCAAGGGAGGAACTCAGACACACCAGGCAGCACCTGCTTTGCCACCACCACACCAAACCAAACCACCAAGACTCCTCACAGGGACTGCAGAGAAATATATAGTGGGTGTTCAGCACCACCTGTGTCAATGGGTGCACAAACATTCAGAAAGAACAGGGAAAGAAACCCCATACTAGAGCATCATGGATGTAATAACTACTTATCGTGGCAAAGCCACAAACAATTCGAGCAAGCCTTCACCAAAATGTTATTATCAAAGTAGGGGCAGGAATTACAGGGGCAGGAAGCCAGTGGAGAGACAGGAGCCATCTAGAAATCATAGGAAACAGAAAGCAGAAAGCCATGAGAATCTCAGTGCTGAAGGATAATGAGAACTCAAAGTGAAAAAACAAAATTCAAATTCCGGTCCTCATACTTGGCCATAGTTTGAGCCGCAGCTGCTGATGCTCACTTGCAACACAGGGGAAGGTTATTTTTAAAGAAGAAACTTCCAAAACTGTGCAACTGTTCCTAGAAATTTTTTGCAACATATAAATCAGAATTACAAATCAGCTTTGCCATTCATACCCTGGATTGTATTGGTTGTTTTCATGGGCCGTCAAACTGTCTGTCTCTGTACCTTTACTTACTGATTCACTTGTCACTTGTCTTAAAAGAAAACTGCTTAAAAATCTTGATTTAATAGGAAGAGTAAAAAGAAACATAGAACAACACATTATGACAATGCCTTATAAAGCATCTGTTACAAACCTTCAGTTTACTGCTTAAGGGATGGCAGCAGGTGTCCCATGCCCTGAAGCTGGTGAAAAATCTCTTCTATGCTGCAAAGCACATCAGCAGTGTCAAACTCTGGACGTGAGCATGGTTTGTCAGTTATTTAGTCAATCTAAAAGCCTCAAACCTGGGTGTAGTCTAAGAATGAGAGTGCAGATCAGAAGCACGACAAAGACCTTATCACTCATTTGAGAAAATTATTTGAATGGCAAGAATCTCAAAGATAGATCGTGATTTTGGTGCCTCATAACTGCTCTAATGTTAAAATGTTAGTTAGTAATGTTTGTTAGCTGGTTTTGGTCGAGTTCCACTTGTCTTTTTCACTGATCCTTTCTCTTCTGCCATAAGATCAGGGTGAGATTAGGACATGACTTGTACGGGACACTGCTCTGTTCCCACTTTGGGGATGCTGCAGAGTGAATATTTCGGGATTCTGAAAGAATCACTTATAACTCAGAGTGGTAGAATTACTGTGGGAGTCCACTTCAGTTTGCTCTTTGTAGGTATTTCACTCCCACTCCATTAGCTTTCATCTGCAGATACTAGCTTTTTTTGCTACAGGTAGTAATAGTAAATTTCAACTTCCCTGACCTTCTTTTCAGCTAGCATAATTTCAGTGTAATTCTTTAAATCCTCCCTATATATTGATGGCCATCTTGGAGTCCATGGGGCAGGGAGAATGTCTTCTAACCAGGCAGACCTATTCCATAAATCTCCCTTTGCCCACCAGTCTGAAACAGTGCTGCACACCCACCTGGCCTTTCCCTTCTTTCCCATCTTCTTCCCTTTCACACACCAAAAGGTTCAAACTGTGCTATGAGAACTAATTTTGATAACTGAACTTTTAAGCCATTTGTAAAACTAAACCCAGACTGTCCAGTGTGCCCCACAAAACTTTTTTGCAGTCATTTCTTCTGCTCCCTTATTCAAGCTACAGACAGGAGATTGTAGGTATTTTCTTTATTTTACATCAACTACTACTGATGTTTAAATTGCAAATCATGTTCTCTCTACCACAGGCAATGTTTTAGCTGCTCTAGTTGTTTCCTGGTCCTGCTTTTTCAGAACTTAATGCCCCTGTGGTACTTCACAAGTGACTCTGCATTTTCAGACGACTTTTGCACGTGCATCCTCCAAAGGCAATCGCAGGCAGTGCCCGCAGGGTGCCCAAAACAGAACTCCATTGCAATGCTCCCACACAGCAAGGGAAAAAGGCCAGGTGCATTTCTAAGTTCCAATCTGCAAACGAAGTATGCTGTTTAATTTTGTGCTATTATATCATTTTCACTACACCATGCATCTTTAAACTTTATGGGATCCTAACAACATTCTGGCTTCAGAAATCTTAAAGGATTGCTAAACACTGCTGTGGTGCTACCTTGCCCAGATTGAAGAGAGCACCATTTTTCTAAGTTTTCTAACTGATCACACTCAGGGAAGCTACAATCATAGTTTACCAAAAGATTTAAAATGACACAGAATTAGTCATTTGTTAGTCCAGACTTCTTGACATTTACAAAATTGGCCTGATTTAAAAGGAAGGAAAAAATTACCTTGAGAGTATCTAAGCTCACAGAGTTATTAGCCTGAGGCTCACTGAAGAATGGTAACACATCCATTAATTCCTAACATGGCAAAATAGTTAAGGTGAAGAACACAGTCTCTAAATCCCCTGCACCCCATTTCTATTTAAACTACTTATTGTTTATTAGCTGCCTAACTGCCCAGCCTGCAACACACTGCCTGCTTCAAAACCCAGAGGGGGACTGGGGCAATACAGCTTCACCTCAGCAGACAGCATTTGGTAAGACTGCTCCATTGCAGGACTCCTCTGCTGTTGTATGTCTGTGTCTGCACTTGTCATGCCAGAGCAGGATCTAATTTGCCTGCTTCATGAAAGGCTCTGGAGAAGCAGCAGATACAGTAATATCATGCTTAAGCAATTTTTAAAAAATCTGATTTTTGCCATTTTCTGTGAAAAGGAAGTGAAGAAAGCTATTTTTCTATCAGTAACAAAGCCAAGATTCCTGGTGTTTTGTCTACTGATTCTTATCAGTTCACTTGGACATTTTCAAGCTGTCCTCTGAATCATAAATGTCAAAAATTTACATCAAGCAAGAAACATAAATAGAGTTTGCTGAACTTGGCTATCAGTGGGCAGGAGATAACTCTTAGCTCTGTATTTTATTACTACTGTGCCCAAATCAGACACACACATTTCTACCACAGCTTTTGAGCACGTCCCACGTGGCTCACCCAAGGCACAAGTCCAGGAAACTGGGCACTAAATATCTGAGAGCTCTCAATAAACACTGAAGTGGCAAAAAAGACACTTTATTGCAGCTGACTGACACTTCTAGCCCCACAGACAGAGCAAAATTGATGAAAACATCTGAGTGGCGAACAGGGCACAAAGAAAACATTTTATTTGGCCAGTCTCTGTGGAAGGGCAAAAAAATAAACTGATAAATGAAAAGATCTCCACTTGATGACAAGTTACCCCTTGGCCCTGAACCAGTCCAAAAGCAAGGCTAGCCTTATTGCATAATCACAGAAATCATCAGATTGGATAAGTTTGTTTACTGTTTTGGCAAAGTGCTTAAAATGGTATCAGATCATGTTTTCTTCCTGCCATTCATCAAGCTCTGCCTGTCTCAAAAACTAAATAAGCAACTAAGCTAATGATCCTCAGAGAGATTTCACAGAACTGAAACGACAGTACCCTCTCCCTCATCAAAATATAAGATTTCAGCTACTGCAGTAAAATATTCAATATTACTGAACCCATGACATGTCCTGGGTTATATTCACTAAAAACAATGCCCTAAATTCTATTTAAATACAGTGCTAGAGCAAGAATCAATTGTGAAAATTTTTATAGAAAATGTTATAAAATAATAAAATCTTGCAGCAAATTTGCTTGCTGCCTGTACACAGTTAGATCTGCTGGTTGAAGAGCAAACCAAAATTTTCCTTCTATCAGCAAAGCTGAACCAGCTCTCTTAACCCATGGATGAAGTCTTTCTGCCACTTTTCATAACAACTTTTTAACTAAGTGCTGGCTGAATCCACTTGCTGGACTTGAGGTCACACCAGAAGAGCCATTCTGCTTGCCATGAGCTGGCAGGATGGAAGAGATATGGCACAGGGATACTCACATCCAATGGCTACCACCTCCCCTTCCCTGTTGGACACACACCTGGCTCCACTTGCTGTGTGTGTTGCAGGAGTTATGTGCTTTAAGCTGGGCTGGAGTTCAGCCGTCATGTGTGCCAAATTTTGTTCTGGATAAGTCATAAATCAACTCTGGCAAGAACGGATATCAAAACTTTGTGTTGAAATTTTGGCTGGTCCTCAAAGAAACAAGGAGCTCAGAATGCCATGAGTTCCTATGTGTGACTGATACAGATTTTAAAGTAGTTCTACACTGCAAAAATTCCTTACAGAAACCTTTGGTTCTAAGGTATTTCAAATATTAGCTTAATAGAGAATCTAAAAAAGCAGAAGGCTATCTGCTAGTTTAATTCCTAAAAATTACAAGACTATATTAGGTATGCCTGCCACAAAATTAATGGATCCACAGTAGTACTTATATTCTAAATTTAAAAATTCCTTAATTACCCACAGATTTTCAGTACATTCAACAGTACGTGTTAGAAAAAGAAACTGAGTTCAGACTAAAGTTTCTATCATAGTCTTTGCTTTAAAAAAGAAAAAAAAGCAAAAAAGCAATTAAGTAAAGAGATTGACAGTGAAATATAACACACTGCAGTTGTTCATCTTATGATCAGACATTACCTGATAGGAACATACTCATTTAAGAGAGCAACACTTTTTCAGCTGCCAAGAATATGCACACATGAAAGGAAATGCTGACTGCTTCAATGAATTTAAGGTTCATCTCCAGTCTCAGAAGGTGACAATCTCCAAGAGCATCTACCATGGTCATTGCCACACTGTAAGAACACTAATTAGAGAGGAGTCTGGCTGAACTCTAAATCTGTATTTTCTTCATTTGGATGTTTGAGCAAGTTCCCAGTTACAGCTTTGCTTGTTTTCCATAAGAATTAAAATTTCAATGCTAAAAGCTATAGCTTCTCTTGTGCAGAAAGCTTCCCCACACTCTTAACTCATCTGCAATTCAGAGCTACCACACAACTTCCATTGAAATGTCAAATCAGAATGATGCAAAATTAGCTCACTGTTACCTTTTTCTAGATGAGGACACGCTCCCCAAAAGAGTATGTGATCTCATTACATGAGTCCCATGTCTACAAGATTTTCTGATGAATTATCACTGATTAAGGTGTGATGTAGCATGCAAACTGCCAGAGGCATCTGAAAAGCCCTGTTGTCAGTTGATGCATAATTTCCTTCAGTATTCAAAACAAAAGTAAGATTAAGATCAGGTGGGCAGCAAAGATGTTTTCTTCACATGCAGAAATGTTTCACTACATTTCTTCTCTCTACTGTATTACTGCTTCCTAGAGTAGTTCATAACTTGTTTTTCACAAAGCTGCCTATAATGTGATATCCTAAGTATATCCAAAGGTCCCCCTACCCTTCTGCCACCCCCTTACACTTTCCTCCCCCTACACCTCCTGAGCAATCATCTTTCAAGTGGATACCATCACAACACCTTGCCTATACTATCTTTTCAGCTAAAAATCATTGTTTCATGATTTCTCAGAAATCAGTGCCAGTGCTCTATCTCACATTCCTGACCTGTCAGCACTGCATGGGCAGTCCAAAACCACACAACTCCCACACTGTGCAGCTGCAAGGCTGTGTGGAGCATGTGTCTGTGGAGGCAGAGGGAGAGGAATTGAGGTAGATTGCTGCCTTTTTTCGGTACTTTGGAAACGGATGACAATATTCTACAAGCTGTTGTGATAATATAAGCAAATGACAGGCATATATAACAAGCTCACAGATAAGGGACTGGATTTTCTATTAACCACTTGAAATGTTCTCCAGTGGTAGCAGAAGAGAAAACCTCTGCTAGGGAGAAAATAACGTAAGTTGCAAGAGTATCTCCAACAAATGATAGATATTGTTATGTATTTCTATACATAGCAAGCAGAGCACATTGCCATGCCACACAAGCAATGTCTCCTGATTTGCATTTCTGGGATAGTGCTAGTATCACGACTGCAATTCTAGGGCTGTTGTTCTCAGGCACTACAGTAGAAAAGCAGTGGACAGTGTCTCATCTGAAGGGACCATGCCATTTTGTTGCCTCAGCCAGGGGTTATCATGGCGTTCAAAAGCACAAAAGTTCAATTTCTGTATTGATAAAAAAAAAAAGATTAATTGTACATTGGGATGTCTGTACATACTGTGCATGTAAGGATAAAATATATAAAAAACAGCTCAGTAATTAATCTTCCAAATTAGATTACAGAGATAAACTCTCTTTAGATTATCAATATATATGAGAGCTGTAAAATCTTTTTGTAGCAGAAATTCAGGTTACTAAATCTTCAAAAAAAGCCTATCATTGCTGGTTGTGTTTCCTACTAGGCTAGCTTTTGGCCACGTCAGACTTGAAACACAGTAGAGAGCTTGCATTTCTGAAAGTCCCATTGCTACAGTAACATCTTTTCAAATGTGTCGGCACATTTTAATATACAATAATTCCACCTAATTACTTACAGAGCCCTGGCAGAGGTTCTGAGAGGGCAGCTGCAGCAAACTCATATCCCTCAGGCCCAGGGGCAATGCAGGACACACCAAACAGAGAACACCCACCTGCACATACAACAGCTTCATCATTCAAACCATGGCACAGATGAATGGAGTATGGGAACCAAAGCAGAACTGTAAAGGCCCAAGAAAGCTCACTATCACAGTTATCATTTCTTTAAAAGATAGATCTTTCCAGCAGAACCCTCAGCTGAATAATACAGAGTAAGAAACGGACAACAGACTTCCAAAAGACAGCTATGATAATGTATTTTCCCAATAATTAATATCCCTGCTTTCTCAATGCATGAAAAATGGCAGCCACTACCAAATGCTTTTAGTACTGTAATTTCAAGTCAGTGTTTCAGGCAATCTTTAATAATTTTTGGTGTATTTAAAACACTGCATTAGCATCCCTATCTGTTTCATTATGAAAAACAGGGTATAAAGAGTACCAGGATGCAGTAGCTCCTTTAACTGATAAAGAATTGTGTTCTTTAGTCAGTTGTATGCATTTTGCTTTGACTTTTATATCTAAACATGTGGGTTTTTCCTAGTATGCATCATTCTAAGACAAAGCATTTTGTGTCACCTAATGAGATTAATGGACAGCAAATTCCAGTATACTAAGTACAAATTATTAAAGAAAAATCCTTTCTTGAATCTGACCTCTTCTTTAGCACGAGGAATTCTAATTTTCCCTGATTACACAGATGTTTTTTGTCTGAATTTCCATCCTAGCATGGCAGCAGCCAGCAGCTGCTCTCCTGTCTGGAATATGTTGCTTTGAATGCAGCCTCTGGTGAAATACACACATGAAATCTGAGGCAAATAGAATCTTGAGATATAAGGAGTCATAAAGGAGATTTGATGGGCTTTAACCGCAGCCAAATGATACACAAGGAACATACTCTGCAATATCATGTACCTCGTATGGATGCTATTTGCTTCCCCATGATAAAGTGGCAACTTAAGCTGCGAAAATTACTGCCATCCATCTCACCCCATGCATTCACATGCTTGGGAAGCGTAAGTGAATATGCAGCTACGTGTTTCGCAAACAAAATACTTCTCCTAAGTTGAAACACAGAGTAACTCATTTCACAAGAAATGATCAGGCAATGCATGAAGGCCTGGCATGACTCCAGCCCATCAAAGCCCATCAACCTTGCTTCACACGGAACTCCTCCGCTTTATAGGCCAGAATCAGATCCACGGTACAAAGGTCCAACAACTCTGAAGTCAAAAGGGCAGAATGTATTCCTTAACTCAAAATTTTCTTTGTTATATGCCACAAAGGCATCTCCTTTTGCTATTTTTCTGTGCACTGACAGTATTTGTTCTGCCATCCCAGAGGATCTCACTGATCTCACAGTGTGTTTATATGAAGCTTGATGCATGAGGACCACATGGGCATATGTCCTATGATGCAGATTTTTAAGTGTGTATATATAAGTTAATTGAACCAGAATAAACTGGCAGCATACATATCCATGAGGAAATTGTATGTTCTCCAAAAGAGTGCTTGTGACTTGTAAAGACTGTTTTGTTAAATTTTTCTTTTTATTTCAGGATATTTCTTTGAAATATGAGACATATTTGCATTACTTATGCCACTTTTCCTTCTTCAACATTCCCAGTACTTTATACACTTCTATCACATTTCTATTTGCATGATATCCCTTTAAATCTGATAGATCTTTCACTCATTTGTTTTTTTATCTCTAATATTACCATCAAACTTTCATTTTCTGCCTCTGGTTCCTTTCTTTATCTACTTTGCCACAGAGAGATCATGATCCCACATTATTAATTATCTGACAGTGATATTGAAGAATTTATTGCTGCTTATGTAATAGGAAAATTTAATTATTTTAATAAAGATATTATTGAATCCATCAGTGAAACCCTGGTCTGATTTTTTAGGACATTAACTCAGCAGAACTCTTACAGTTCCAATCTCTGTGACTGATGGTAACATGGCAGCGTAACATGATCCTGTAAATCTACAAGCAGGAACAGATTCCAAAATTTTGCTCTAAGAGCCAAACACTACAGTCTCTGTATATCTTTTTGTGAAACAGAATTAGTTACTGAGACATCATATAAATTCAGAGGTCCAGGGATGGGCAGCAACGTTTTAATTTGTCAAGTGGGATAGAAATTTAAAGCTGGTTTTGCCCTGAAAAAGTGACAAGATATTTACAAAATTAAAGAAATAAAAGAACACTTCCACCAAGACACAATTTCTCATTCTAATGGCCTGCCTGTACTATCTTTGCTTTCAAAATGAAAAGTACACAGCACAACACCTACTTCTGTATTAGTCTGCATTTATTGTTCTCTTGTATTAGATGAACAATTCCTATGGACGTTTTCACCGAAGTTTCACAAGCACTAATCACATGGGGAAGCTCATCATTCCCATTTTACAAATGAGAAGACTGTAGAACTAACATTTTGTGTGATCCCACAACTCAAGAAAAGGGTGACTTGTCTGCCTCTCACACAAGCATGGCCCAGAGCCTGCCTTCAATTCACAGCCACAGCCGCTCCCGGCTCTGCCTGTGCCTGGCCAGCTCAGGGACCGCGGGACTGCATCCACTCTGCAGATTGGTACAGAGAAGGCTGGCACACACAAATCCTGAAACTACACATAGACTTATAAATATTTTTCATAAAAGAAAGAAGCATCTGTTTAATCAGTAGACAACTGCAAAAATAAGTAGCAAAGGCCAGTCCTGTTTAGTATCTTTATCAAATGATCTGGACAAGGCATTTGAGTGCACCCTCAACAACACTGCAGATGACACTAAGTTGGGCAGGAGTGTTGATCTGCTGGAGGGTAGGAGGGCTCTGCAGAAGGACCAATGCGCTGAGGACTGTGGTGTGAGGTTCAATAAAGTGCCAGGTCCTACACTTGGGTCACAACAATGCCAGGCAGTGCCACAGTCTGGGAGAAGAGTGGCTGAAAAGCTGCTCAGCACAAAAGGACCTGGGAGTGCTGGTCAACAGCAGCTGCACATGAGGCAGTGTGTGCCCAGGTGGCTGAGGAAGCCAATGGCACCCTGGCCTGTATCAGCAATAGTGTGGCCAGCAGGACCAGGGCAGTGATTGTCCCTCTGTACTTGGCACTGGGGAGGCCTCACCTTGAACCCTGTGTTCAGTTCTGGGCCCCTCAATTCAAGAATGATACTGAGGTGCTGGAGAGTGTCCAGAGAAGGGTAACAGAGCTGCTGAAGGAAATAAGTCATATGAGGAGCAGCTGAGGGAGCTGGGGTTGTTTAGCCTGAAGAAAAGGGGGGACCTTACCGGTTTCTTACAACTCCCTGAGAGAGATCTGTAGCCAGGTGGGGGGGATTGGCCTCTCCTCCCAGGCAAAAAAGTGACAGGACAAGAGGACAAGCTGCACCAGGGAGGTCCAGGTTGGAAATCAGGAAGCATTTTTCCACTGAAAGGGTAGTTAAGCATTGACGTGGAACTTCACAGAGCCATAGACTATGCTGAGTTGGAAGGAACCCACAAGAATCATTGAGTCTAACTCTTAGTCCTGCATGGGCACCCCCAAGAGTCACACCATGTGCCTGAGAGCACTGTCCAAAAACTTCTTGAACTCTGTCAGGCTGGTGCTGTGACCACTTCCCTGGGAGCCTGTTCTAGTGCCCAACCACCCTCTGGGTGAAGAACCTTTTCCTAATATCCAACATAAACCTCCCCTGACACAGCTTCAGGCCATACACCTTCCTCTTTGCCTTATTTCCAATAGAAGATTCCTGTTCAGCCAAGCCAGACTTCTTCCTTGCCTGCTTGACTTCTGACATTTCAGAATTGCCTATTCATGTGCCCTTAAGAGGTGATGTTTAAAAAGTGATCAGCACTGATGGACCCCAGCACCTGCAAAAACATTTTCCCAGGTGACCTTACTCACTATTTCCCTGAGCATCCTGAAGTCTGCTCTCCTCATGTCCAGAGTATAGGTTTTGCTGTCACTTTTCCTCCTGCCAACAGAGATTTTAAACTCAATTGCTTCATGGTTGCTGTGGCCAAGACAGCCACCAATTTCCACTTCGCTCATGAGATCCACTCTGTTGTGCTACGGTTTAGTTGATATGATGGTGTTCAATCAAAGGTTGGACTCGATAATCTTGGAGGCCTTTTCCAACCTTAATGACCCTGTTACTCTAACAGCGAATGAATGGACGGTAAGGAATGATCCGCTTCACATCTAAATACTCTTTTTGTGGAATTCCCAGAGAAGGGAGAATGCATGGGGAAATGATGGAGAGATGTTAAGTCAAGAGCCCAAAGTGTCAGCATAAGGAAGACCTGAAGAGTTTTGTGTAGCCACCTTTGAAAGTATCAGGGCCTGGGCATAGCACCAAAAATGGAAAATCAAATAACGCAATGAGAGAAAAATTATTTACTACTTTTTGTTCTTCTGTGGATGCAGAGACACATAAAGCAAAGAAATCTATATTAAAAATAAGGCTAATTGATTTGTGAGAGGGGAGAAGAAAACCCAAACCAAAACCAGAATCAGACTTCAGTACCCTGACAGCTTTCACATTGATATACATAGAAAAAACCTGGCAGACAGAGCTACTTTGGTTTCCTCAGGATTGCTGAGGGACCTGGCAAACCAGCAGGAATATCACCAGGACAGGTTGTCCTTGACAGTTAGCAGGCATAGTGATTCAGCACAGACTGTCAATTAAAATCTTTATATCACATTTTCTATCATCACAGCAGCATGCCAGAATTGATATCCAATATTTAAGACTGAAAAAAATGGTTTAATTATTCTGAATCAACAGAGTGATACTGTTTACAAAAGATTTATTAAAAGCCTTCAAATAGAAAACTAGGGGGAGAAAAAGGGTTGGAAAAAGCACTATTCAACTTTAACCTGTTTCCTACTTTTTCTGTATTTGGAAATATGTATCATATAACATCATTATATGAAAATATCTCAGTGAGCTGTTCTTGTATGCTGATACTACATCTAAGACATTTTGGGACCTGTTTAGTGTAAATAATTAGTAGTAGTAGTTCCCTTTGAGGAGCACTAAGTGTCCTCAGATACTGGATGGGCCGAGACTTTGAACTCTATAATCATCATCCCCAGCTCCAACCTCAAAGCCTGCTGCCCAGTTCCCCAGGTATAGGAGCACACGGGATGACTCAGGACCCAGTGCCTAACAAAAAAAAAGGTACTTCCTAAATATAAGACTACCCTGAAAAGGATGTCTCCCAAAAGCAGCAATACCAGCAAGATCAGGCTCAGCAAGCACAGACAAGAGTCCCAAGGCCAAAGCAATAAAGAGCCACCACTCCTGTTCCCCTTATGTGGGCAGGACTAACCCTGAGCAGGCAAAGGCATTTTTCCCCCAGGTATGACAGGGAACTTCCAAAACCAGCTTTGGATAATTAAGGGTGGGCTGTAATTCTTGACTCCTCATTGGACTCAAGAAGGGTATGAACACTGGTATGATACATGCAAGGAATGAGAGAGAAAAGGATGCAAGTTGAGAAGATAAAATCATTGTCCAAAATATCTCTCCTGGGTCCTTATCCCCCCAGGTATTTGTAACAGCATTGCAGGGTACAGAAGCTATGAGCTTTCTGAAGCTAGAAAGTGAATGGTGTTGAACGTTTACATTTAGTAAGTGGAGGGGAGAAATGGCAGAGTGACTGCCAGCCCTCATTGGGCTGGTGTAAATTGCTTTTCACCAGCACTATCAGCTGAACAGATCTGTGCCAAGACACCAGGAAAAGCTATTAGTATAATAGCATGTTTATGCACTTCAGAGTGGTACTGGAAGGTTTTGCAATAGGGATTGACATCAGTATGGAGATATTCAGAAGAAAGGAAGGAAAAAATACGTGGACGGATTCAGAAGAATGAGTGGAAACACAGAGTTCAGGAGGAAGCAGTTTCACAGTACACAATTGCACAGATTAGCAAGTTAGATGCTACCCAAACAAAATATCCAGCATTGAAATTAGCAATCAGTAAAAATATCCCAGTAGAAAGACAGAGATTCATTGAAACATAACACATTATTGTAAGCAATTACTAAGTTAATTTTTTGAGGATACCAAAAAGTATCTTTATATACTAGAAGGACGAAGGTGAGACTGATGTCTTCCCAATTGTTACCTTCTACTTCCCATCTTTTTGACCGTCATGCAACTGCGAAGTTTTAAAGAAGCATCAGTGATAACCTCGAAAGTCACAATAAGATGAACAGAAATTATATGGTAAAAAGGAAGGAATATTCTTCATTCATTTTCTTAACTTCAACCTTTCCTTCTGACTGTTCCAATGTGTACTAAGAATCAATATTTATACATTGAAAAGTGCCTAAACTCAAATATCTCAAGTTTCAAAGAGTCTGGATTCTAAACCCAACAATATTTTTACAAGCTAGCACTGTTCAAACGCAAGACTCTACCTCTTTTGGGAAGCACAATTCAGCTGAAAAAGGGTAGTCTATGGTTTTGCTATTCAAATAACTTCCTGTGGGACAAGAAGACAATAAATAGGAAGAACTGAAGAAGAATCTGTTCGGAAATTAGTACAGTGACATACAAATAAAGTTAGTGGAGTTCAAGGACCTTCTCTAACTAGTCCTGAAAAAAAGAACCTCAAAACCAACTATTCTTCAATAAAAAATTAATCATTTTTGCAAATTTTACCTTCTGGTTGTTTTGTTTTATCAACTAATGAAACAATACCAAGAAAATTACTTGGGATTTCCCCTGCAGACCAGACTGAATTAAAGTTGTAACAAAACTCCAGACCAAGTGACATGAACTATTCAAAATTTCATTTTTGCAACACTAACACCTAGTGATAAGTTTAAGGCTCTAGAGGGAAAACACTACAAAGCCATCCAAAATATTGCACTGAACGTTAAACAGAATATTTGACAGAAGTGTTATATAGAAGCAGGAAAAAGTATGAGTGGAGAATGTTAGACAATAACCAGCTTAACCCATGGTGAAATAATGTACTGCAATAAGTTATGGGTAACCAGTTACAGAAGTTAAAAAAACTTAGCACATTTCTATGGACACCTCATTATAGAAGTACATTCTAGAAAACTGACAGAACCCAATACAGTGCAAAAAAAAAAAAAAAGCCATATCTGACACAAAAGAAAAGGAAGCAGAAAGATATAATGTCTCATATCTCAAACCCTTAAAATGTATGTCTGAGTATTTCCAGTCTATTCAGAATTTAATTCAGCTTTTAAACAGACCTTTAACATTCAGGTCTTTGTTAGCACATATGCCGTTTAGTATGTGTCAGGACCTTTGGTATGTAAAAATCACTGTGCATTATGTTTTACCATGTATTTCACAATGATTTGTTCCTTGCACCACAAATAGAACTGTGTTTTTGAACACTCTCTAGACACATGCTGCACTTTTTTGCAATCTGTTTTCTGCAAATAATTGCTCTCAAACTAGGTAGCACTCTCTCTTGAACATGTAATAAATACAAGAATGCTGGGACACACTCAGAAGTTATTTATGCCCAATACCTTTTTTTTTTGTCTAGTGAGTAAATCATTCTTCACCTGAAAGTACATAAAGGCAATTATATTGGCTTGTGCTGAAAGCAGAAAAACAGCACATAAACAGAAGAAAGAGGGTATTTAAATAGGCATGCAAAGTATGCTATTTACATTAAAGAACATAATAAGATAAATATGATCCCATTTTAGCAGAACCTACAGGATGGTAGTACTATGTCTGTCCAAAGACTTAGGATCTTACATTGACCAAACAGCACAACAAAATAATAAATTTTGGCCAACCAAAATAATAAATTTTCCACCATACAGTGAAACAGATAGCAGTGAGGAAAATATCAGAAGCTGCATTTCAACAGTTGCAGCAGTTCTTTAAAGAAGAAAAGCAAGATGATTAAAGACTAAACAGAGATATGATCAAACAATATCCTTCTTCATTAAGGTGGCATCATTTCAGATAAATTCTACTGACCAGAGTACACTACTCAATAGGGGTATTTGAGTTTTAGTACATCATAAATGACTTCTGAATTAGTATTTGAATGATGTACCTTACAGCTGGCCTCTGCAATCAATGGGAAAATCAGATTTGGTCAATGAAAATACAATATTTTCTTTTTTTTTCTGATCCCCATTCTGCCTCCCTCCCAAAACGCAGTGAAATACAAAGTTCAAAACCAATTTCATCGCTGTGGACCTGCCCTTCTGTGAACCAGTCCCTGCTGGGAGAGACCAGAAAGGTCTGTGGTCTGTGCTGCTGGGCACAATATCGCTTTGTAAACGGAGGAGCTGGCTCAGGGCTAACGATGTTTGTTCTGACCCTCCCCCAGTAGAGCCCATGTAACATCAGGATATCCTGAGCAGGGTCTGCCCAGGTCCACGAGGCTGCTGCACCCCAGGAGAGAACTCTTGACTGGACCAGAGCAGACCCCTGCAGAAAAGTAGCCCCTGAAGAAAAGCACCTTGTGCTGTGAGCAGCCCCTCACGGCACTGCTTGGACTTGGTACCATGCAAACACTTCACATGACTTTTGCTGATGACTGATGCTTTGGCTGGCCGTGGATAGCCCTGGCATCTTTTCTCCAGTGCAGCGCTTGCATGTCAGCCCCTCTTTCACTGTTGCTAACTAAGACCTCCTGGATTTTTTTTCTTTTTCTACCTATACTGTTTTGCTCCTGGAATGAATACTAGGAAGCAAGCACAGAATAGCATTTGATAGACAGTCTGGCAGGCCCGTGCACACCACTTCTTTCCATAACACATAGAAACTCGGCTTTATAATGGGAGTTGTAAGACAATTATAACTACAGCAGCTCAGACTATGAAGTTGTAATGGAAAGGAAACTCTGCTATTACGGGAATTTGAAAGATACCAAGAGAAGGTGGTGTGCTTTCAGGATTTATTAGATGTTGCCACTGTAATGCCCTTTCTTTGAAAAAATAGCACATAGTACCATTCCCTGCTGACTCTAAAGCACAGTGAATGCGAGCACAGCTCACAATTATGGCAAACTTTGAAACCTGTCAGTCAAGGAACAGAGCTGCTAATGCCAAACAAAACAGCAGATTTACACCTGGGAAATGAGGCTATAAAGCAAGAAATACATTTTCTTTGCTCTCATTTATAACAATAGTGGGAGAAATAACTACAGGGGGTTCTTAGCATATTTACACGACACTACAGGAGGCTTTTAGCATATTTACAAGCAACAATGGCATAATTTTACATGCAGAAGTTTAAATACTGTAAAGTCTTCTCTGTCTTTATTTTCTGTGATTTAAGGAATCTGTATCCACACCTTAAGTGTAAACAGCTCCATGCTCTACTAACTCGTTACACTCAAAAAGATTTTGATGTGAATTCTCTGAAAGCAGCAGGGCATTGCAGTTTGGAGTCTCATTTTATTTTATGCTTTATTTAAAAAGGTGAAAGAAAAAAAGCTTTTTTAATGCTTCAAAATAACACGGATTTTTATTTTTAGATTTTGTTTTTGTTTGCAAAAATAAAATGTGCTGACACTAAAGATGTGTGCAGTAGCTCCAGACAGTTGAGGCTTCTTAAGCTGCTGGGCTTTACTTCTTTTAAAGAGCAAGAATAAGAAATCTTATAGAAATACTTTCTATTCTGCTCCTTGGTCTTGGGAAAGGATACCTGGAGGGGGATAGAAGGAACAGGATACATGACAGGAATGTTCTGTATCTGCTACATACTTGGTTGGGTGCAAAAACCAAACTGGGCCTGGCCCAAAGAGAAATCTATTTCCATTCTGCAGTCCTGGAGGGCCCAGGGCATGGGCTCACTGGACACAGCCATCTTGTGACAACTGTGTTGCAGCCAAACAGAGGTGGAGCTGAGGAGTGCTCATCTGGGAACACTGGCTAAAGCTGCTCTTTGGTCACATCCATCTTACATCTTTTTATTTAAAACATAAAACCTAGATTATGTAAATACCGATTGCACCACTCCTAAGCTTTCTGTTTAAGAAATCTAAGGGTTTATGTTAAAATGATGTCCCTGATCTAAGAAGCGCAATGTGTGAGCACAATGACATACAGAATTCATCTTTGAGACAGGCTGAAGGACCAAGCCTGATCGTTTTCCCCATAGGAATAGCACCTACAGGAGCCACAGCAGACAGCAGCATATGCTCCCTGCCATATTGCAGCCTACAGTCTCTTATAATCTTGATCTGTGACATGTGACTACAGCCTGTGGATAAAAATCAGTTTCATTCCTCCTCTTCCACTGTATTTTAACACATTTACTTGCAGCAAGGCTTGCACAAGCATAAAGGGAAAGGCAAGACAAAAGACAGATGCATCTTCACCTGAATTTAGGAATGCAGCTGAGGGACTGGATATAGAAATGTCCCCCAGAGCTCTCCTGGACAGGTACTCATGTCCCAAGTGTAACTTAGCCCACTCACAATCAGCTTCAATAAAAAAAAGCCAGAATTACCAATTGCATGAATCTGACACTAATTAACACTAACCAAAACATTGTAATATATCTTTTGGTAGACATAACTGTCTTTTACTACTTTATAATGTATTTATATTTTTAATAAAATTCTGGATACATATCTATACATAAAATTTCCCTCAATTTTTTTCATTAAGTCTAATAAAAATTCACTATATATTCACACAATTCCAGGAAACTTACCAATGACTATGGCTGGACCTAGACCGCAATGTATAATTCTGACAAGGTATGTTCACCCAGGATCTAAGTAAACATAACGTCAAAAGAAAACCCACATTTTCCATATGTGGGTTTCTTTTGTAAAAGCAATGCTTTAACCTCTCAGGTGCAGTGAGACACCAGCAAAGATAAAACCTGAAGTGGCTTTGTTATTTTTAGCTTAATTATAGCTCCCCTCTGAAGGAAGGTGATGAAAAAGGAGAGTTTCACAGGTTAGAAACACTGGAACCTAAGATAGACCCTTTTTCTGGTTTTCTTTGAAAACCTATTTGAACAAGATACTGGTTGTGACAAAACCAAGGGGCAATGAATGCACACCAGATCACCCCTTTACACCAGCTGAAAGCAGCCTGTGTGCCCTCCGACAGCCCACCAGCTGCCTCCTCCCAGCATCTTTAACACAAAAACCAGCATTCCCCTAAAGGACAGGCTTTTGTTCATTCCCACCTTACATCACTCATAACAATACTGTATAAATGATGGGCCAAACTCTGCCATCACTTAACTCTAAATACACCCATTTCATTTAATTATGGCAGAATCAAGACATGGCACTGTATGTGTAGATCATCTGTTTGGGTCTTTGGCTATTTATAGGAAGGAGGAGTTTAGTACATAATGTTATGGCACTAAATTAGATGTTTGGGTTTCCTGATAAGTCAATAGAATGAGGCAGGTATCTAACACAGAGACTGTGACTGATTTCTCTGTGGAAGTTGCAATTAAAGACCCTAAGCTAACTGAGACTGAGATTGCATGGCATGTGGGACTCCCGGTCCAACACATGGATTCATGCACATTCACGCCCCTACTGAAAGTAATTGTGATTGTAATACAGGATTTTGCTTCTAAAAAATGAAGATGCTGGGGGGTGGTGGAGGGGGATTGTGTCTGATACAATTCCTGCTGCCGTTGCACCATGGTGGGAGCTGCATTCCTTCACACAGTTATTTCCTTGTCACTGCTCCACCTCCTTTTCTTCTTACTGAGTGTGTGCTGATCCACAAACCCAAGTAACTCAGAGCTCATGAAAACTGATCCCTGGCAGTGCCTGAACTACCATTATAAATAATTTGGATTTAGACCCTGTTGCAAAGTAAAAAGCCTGCCAAAGCTAATAATTAATTAGCTGAGTTTAAAAGTAGTCACTGTTCAACTTAATAAATTGTAACTAGTAGAAACTGAGTCAAAGTCCACCTCTAGTAAGAGATATACTACACTTCTATAAATGTAACTGCTCAATACAACTGAAAATGTGCCCGCTAAGTATCCCTGAGTATATAAATTCAGTTATCTGGATTATTTACTACTGTAGGATGTGTCACTTTGGTACTATTCATATTACTTGCCTTTACTGTGTATACATTTCATATTCAATGAAAACCCATATTTACGAAATGATTAAGTGATACAAGATCTCTAAGGCCCCTTACACAGTAAATACTTTGATAGCATATGGTCTGACATAGAATTATTTTACTCTGTGATTTATTTGTATGCTGTAAACTAAAAATATTTAGAAAGTTATCTTCTAGATTGTGAATAATGGCCTATAAGAATCTGGCATTATTGCTGTTTTATTCAGGAAACTACTATTATACACAGCCTTGTCTCAGATATTTTGCTCCATTTCTATGGCTTTACCATTTTGTATTACTACATCTAGAGCAGTTTAGGGATTCATTCAGGTCTATTTCACCTTTTTTTTTTTTTTTTTTTTAAAGTTATACAGCACCTTNNNNAGGTCTTTTTCCCCTTTTTTTTTTTTTTTTTTTTTTTAAGTGTATAAAGCAGCTTGACTTACCTTCCATTTTTATTGGCATTTTTACAGAACAAAATTTGATGCCTACTCTATCAATCTTCACACAGATAGGTAATTTTTACTCACAATTTGTGTTGCCTTTGAAAAGGCTGCATAAGATTTACTTGCACATATATGTTATGCCAGCCTGAGCCTCAAGAGGGGATTTCCTTACTTTGAAAATTTTACAGTTTCGAGAAAACTACCTATGGTACACCATAGACAACTGTGGGATGCACAGTGCCCCTCAGTTTATCCCTTTGGAAAACAGGAGCCAGTAGAGGTGATGTGCTGAATTTTCAGACACAGTAGCACATTGGAAATCAGCCCAAACTGAAGCAGTCTCCTTGCAGTCTCCAGGAAGGCATTTTTCAGTATATGCTGTAGCACTGGACACAATGCATTTGCTTGCAAAGTGGTATCAAGAATCCTATTAGCAGCAAGTAAAACTTGAGCTATATTGATATTCTAATACAGTGCAAAATGACTCCTGAAAGTCATTTTCTGAGTTTTTTTTATGACTGTTGAAAGCTTACAGCAAACTTCTAGGACATAAAACTACTTTCTTAACTTGTTGCAAATGTCTATTGATACCTTGCCACAAAGAATGCTGCCTTTTAAGATTAATTTTAATGCATTCAAATTATATTCAATTTTCTGTAGGAGAGAGTATTGAATTCTACTAACAGTTTTCCTGTCCTGGGGGAATATGTCCAGAATCTTCTTCATTTCAAATCAGGAAGACCATATAAATTAGAAAAATAGCAGACAATAGACTGAATACTTAATAGTGGCATAGCACATAAGCATTATTTACACGGCAAAAGGGTTAAGTATTAGAAAAGCTGAAACCAGCTCCTGTATTAAAGAAAGGGATATTTGAGATAAGATTACATTACTTCAATACTATCTTTTAGGCAATTTGAATTCAAATTCTATTCAGTAAGAAACACTGTAGATTGTCATACATTTATGAACAGTAGCCAAAAAACATCTTTCCAATTTTATCTTTAATAGAGTTGGACTAGGGGAAAAACCAGCTTAAACGAACAGGACTGAATAAATGAGTAAAGGCTTGCAGATTCAAATTCTTTTGTTTCTAAAACCTGATTAGGAAAATATGTAATGAAAAATTACCACAAAATGACAAATATCTTGTGAAAAAGACCATCAGTGGTTTATGAGATTTGGACCTGTCATGTTGGTCTCTGAGCAGGCACTCTTAAAACCACACGAACGCTCCAGTGGAATGGAGAGAATTAGAGTTTCCACATACAAAGTTTGACCCACTGTGTTTTTGTAGCACAAGAACATTGTTTCAGTCATTCAAAATATTTGACCAACTCTGTGTCTTACAGAAGTCACAGAACAGAAGGGATCTTTGGCACCTCGGGATAAGGCTAAACCTTTGCTTTAGTAAGGTGCTAAAAATGAGGTAGCACAATATCACTGAGAGGGGAGAGAGGCACAAGTTTCTCTTATGGAGACAATTCAAAGTGCTTTCTTGAGTCTTCCTAGCAGCACACCACAAAAATCAGAAACAAACCAAGAAAGCTGCAGAAGAAACATCAACGTCAGGTCAGCACCGGTCTCCTTCAGCTTTGTGAGGCAGCCCAGGTGCCTTCTTCCCTCTGCTGAGTGATGTACCCTGCAAAGCACCCAACTCACTGCCCACTGCACTTTCTCCTCCAAATTTCACCAAATGAAGCTTTTTCAAAGAAGACCAACACAAGACAATAGTATTTGAAAAGCTAACATTGAAGTATTAACTCTCTTTTCTTTTGCACTAATTATCCTTTGATATGCTTGCTTTAAGCAGGAAATACTTCTGTGAAGGTAGTAGAATAGACAGGTCTATTTTCAAACACTGCTATTCCTAAATGCTTATGGTATGAAAGGCCTGACATGCAATCTATCCTGGGAAAGTGTCAGACAACAACATGCAACATACCAAAATTTTGTTCATTATTGCATAAACCATCAAAAACTATGTACCTCAGTTCAAAGGAAATAAATGATTTAAATCCATTCTAGCTTCCAAGTCTTCCAAAAGTCTCCTTAACAGATCTATCATGCCACCACAAGAGAGAAGCTACAGATGGCTTCATGCTACAGAATTTGCTCACCCCCTTATCATCTACTGCTAGAAAATTTTTGTGTCATTCTCTGCCTCCCCACAAAATGTCCCAGAGCCTTGTGAAGATCAGATAGAGAGATCAACGAAAGCTAGAACAACACTGGTAGTGATGCTATACATTATTTACTCATTAAAAAAACCCCAAATACTGCAAAGCTTACAGCAAGTAACACTGCTGACCCTCTTCACCAGTAAAGTAGGACCTCTGGAGGGACCATGGGAAAGTGCTGAGCAGCAGAGACCTGGAAGAAGTGAAAGGCAAGGGAGTAGCCCCAAGACACCACCTTCCCTCTCTTTCTCTCCAGGGCCACAGGGTAACAGGGACTGAAGGATTCTCCATGTGCCTTCAAAGCTACCAGAACTGATTCTGAAGAGCTTTGGTTTTGTGATGAAGCTCTTCAGCTAAACACATGCAAGGGCAGGGACCCTGTTTTCATGCTGGAGCTGGGCATCCCCTGGAAGAGTTCAGGATGATCCATGTGGCAATAACAGCCTCAGCTCTGCAGAGGTTCACTACTGCAACATTTTCTTTAACACATATAGCAACTTCAAAAGAATTTCTGCCTTAGGGAGTGGGCTTTTCATTTTGCAATGAATAAAAATAATTTATGCTAGTGTTTCAACAAAGTAGAAACTATAAAATAAATTATTACTCTTAGCTGCCATGATATTCTATTCATCGATATAATTTTACATCTTCTTACAAAAACTTTTGTAACATCATTTTACCACACATTCCTACCAGTGTGAGAATACCTCCTATTAAATGAATTTTCAGATTTTGGTTTTTTACTGTTCAGAATGGGGAAAACTCTGCTTGTTCAAAATTAATTTTTAAAAAATTTTAAAAATAAACTGAAAGATCAGTATTCCTTATTAAAAAGAAAATCAGAATTGACAGAGTATTTTGTATTTTTGTTATGAAGAGCTGATGAAAATCAGTAGCTCTACTAAAAAGGCATCTCTACTTCACGGACATGTAGAATTCAAGAAAACATGAGACATTCTTTGCTACATGCACATAAGGTAATGGATCAGAAGGTGAGAACACTCATATTTGTGTATCAAATCCATAAATTACAAGAGAGATATAGACTATTTATATTTTGTTAACACACATGTTGCGTAACAGCTAGTTAGTTAGATGGAAAACCTTCTGGTCTCTCTTCAGTCCACAGGATCAAAAAGATTTTCCTAATTAGTATGTAAAATCATAACAGTTCTGAAGAAATTTCTGCTGTGCTAATATGGAAATCTTTCATTCTCTAAAGAGGAAAGTTTTAAGTGGTAAATAAATGTATAACTCCTAGTCACATTAATGTAACAAGTGAAAATGCCTAAGATGCAAGAAGACTTGTCCTAGTGTGCACATCAGTCATTTGTTTGAAAGCATTTTATTCTTCCCCTTCCCTTTCCTTGCATGTTGCTCATCATAAGCATTTCTCCATATGAAACAGCAAATAGTTTGGGGTTCTTGAAGTACTTTTAAACAAAAATCTTCTGGAAGCTTCTTTTCCTTTCTTTTCTTAAAATACTGCTTGGTTTTGTAAAACAAGCAGTGTGATATGATACAACAGCATCTGCAAAACTAAGGAAAAAAACCCCACCCAATGAGTCCACATAAAGAAACCCCTATGACTACCTACTCTTGCAAGCTAACTGTAAGACCACGGATTTGGTTGACAGATTAAAACATCTGACAAACAGGCAATGCCCAGTGAACGTTTAATGTACATGGTTTAACTCCTCAACAGGAGTAACACATGCATTGTAGAAGACAGAGTAGAAGGAGACAGAAGTAACAAAGAGACCAAACCAAGGTGAGGTTCTGAGATGTCTGAAGCCAGACCTGCCCTGCCTGGAAGGGAAAACAGCTTTTCATGATGTGGTTTCACAGGCTGAAGAATCTTCCAGGTCCTAAGAAATTCACGTATACGTCTACATCTAACTTTCTTGTACAACAAAACAATAACAAATGAAATTCTACAGCGTTGCCCATCATTACTGCCCTGCAGTATGAAGTTATCAGTGTTCTATTACAAAGGATATCTTGGCACATGCTAAACACTCACCATGCACATGTGTATCTATAGAGTTATTGATTCTTTGTGAGGCTTTGTGACCTCTAAGAAACATTAGTTTCTACTGCCCACAGGCATGCAATGTGCTTTGCCTGCGCTTATTTGACCTGCAGTCCAGCAATCCTGAGGCTACAGCACTGCTGTAAGGCCTGGAACTTACCAACCCATCCCACACAGGATGTCTCAGATAATTACTAGTTGGGATTTTTTGGCAACTCTACAGAGACTCTTATTTTTACATACTATTACCATATCTCATAAAATAATAAAATCATTAAGGTTGGAAAAGACTATGCCTCTGTCATGACTTCCTGTTATTTATGATTCCTGTTATTTTCCTGCCTTCATTTTAGATTTTACTGTAGCTGCTCTGAACCAATTTTCATATAACTAGACATTTTAGTACATATTTCATTTGCTTGCAGGTGGCAGAGAAGTGGAGTCAGGAAGAGCGGGATTTTTGTTGTTTACCACACAGATGTACCCACTTCCAGAGTGGTCGGTCCTTCCTTCCTTCCTTCCCCTTGATTTACTTTTTCCTCAGTCTTTCTTATATTTGGCAATATTTTTCTTCTACTGCACATGGTTAAAGAAATCAGAAACAGAAAGCTAGTAGCGGATTTCTGAAGCCTCCTTTTCCCAGTGTCACCTAGCCTGAATTAATTGTAGACATCTTGATCACTTTCCATTTCCACACAGATTTCTGCATTCTACTTATTTCCATATTCTCTGTATCGTTTCCTTCTCTTCTGTCAATTCTTTTTCTTTGTCTCTCATTATTGCCTCCTGACACCACCTTATTCCATTCAATTAGATACTTCATTCATATTGCATATTAGCAACAAAAGACATAAACAAGTGGCCTTTCTCTCTCAAAAAACACGTCACTGTTAACATGCATTTTAAGGGACAATTTAGAGGCACTGTGTGAGCAAGGATTACTGACCTTTCTCACATGCAACTTGTTAACGAAAATGATCTGTGTAGAGAAACGTTTTCTGGGGTATCAAGACCATTTATGATGATGTATGTACAGCGCATTGTATTTAATTAACACTTCTAGATTTTAAGCTTAATGCAGAATGGCTGTTTTTCAAAGTGATCATTATTTATACAGAATAACTCACATTGCTTTGCAGAACATGAAAACCTAGATTAATTGTCATTAGAAATCCTGCTTAGTATGAAACAACAGTTGCTGTTCTGGAGGAACAAAAAGTTATTCCTCAGGCTTTCAGCACACATGTTTTTGGTATAAGAGCATCCTCCTCAGTGGCCCATCTTCTTTTCCTAGGCTTGCCCTGAAAATCCTACATTCTTTAACCAGCATAGGACCAACGTCAGAAATAATTAAACTTGCTTCCTCAGCATCATATCACTTCCCCAGAAACTCCAACTGATGTCAGCAGTACAAGCTTTAAAGGCACCTGCGTAGACTGCTGGCAGTTTTATGAGAGAGAAAAAAGATTATAAGCGAACACTTCTCAGCCAGACCTTCCTTGTCCGACTGTTTCATATCAAAGCTAAAAAATTTACAAAAACCCTGTCACCATTTCAGCTAATCAAATTCTGTGGTTGCTGGCATGTGTGCACACACTGACCTCTACAATGTCATGACTTTCAGGTTACTCATTGATTTCTAGGAATCAAAACTGCAATGCAAATGAGGAATTGCGAGTCAATTAGCTCTTATCATGAGCTCACAGTCTGTGGCAATGGGATGACACACGGTTCTGCATAACAATTGGAAACAAGCCTTTTCTAGCCAGGTAAATGTCCTCAAAGGCAAGACGTGTCCCCTTTCACAAAAAGAGATGTAGTCAGCAACATGATTAAAGCCTTTGCACATGATACAGGACTGACTTTAACATTTGTCAGCAATTTCAGATGGTATGAGCCCTCCCTTCCCACTTATTCTATACATGTGATACCAGTGTATCCACAGTTTCAGTCTGCACACAGAAGGAAAGCTTTTCTTTTCCTCCTTATTACTCTTCAATTGCATCACTGCCAGCTAACTGTAATGAAACTATTTGGAGCTTCTTTAAAATGCCTATCATTTACCATATGTTCATTTAATTTTTAAGAGACAGCTCTATTGTGCAAGTTGCAATTTTTCGCCTATCAATATATGCCATTAAAATGAATATTCATGTGGCATCACCTACCAGAGTCATTAAAAGGCTTGTAAACATAGCCCACCAGTGCCTCTGGCACTCGTAAATGATGAACTTTAACTCTCTATCTGCAAGTGCTAATCTCAGTATGAAATAGAAAAATCAATTATTGGCATCAATTATCAAAGTTTATCAGTTTCATTAGCAAACTGGGATTTTTATAGTACCTCCAGCATGCATTTACCTTTATTATAAGTCATTAAAAAGTTACCCTTGACTTGTCCAAACAAACACAAAACCACTTTACATACATTACAATTTTTATTTCTAGATTTCATGAAATTGCCATTATCAGAAAGGAAATATTTTTATTAATTACAGAAATATTACCACTTATTATCTTAAATCATAGAATCCTAGAATGGTTTGAGTTGGAAGGGACCTTAAAGATCATCTAATTCCAACCACCCTGACATGGGCAGGGACAGCTTCCACTAGTGCTTCAGTCTACATATGAGAGTTCACTTTGGGAGGTCGCTGCTCCTGAAAAGATTTAGGCTTTCTCTGAGTGCTCATACTTTAAAGGAGCAACCAAGAGAAACACAGTTATCAGTCACTACCCTCCCTGGCCAGAATTTTCCCATCCACTGCAGACACTGCCAGGAAGCAAAACTCTTGCTTCATTTTATTTTAGGCAACAAAATAATTCCTTCCCAGCAGTCAGGTTTTTCAAAATATGAGTTCTTGTTGATATTCATTTTTTTGGGAATGCAGCCTTAGCACAACACTTGTGTGAAATCCAAGGACCTTTAAAAATCTGGCCCTTGTGCAAGCCAGTGCTAGATATACAACATGTTGTATATACACGTGCTGAGCATTCAGCACCTAAAAAACCTGGGCATGCAATCTTCCAAAAGGCTGGCAGTAACTGTCCAAGCGAGTCATATACCAGAAAAAACAAGGGATTTACCCAAAGCAGGCAACTAGGAACTGCTCTGAATTTCCAGCGGTCTATTACACACAATGCCGCTGCAAATGTCTTTACTCTTCATTTTGGTCATTGTCTCACTGAACAACTAAACAGATGGTACATGAAAAGTATGCAAAACATTTAATAATGCCAGGAAAGGTACAGTAATACCAGCTGTTCTGGCCTGCTGACCTTGGTGTAGTTTAGATAACATTGAAAGAAAGGTGCATGCCATTTTATTATTTTTTCCCTCCTGAGTCCTCTTTTGGTCTCACCTCCACAAAAGAGAAGCTAAAACTAGGAAATTTGACTTAGATGCTTTAAATGCAAGAAGATTTTGACCCATTTTACTTTGCCCATTTAGTACTAAAGATAGAAAAATAACGCAACCTGTAAAAGTGCTGCCTCCACAGCCTTATTATCCTTCCCAGGTCTATGGCCAAATATCTGTATAGTACATTAATTATGACCAGAATTTGGCAACAGGTACTTATATAAGCTGAAGCTACCAAAAAATTACCAAAAGTGCTCCTCCTCAGATGAACTATGGGTGCTGGAGCGGTAGGAGAAGAGGGATACCAATCTCATCTTCCTTATATGTCACCTTTAAAGCCAAAGAAGTGTAGTCCCTGAATAAGGATTGATAAGAAATGTGCTTTGTCACCTGTAAGCATTTCTTGCTGGACAAAGAGGAGAGGCCAGGAGCAGACAGAGTCCTTGGACCAGTTGTTCCAGCCAAACCCACATTGCAGATGATGATATAAAAAAACAGGGAAGTTAGAAATACTCCTGTACCAATATAAGGCACTTGATTTTGTCTTTGTCCCAAACACATACATTTTCCTAATATCTGAGCTTCTAGAAAGTAAAACAAAGTAGAGTTCAGAAACAACAAAGGTTCATCAGCATTAACAGATCAAAACCCGCTACAAAATTGCAAAATAAGCCAAAACTAAGAATTAAATTAACCCAAGATTTGGGGGAAGTTATTTCAGTCTACATTTCTTATGCACATCTCATGACATTTTCATACTTTAGGTTGACTTTAGCATGCACAACTCACTCCTGCTTCTCTGAAAGGGTTGAACTACTTCCATTTTAGATTGTCAGCTACCTGCATGGACTCCAGTTTTATGGTTTGCAAACATAAAAGCATAAATGTCTCATAAAAACAATAAACTTAAAAATATTTGACCATTTATAGTTAGTTGGGGGATCTCCGCATGAGGGCACACCACACCATGGAAGTGGATTTAGCAAAGGGGGCTGAGTAAATATAAGAAAAAACCTTGTAAGGCCACCTGTCTGTTACAAGACAATGTTTCCCCCATATTTGAGCTTTTTTATAAGAATGAACAAAAGGTGCTTCTAACATCCCCCTTAGCTCAGGTTCTCCCTCACTGAGCCAGTAAGCCTTCATTAAGCTATCTGAATTACTTTTTAAATTAAGAGAGCAGCACACATTCCTGCAAACGAGAAAAATAAGAGGGTTTTGGCAATGATCCTGCTCACTAATTATAATATTTTACCTTTACGCACTGCCTTTCATCTCCCAGGGTTCCAGAGTGCTTAAGCAAACAGTGGGCTCTGTCCACAACTGTTGCCTCCCTGCCATGTCACTTTTGCTCACAGAATGTGCGAAGTCCGACCGACTTCACAGGTGTTTGCCTCACACAAACAGACAAAAATGCCACTGTTAACACTATACTCAATTAATTTCATTAACATAGAAAGCATAGGAATAATACATTCAGGTCAAGGAAACTGGCCTGATCCAATGAAACCTGGTTGAAAAAGGAAAATGCTACGACCAGGCAAACCTACAGTACTTTAAAAGCACTAGCAGCAGCTAAGATACATCTCCTAAATGCCTCCTGAGAGGCGTGATGTTCCTGCTATTTACAGTTACACATTAAAATCCCTGCCACAGGTGAAGACACTCACACTGCTGTAATAGTTTATTACAGCTACCTTTGACCATGGGGATGTTACTCAAAACCAAACGCCACACATCAGTATTCCTTATGGTTGTGGCCCTCCTCTCCCCACAAGCTGATCACACAAAATGAACCACTATCGCTGTGCTGTCACTGAAGGGTAAAAAACAGATCTCCCAGCCAAGAAACCATGGACAGCCTATGCCTGGGTACCACCTGTTGACAAAATGGCAGTAAAAAGTGAGCTCAACTACATTAACTGAAGTAAAACTACTCCCAACAAAAACATCTCTAGCTGAGAAAGCCCCCGCAACACAGCCATGCAGACTTCACAAAATATGCTGCTGGTCTTCATTTCTGACCAACAAAAGCTGGGAAGATGGAACAACTCCCACAGTCAAGGTCTTGGTAGAAAAACAGTGCCTGCCCTCCCGCACTTCCCCCCTCACCAAAATCACAGCTGGGCTCAGCATGGGGCCATTTTCTCCCAGGCTTTTTTCTATTATATAGAAGGGATTGTTATTTTGTTTTGTCCTAACAACTGCAAAGTGCTTTTTTTACCCCTGCAAAGCACTGCCATCCCTTAGACCCCCAGACTTTCTGTGAGTGTAGAGCTGTACAATCCATCAGGGAAACCTGTGATTTTGTCCATTGTGCTGGTTGAGTTGTGAGCAGGGCTATAATGGGAGCTCTCATGGCCCCATTATTTCATAACAAGCCACTCCACTAAAGTCACTGTTTGTCCATTTAGAATAGAAGGAAAGGAAAATGTCAGCAGTGCTTCAGCAGCTGCTTCAGCTCCTTTCAGACATTCGGTAAGTGCATGTGTACATAATCACGTGCTGAAAAGAAAAAGGCAAGGGAGAGGCAGCGATCTGCGGGAGGTGGTTCTGGCACCAGCCACAGCCACTCAGGTCACAGGTCCAGCAGCACAAGCATATGCTCCTCACACATCCCTCACAGAAACAACAGGAGTTTGAATCTCTTCAGAGTCACACTTGTTTTAACCCCAGACAAACTTCAAAGTTTTCTTGATTTACACACACATGAGATCAAAATAAGCCCCCCACCATCTTCAGCTCATTGTAAACAAAAAAAAAATTCTTGCAAGTCTGTCTGGCCCAAAAATCAAAGCCCCTGAGCCTTTGCAGGGAGGCAATAAATCTGAACCTTTCACAGAATTCTTTTTTTTTTTTCCCAAATAATTACCAGTCTGGTTTGTGTTTCTTATTTAGAAACTTTCTTCCATGTAATTACAATATTGAAAGAAACAGGGTAAAAAGTGTGACAAGACAGAGCAATTTAATTTCTGCAAGTGAAAAAGTACAAAACAATTACAGAAGGAGGACTCACACTCTGGTGAGAGACACCTCACATCCAGTGCTCAATGAGCTAACCAGGAGAGAATACAATTTGCATAATGTTAAATTAGCAGCATAAATATATGCTAATCGTACCCAGGTGCAAGCATCTCGCTTTATCTCATATGCTTAGTACCATGGAGTGGTATAAAAAATTAAAGATAAGCTTGTGTTGCAAAACTTAAAGGCAAATCCAAAGTTCCTCGAACTTGAAGCTTGTTCTTAGCTTGGGATCTTTAGAAGATTTCAGACAGAGCAGTCCCTGGAGTCTCTTTGTCTTTAACTTTCCCCACACAGCCCTGCTGCCAGCCTATCTCTGCAAAGACCTGCTGATCTACTGTTCTCAATATGCCATTTTCATCTTGCAAACCTTCCATCAGCTTTCATTAAGTTCCAGATCAAGCAGAAGCGGTTTTGAAATTGTTTAAAGCCTAAGTTGCCACCATCAGCAGTTAAGCTGATGCAGTTAAGCAGTTAAGCAAAGCATCTAACCTGACTGGAGCTGACAGGTCCCATTGTAATAAAAAAAACTCAAAATAAGGGGTTTCCAAATTAATTTCCCCAAAAGGCACGGTTACTCATGACTACAGCTTGGGTCATAGCAAGTCCATATAATATGGAAATATAGAAACATTAACTGCTGACCAGAACACATGCTTTCTGGTTAGTTTCTTCAGAGGTGTTTACCTGCACTTTTAAGTGCAGGTAAACAGACATTTCACATTAATTTCTGGTATTTTGTTGAGGGGAAAAAAGAGACCTATAAATCTCTGCACTAACAAACCCAGATCATTTGCTGATGCATAGACCACTCCAGACTCAGCATGAGGAAAGCAAATCAAACATAAATAAAAGCAGAACTTGAGATTCAGGCTTTAAACCAAAAGAATTTTACTTAAGTAAGGAACTTAGCAAAATCTAAGATACAATTTTATAGCCTAGTGACAGTAACAGGAGTGGTAATGACTTTAAGGGAATGCTTTAGGGTTTTCTACATCAAAATAAATGTAGACTCAATGCAAAATATTTGCAAAGGAGAGAAGTGAGATCTTTGCATATTTCGTGCACATATATGTAAGTATGTAAGAAAGTTCATACCTAAAAAGAAGCTTTTCTGGTATGGGTACTGCATGTATATGCATTGTCTGTTGATACAAGACCAAAACAGATCAGGAAAATCAATACTCAATTCCTTTTCTAGATTTTTATCCACTGTAGTACACAAAAGCAATTTAGGTCCTGGCTGCACTGGATCCTTACTTCAGCATTTATTAGATGAGTATATTTGTCATTCCTTCTGACAAACAATAGATAAAAGGTGGCAAATCAAGATAGTTTTATATTTAGTACATTTTTTAAATGTAAGCAAAGCAGAAAACTTTAAAAAAAAAAAACACATTTAGTTTCTGGTGCTAAGAGAGGCAAGAGTCAGAAAAAGCATCAGCCATCTCTAACCATGACCAAAACCACTTGTATTCCAGGAGTCCATGGGCTTTCTAAAATGTTGTCACTAGAAAATGAGCAAGAAAGGCTGGTGTCATGATTAGCTGACTGTTCCACAACTTTGAATATTAACTGTGTGTTCAAGACCACATTGTATGGAGAGGATCATTCTCTCAGACATTGACTGGTTTGCAGACTAAAGCTATAGAAACAAGAAAGAAACAGTTTTATGTTGGTCTACAGAAGAGAAATGAAAACTATTTTTTGTGGATACCAAAATGCTGCTAGCAGATGAATTTTCCAGCTTCTTGCATTAATTCTTTGAGAACCTTTCCTTTCTCACGCAGGATATGAAAACAGTAAGATAGTTTATCCAGACAATAGTCACATCTGGTGTTTTGCTAAGTTCTGTTTAGGGTACACTGAGAAATATTTTACCGTGGATGTGATAGAACCTGAACCAATCACCCTAGAAGGTGTGTAAACATTGTCCAATCGCTTTATGGAACTAGACTATATAAAAATGATGGTAAAAATAATAAATAATTCATTCTTTCACTGGATTTGATGTTGCTACATCTCTCTGTTCCTGGCTCTACAGCAACAATTTTTAACCACAAAGTACATCAAAAGATTCTGGTAACCTCACAGGATGAGACAGTTTGGGTGCTGAAATTTGGCTACAGTCAAGTATACCATCTAATTTTAAAATTACAAAATTATATTCTAATTATCAGACCAGGCTTTAGGTCAACTAAGAGTATTTTTTTCCTAACAAAGATTTTTAAAATTTTGTTCACTTTAATCTGTTTTTGCCTTCTATCTTTTGAACAATGCCTACTACACCAATTGTCCATGTTATATCCAAATAACCAAAATTTATCTTTTGCCTGTATCAAGGACTCTGATTTTTTATCCATGTCCTCCTCTGTTTTCAGTATTCAGTAGGATGTGTATGAAATTCATATATTACTGTCTGTTTTTCAGAATCTCCTGAAACTGCAGCACAGTGAAAAGAAAATGAGTCACAGCTCCAGGAGAAGGAATCCCCGTTGAACAGTAAGAGCTAACACACAAATTGCCTGGTACTAGAAATAAATAGCAAGTTGAAACACATGACTAGATGGACTGTAGCATCTGCCTAGTGTGTTTTCATGCACTGATTCAAATGAGAACAACCAACAAAAAGGAGGATCGTGCATCAGAATCAGTGAAAAGTTAAAACCAGAAGGAAGTTATATAGGAGATGCTTTATATTCACAAATTCAGGAGCCAGGAAAACAAAAATGCCAAGCAGAACTTTGGAACAAATCACATGAAAATTACAGCCACTAGTGAAAAAACGGGATGTTACAAAAAAGCTTTTCTTAATGGACAGAAAACTGAAAAAAAAGCAATTTGAAAATGCCCACAGATCTTTTAAACATAAAATATCACAGATTGAGGAGATTTTGCATTATGAATAAGGCTAGTGAAAGTAAGCTGACAGTGACAAAAGTTAAGATTTCAACAACTTTCTTTCAGTGAAACAAAAGTGAAAAATTTCAGGGACAGAGATATATGTACCCACTCCTGTCACATAAAATAGTACATTAGCAGAGCAGCTAATGTCCAAAACTTACTTATCACCTTCTTTTTTTTCCTCAACCACAGTCACGCTCCCTCTGCTCTGTATCAAACTGGATGATTGCAATTGCTGCCTCAGCACTTCTTCACTTCTTCTTGGAATCCCAGAATATAAGGTTAGCTGCTTATTGGACAGACATGCCTGGTTTAGCAAAATTATTCAGTTTCCCTCACCACATCTTTAACAAGTAGATCATCTGCTCAAAACACAAGAAAAGAGCTAAAATGCCCTTATTTCTAAGATATTTGTGGTACTTTAAAGACATCTATACTCTAGAAACTGAATTGAGACCTCTAATGTTTCATACAAGTCTTCCAACAGTTGTCAGATGGTAATGACTTTTACAGACTGGGAAATATTAGCTTTTGTCTTTTTAATATATTATCTAATTCTCAACTGGAATAAAGTACTAAAAACAGCCAATTTCTGCAAAATTCCCTTCCTTTTCTCATGGTTGAAGTCATCTGTACCTTTCAACACACTTAAAACACTAAATAAGAATTCACCTAAGAAATTACTGGAAGTCATTTCAAAGTAGCCTAATCGTAACCCACACGTGTAATACTCATTATTATTAATGTAAAGTACATGTATAAAGGAAGGGAGACTATACACCTTGAGACCAAGCACTGCACTGCTCCATGAAACTGAAAAGAAAGTTACTGCCATTCATACCAAGCAACTGAAATACGAACATTTCTTTTACACCATACCAAAACTATACCCAAGTGTGCTCCACAGCTGATGGTTTTCTTGATGGCACTACACCTGTTCATTTCATGAGGTTTTAATAGATGGGATGAGAGAAAATGAGTTCTAAAAGGACCTCTTGGAAATAATGGAGTTATTCCCTTAAGCTTCATGACTGAAATATATTCAAAGGCAATTCAGAGAAAAGATTGGTCATAAATATAAATGTGTGGTTTTAATAATTTTTTTCAAATATACATTAATTTCTCCAACCTCAGAGGCTCCTTCTTACTTTTCTTCTGAGGAGGAAAAAGAAAGAATTTACAACATACAAAAGGAATGCAAGTCATCTTCATTAACATTGTTTGTAATTAGTACAACACTTAAACCCCACCTGATAAACTGATTAACTGGAAAAAAACAAACAACCTTACACAACACAACAAAAACTAGAAGAACTCTTGTAAGGGTTAAACAGTGACGTCAAGATTGTTATAAAAAGAAATACATTGCAAGTCCTGTTTCATAAATATTTGTGTATTTATGTTTATAAAACATCTGCACTGTTAGTTCTGAGGAAAGCATAATTATGACTTGGTGGGCAGGCTAATAATCAGCATTCTTTCACCCTTATGCAAGTCCTTATAAAATTACATTTGCTTTTGTCAAAGCTGCAGCTGTACTAAAACCTCATTCCTTCTTAGAACATGCATTTAACTTCTGAGCATACAGATGGTATTATTGTGTAAACTTAAGAGGTCAAATCCATTCCTCTGGACCTGTATAAGCATTAAAAATACCTATCACAATACAAAATTTCTACTTCAAAATATCTGAATTCCCAGGCAAAGCCATTTTGTTTAGAGTTTACCTTTTTTTAAAAATAAGCAAACAAACAAAACTGCTAGCATTATAACAAATATTATGAAACTCAAAAAATAATTCTGGGCACGTGTGTTTTCTCTGCCTATTGGACTTCAGTCCTGAGAAGTCCCCCGTTCTTCCACCATGTAGCACCCCAGACCTGTTTATGGGGCTGTCCACAGCCCCAGAGCTCTCACCATGTGGCTTGTTTGCATGGTACCAAAAACATTTATCACCCCAGGGACCCTCAGCTATATTACATATAATTACTCAAATGACAGCAAAGTTGGGAAGAAAGTTTGCCATGCACTGATTAATTAAGAAAACAAAACCAGAATACCTGTGGCTAAAACTCTTTGGGGACTTCTCCTGCCTCTAGCTCTTCCCTAGCACTCAGTTCTCCTGTTCCCTCCCAGGCTGTGGAAACAGGCATTGTTCAGAGTAACGAAGGGTGCCCTGCCTATGTCACTCCTGGGACACCCCAGCTTTCCTACAAGCAGCCACAGCTGCATACACGATGTGGTACAGACTGTAAGCCCCCGTCAGCAGACCCAGATTAGTTTATTCTGAAGAGATCATTATTTCTTTCAAGCTAAGGGAATCCTCCTGTCTTCAAACTCTCTTCCCCAAAAGAAAAGTCAGATCCGCCCTCCTATATCCAGGGGTTGAAAACAAAGAGCCTTCTCACAACCTGTGAAACTAAAAAAAAACTAAAAACTGAACACTATCACAGATACTACCTTTTACTCAATACCAACCGCAGTAATTTAACCTCATATTCTCTAAATTACAGTTTAATTATTTGTAGTTTAAAAATTAGATGGGATGATGAACTCTTCTCATCTTTTATGTCTTTGCCTCATTCACGTGCCCATGACAAAAGCCATCACAACATATGGTACACAACAGAGTACCAAAAGAGTGTTATTTCCACCACTCCCAATGGCAAAGATCTTCTGAAACAAGTGGTTTTGCATACATTTGGCCTTCTAGGTCTGAGGTCTTCTGGAAGGAAATCACCACACTTTAACACACTGAACATGAATTTTCAATTGACATCCAAACAGACTGCTCTCTCACTCTTTGTCTGGAATAAAATATACTTAATTTTGAATTGTAAAAGTAAATAACATAACTAAGCACATTCTGGGAGTTAAGTATAAATGACAAAAACATATGTTACACCAGTGTTTATACAGAAGCATAGATCACATTTCTTGAAACACTCTGGTTATTGTCTTTCTAAGCACTGCTACAATCCCCTGAATACGAATGATGTTTCCTGTAAAAGAAATACCACAAAATCATCCTACATAGCTGGCTGGAGTGTATTACTCTGAGGGCAGATATATCATGCAAATTCTACACAGACCACTGAGTATGGGACTGAGAAGACCTGGGGTCTGCTTTCAGCCCTGTTGCTGCCTAATGTGCAGTTATAGCAGCTTTCCATAGGGAAGTCTAACATGTCTGTGTCCCATTTCCACACATATAGAATGGGAATAATGAGTTGGGATTTTTTTAAAAAAGCATTTTGTGATCAACAGGTAAAAACATAATAATGTAAGCTTATTTTATCCAGTCTGTCAAGATTTCTCCACGCAATCTCATTTGTATTATTCATGCATGAAGGATGCAAGAGAAAGATGCTTCAGCACCACAATGCTAAAATTGTTCCCCTTTGCTACTCCTTCCTGCTGCTGTAACATATTTTGCGGCCAGACTCCAGTACGGCTGGTGTTAGACAAACAGGAATGCTACCTACATCTGCTCAGAAAAGGGTTGCCTAGCAACTGCAATCAAAGGGTGTTTTACCCTTTAATAGAATTAATAAATAGAATTTTCTCTACAATACTCTAACACTTTTACTGGCTATATAAATGGTTTATTATTTTTATTTTTATTTTTATTTTGTAGCTAATGTGTTTCATTTCATGATCTGGTTCGGGCAAAAAACAGAGCAGCTAGAAAAGGTCAGATTATCAAGCACAAAAAGGTTCAGAGACTTGTTTGATGTAGAAATATTCTTTGACAGCTCACTGCATTTATTTACTATACCCTTTTCTTCTGCCATTTCAGAATCTATTTCAGCTGCCCCATGGGAGCATGAAGCCATTAGCCTGAATTATCATTCTGAATGCAAATTTCACAAGGTAACACCAAATCATGAAGGTTTTGATTCCTATATTTACTGAGATGCCTTCCCTTTAGAGAGGTTACAGGTCTGCTATTTGTTTGCATATTAACAGCATTGATTTTCAGTATACCTGACATTACAGTGTTCATTTATCATATGTGTAATAGCTGAATACCAGAAGATGTGCTGCAGAGTGCATGTCAACACACAGAAAACAAATTAGTATCTGAGGTACTGAACAGGCTATGCAAGCAAGGAAACAAATCAATCAAACATGGAGCAAAGAAAGCTGGTAGAGCCTATTCATCAGGTTTTAGCAAGTTTCATTTCTAACCATGCTGAAATAGGAGCAGAATTTTGATTTAAAAGGATTTTACTGCAGACACTGAAGCAAAAAAGCTGGAACTTATTGGTGAACATTAAAGGTCTCATACTCTCCTCATCACAAAATAGCTATCTTTGGTAGCAGGAAGGATCAAAGAGGCTGGTAGAACCCAGATGTGCCTATATACCTCCTTCCACAATGTCCAGATAAACTTTTACCGGGTGTGCATCTGAGCCTGCGAATGTCCTGGTCTACAGCCAGCCCTCAAAATGTCCTCCATTGGATGCAGCTGCCCTTTGCTCTCCATCTTCCACACCACACTCATTGTCCATGTGTATTTAAATGGTATGCAATTATTTAAATTCCTCCATCTGTCTCCCCACAACCTTCCATATATTAATTCTCATAGGGAAAATGGCTTTGCTATTTGCTAGATGCAAGCATTTACCTGGATAGCAGCCAGTGGAGCAGGTTGTTAAACAAACAGCGTGACGGAACAAAACCAAATATGAAGCAGCAACAAAGAGAAGAATATATTTTTACTCAAACACAAATCTCCCATAAGAGTTCAGGCAAAGCCAAGAAACAACGAAATGAGCAAGCTTTCATTTGTTTTGTCCATAACTATAATAAAGGTAAGGAACTTGAAAGTGTTTTGCTTAGAGGAACCCTCCACACTTCTCCTTCTCCCTCATATCAGTGCCCTGTGCTCCATGCAATCCAGCATCAAAAGCAACTCTAGCAAAAACAGCTCCTTAATTTTTCTGCTGTGCTCATCTCTGATTAAAGGGTAAACTTTAATGTAAACAGCACTTTATCCGAGGCCAGGAATTCACACAAAAACACCAAAATGGTAGCATGCAAGGAGGAGTTTTGATACTTCCAGAAACTACTGGAGGCTCAAACCATGCATGCAGTGACTACAATTTAGCACTGTCTGTGCTTGTATCAGTTTTCATACTTTTAAAATATGCACTATATTTGTGCAGTTCCCTCAGCAGAAGAACTGCGGCATATCCTGTGAGAATAGCAGATAAAGATCCAAAAGTCTGATACAAGATTGCTTAATAATTGCAAAACTCTCTTGAAAATTTACTTTAAAGTCATATCTATACTCTTTAGAGATGGAGGCTTGTTTGTTTGTTTAAAGAAGCATGTTAAATTATTGTATTTTCAATCCAGGAAAAGTATTTGTGGTAAATGCTGACAAAACTCAGCTTAAAAATACATTTCTTCACACTTGATTTATCCAGCCTGGAGAGTCCTAAGGTGAGGATTCTCTAGAATGTAAACTGCTCCATAATCTCAATCCTTCTTCTGGATACCTAATTCAGACCTACCACACCTTTATGAATGGAGAGGGAAGAAGGGTCCAGTGTGAGAGCACCACTGACCTACAAACTGGTGCTGATATTCCCTGCTCTGTTTTCCACTTCCTTTTGCAATAATTTCTATTTCTACTTTTGAGGTTTTGATGTGTTCCCCTCTCTTGTGCATCATTTAGGATTTCTCTACACTAAATTGGACCCAACATTAATCACCACAGTATGTAAGCTCTTTCCTGTATCATGTTGGAGTGTGCTGTGCTGCTTGCACCTATACTGGACTTCACTGATGCCCTCTCTCCTCCAGCTGAGCTAACTAAAACACCTTTTCTGTTTTATCTTTCAATCAATGGATCATTCTCTTACTTCATGGGAATTTAATATCTTTGAGAGCCTTTAATGAGAGACTTCCCTTGCATACACTTGCAGAGACCATCAGGGAATTACACTGATTTCTGAAGCATGACTTCTCTGTGTTGGCTCTTCTCCATATGGCTTTTAAATTCACATAAATTAAGGTCCACATGCCCATAATTTTCAATCTTTACAACAGTTTCTATTCAATTCCTCTGAAATACTGGTTTGTGATTTACCTTGGAGCTTCTTTTTTTTATTTTATTATTTTTTTAACTGGCATGTCATTAGCCTCTTGAAGTCACAAGGTAACAAAGTGGCTTTAAACAGCTGGTTGCACACTAAATCGTTTGGCTACTGCCTCACATTCCTAGTAATAATGCCCTGTTAATTTTTCTTATTGGATCCACACCTTCACCTATCAGCTGTTCAAACTGAAAATGATCTTGCCTGTAAAGGAGAACGAGTTGGGCCTAATGCCTTCTAGAATGTTGTTAAAAATTATAAAGAAAATTCTGCACAGAACAGCCCCACAACAGCTAAATTTATCTTATTTATTTAGTTGTTTTACAAAGACATATACATAAACATGAGTTTCATAAAAGCACAGAACTGGTGGAGAGTCTTTTACTGAGATAAAAACTAATGACTAATTATGGCAAAGACACAAGGTAGCACTAATATCTTGAAAAGGTGCTTTTTGTTCTTTGATCTCATATAAAAGACTATCAGAAACACTTTCACACCAAACAAAACGGAATTCTACAAGTATTTTTTTCCCCAAAAAAGTTAGCAAATATTTACTTGCCTCTATAGCCAGCCCTACCAGACTCTTATTTCCTTCCCTCAGGAAGGTCTGTGACATGGAGTAAGTCCTTCAGGGGCACAAGGAAGGAGTGAGCAGGCCTAAGGACAGACAGATGCTGGGTTTTATTACACCAAAAGAGTCACCATTGCAGCTGGGATGGTCAGAGAGATCAAAATGTGAGACTGGGATAGGCCAAGGGCAAACTGCTACACATGTGCACAGCAAAAGAAAATGGGACAAAGTCATACCTTGGAGGGTGCCTTAGTGGCAGCACGGTTCCCAAAGGCTTTTACTCATCTGGTAACACTTAATAGCACCAAGAAGCTGTACTGACTCAGAGCTGCACTCAGAAACTAAATCCAGCTTTCCCTTTGCAAGAAACACATTCAGAGACCTAAGTCTGTTTAATGAGTACTAATTTGTTCATGAAGCTGACAGGTGAATATCCTCTTCAATCTACATTATATTGCATGTTCCTTTTGTTGGTTTCTGGGGGAAAAAAGCAGCAGCAGCCCTTATTTAAAAACAAATTAAAAAAACCCTCATGATGAGATTGACACCAAAGAAACTTGTTTCTCATCAGTAATTGCTTCCCCCTGGGCTTGAAAATGTTTACAAATGAAAGCTTTTCCTTCATATATGGCTTGACCTATCATGAATTATAGCTGCTGCTACTGATCCACTCCTCCCTGCACACAAGGCTTGCTATCTCAATTTTGTACTGCAATTAAATATTTTCTGATGGCACATTATTTATTATTCATCACCTTCAGCTCTCCTGGTGTTTATACATCTCCACATACTAGCAGGAAATTCAAAACCTGTTATTAACAATATTAATGTCCTAAGAGCTTGTTTGATGCAAGTGAGACACAGGGCTGGACTGCCTGACTGCAAGGAATAAGGGGTGGGGGTTTTTTTGTTGTTTTGTCTTTTTTTAATTTGTGCATTATCTAGCACCTTGCAGCCTTTGTTTACAAAGATCTTGAGCAGTCAAGGAGGAAATACTAAAAAAATAATGATAAGCAAAATTTGTAACTAATTTCATTTGACCATTACAAAACTACCAGAGTGAAGTAAAGAAAAAAGAGAAGAGTAGGTATAATTTTGTTATTTTACTTTTTTATTAATTTTTTGCTCTTAAAAAAAAAATCAAAATAAGCCACATCTTTCCTCCCAAGACCAGCTTCGAAGATAAGTAGGACCTGTTGCACTAGAAGGAAAATCAAGATCAAACAAAAGAGGAATGCCGTATTTCAGATATTCAAACCTAACTGTCCATATGATTCTTACAAAACTTTAAGGTTGTTTTTTTTTTCCTTACTCATCTTCTCTATATTCTCATGTATACTGGTATAACCACAGCAACACTCAGTGCAACCCTCGAAAATCACTGTGACTTGGTACTAACTTAGAATTTGGCCCAGGCTATAAAGGTATTCACTCACAGGCTCTGTGTGCTTGCTTCAGTGCTGGTAATAAAAAACCTTTCAATTACAATCCTAGCTTGCCACACTTAACAACCTTAAGCCAGCCAGCTTCCCATTTTGCACCTTGCTCCGTATTTCCCATGATCTCCTGCAGGCCACAGTTAACACTCCCCATCTCCCTCCCCTTTTCCCCCAAAGAGCACTGGAGGCAAGAGGGACTGCCTGCACCTGTGTGAGTTGGAAGCCAAAGATCAGGTAACCCTCTAGCACTTCTCAGCCAGCAAGGACACCAGAGCTCAGAGCCCTGGGGAGCGCTCAGTGGGGTGGGACAAACACGGAAGGAATGGGTGACAGAGCCCAATGGGCATGGAAACAGGAAAAGCAGGCAGAACTGAGAGGGGATCCATTTTGTTGAGTGTTTTGCTTAAAATATTATTGATGAATAAATGCATCTGCTGAAAGGAATTTGTGTATGACCGGGATGTTTTTTATGGATAAGATGATTACAAAGTCCTCCCATGTTCTGCACGGGTGCTCACAGCCCTGGGGGAGCAGGGGCAGACTGAGAGAACACCCAGTCCCCAGAACCTCTTGGCAAGGGACAGACCGAGCCTCAAGCGAAGTTCTGAGATGGCTTCAGGTATGCATGAGGGGACAAACCAGCAGCTGTTCTTCCCCAAAATTATTTGCTGACATAACAAACCAAGTTTAAAAAGACATAAATATCTAGATTAACAACACTCTTTAGAGGCTCCACATGCAAAGTACCTGTAACCATCACTAAGCATTTTCTTCTATTATAAACAATACAATTTGGAATTATGTGAACAGTGTACAAATGAAAAATAAATTGCATGCTGCATAACTATTAGTGCATACTAACATAGTCACATTAGATTGCTAAAGCTTTTATTATCCAAAAAGTCAGAGCTTTTCCCATTTTGCTAACCCATGAGAAAAAGGAATTGCCTTGGCAATGATAACTTACTTGGGGTTGAAGTGCATCCAAAAGCCAGGATCTGCAAACCTCTTATTTCTCACTTACTGTTAATTTAAACCTAGCCTATTTGTTTTTAAAGACTTGATTCGGGCCCTCTGATACATGCTGGACTGGAAATACATTGAAAATGATGATTTTGCAAAGGGCATTTTATAGACATCCTGTATCATAGCAAATTTCATCAACTTCTTTTAAAATACATAAATGAAAATATGTATTTTGTGTCCAAGATTTAAATCAATGTAGTTCATGCAGTGCAATGTAGTTAAGACACTAATTAGTTTTCCTGACAAATGGTGAATTTTCAGCAATTCAAGGTACTGAAAATATTTTCATTTATTCTCACCTTTTACTACTCTCTTTTTCAGACATAAAGCTATGCATATTTATGTCTATTTTTCCCCCTCAACAGAAGAAATAAATTAACAGCATCAGGAAAATGGGATTTTACAGTGAGTTAGCATTTATCACACCAAACCACTAAGACGTCTTGCTCAGCTGGAACTGTGCACATTCCCAGATGGTGTATTGGATTATAATTTCACAAAATGAGTTTACTCTCTCAACAGTTTCTCTTGCAATTTCCTCTGAAAAGTCATCTAAATACTTCCACAGTCTCTACTCCTACTCCCTGTGGAGTCTCCCATATCTTTTCTGTATGGCATAATTTTATTTTGCTATCATGGAATATTATATGTAGGAATTATACTGCTGAGATTCTCCTATGGCATTCTTACATTTTATATTTTCATTATAATATTTATATTAAGCTCTTTACAAGTTGGCTTTTTGAATATTTTTGTATCCAATACCTTTCACACAGTTCATTTTCCCTGTACATGATATCTTTAATAATTAAACCATGACTTGCCATGACGATGAAGGCCAATGAAAAGTAAAACTTTATCTATGTTGACACCTAGGTGATAGGAGAGCTGCACAAACCCTAGAAAGACTACTGCATTTCTGCTGTATGGTGAGAGCAGCTCTGTGGCCTAAAGCATGGGGTCAGGAGGTGACCCTGGACTTGCTGGATATTGGCGCTGAGTGCCAGCCCCGGGAGCAGCCTCTCCTGCTGCAGAGATGGGAAATGGTGGCAGATCCACTTTGCTTTCACTGTACACGCTGCCCAAGCCATCTGGCGTGCTGGTGGCCGGGGGCTGAAGAGGAGGCAATACCAATGAGAGGCCAGAGATGGTTCGTGTTTACCTACAGTCACATGAGAAACCAGGCAACAACAGGGTTAATGACCTTTGAGCAATGGAGGCACCACCTTAATCTTTCTGAAACAGAAATTTCTCCTTAGAGGCACCACCTGGGGAAGTCTCCACCAGAAGGTCACGAGGCAGAGAGAAATATGCTGATGTGGACCAGTTTAGAGATGAAACAGAACATTTTCTTCACCTAACCTGGGCTCACCCAACCTTAATTCTATGATTCTAAATTAAGCGTATCAAGAAGAGAAACAGGTTTACAGTTAAATTAGCAGGTTACATTGCTCAGAGCATAACTCAGTGTTACAAATGGGTTTTATTTGGCCTTAGGGCTTGTCAGAGGCATTACATAATCCAACAACCAAGGATTTACATTATCCTCCCTTTGTTCTCAAATGAAGATTTCTCACTAATTTATTCATTTTGTTTGTACTAGTGGAAGGAAGCTCATGGGTAATTTTTGGTGGTGGGACATTACAGATCTAATTAATTTAAATTGGAATGTGGCTTAGTTTGCTAAAATATTTGCATATTCTAGAAGTTCAAAAATTCATTGTTTACTGTGCACATACATTCAATATACCTCAAATAGCAGTAGACCAAGCTCACACAATTAACACAGCAGTTACAGTATTGCTGTGACACCTTTGCTACTGCAGACCTCCAAAAGTTGCCCATTTTTTTGTGGTTTGCATAGATGCTGAAACAAAACAATTTCTGATAATCATCACTTGTTCCCCAGAGATAAGTAATGAAACAAACATAGCCATATACTCTCAAAATAATTTTGCTAAGTGAGTGCAAGCAAATTTTATATTAAGCTAAGCCTCTTATTTGGTTATAATCACTGTGTGGATGCCTCCTTTAGCCACACAGGGCATGTGCAAGTTGCTCATCAAATATCATTTCTGGTTAATGACAGAACAATTTATACATAAAACATAAAAGTTTGCTTGGCCTTTACACTCCACCTTGTGCAACATCTCAAATAGTTTAGCATGCACAATGTATTAAAAAAATAATAATAATTTTAAAATCTACAGTCCTAACAAACATGAATCAGTAATCATTACTGTCCACTGTAATCTCTGCTGTCCACAACATAACTTCCTGGACATGGAAATGAAAAAATAAGGTGGCAATATTTAAATTAATATACTATAAAATTAATTTTTTATCTATTAAATTAATACACATATTCGCTATGTGCTGCTTTTACAAAATCCTGCACACAGCCAAGCTATTTAAGCTGTCATTGGAACTGACACACTGATCAAAGCACCTGGAAAGCAACAATGTTTTGAAGTAGAGCTGTGCTTTCTCCTTCTGCCTTACTGGAGCTCTGGTGACTAATCTATAAAACTATTCATGCATTTCTCCATCATTTACTCTTTTCAATAATTTACTCTCTTTACTTAATGCAACAGGTTAACCTTCACAAAAAGTCTAACGAAGAAAATAATTTAAAACTGTTTCAAAATTCACAAATTTGGTGCTTAACAAAAACATGTAAAACCATAAATCAGTAAATGGATACATTTACTTTTTAGTTAACAAGTGTCATTCTTTGGGATTTTTTATTTTCCTCATGCTTTTCCTGTTTTCTAGATGACAGATTTTACTAGCAATGGTTCAAGCCATGAAGGCTGCATATTGGAACTAGCATGCATAAATACATTTATACCCCTAAACATATAAGATACATATATATGCCTATTCACACACACATATATGCACACATTCCTATATACACAAATAACCTTTCAGAGACCCAAATGCACTAGAGCATTTAAGCAAAGCACAAGAGGAAACAGACCATATATGAACTGGTAGATCTGAAGATCAGCCACTGGCCTGGCAAGGAAATGGTTTTTCTCTGGCAGTTTGTGAACATATGCTCTTAGATGTGAGTCATATGTCAGACTATATCACACACACATATAAAATAACACGTCATTTACAAATTACAGACATTTCACATCTAAGCATTTCTGGAACACGACTGAATCCAAACCTTTAGTACTACAGGCAAGTTCATTGCAGAGATAATTTCACAGACAAGAAGATGCCTTTCCCAAGATACTTTCCTAAATTTTCTTGGGTTATTTGCTAAATGGACAGAAAGATATTTCTCATGTCTCAAATGAATTTCCTGTCAAGACCAAGAAGTGAGAAGGACAAACAGTCAAGCTGTGGTTATATAGTCATCTCAGATGGCTAAAGACATGGCTTTTCCCCAGAAGTTCAAGCCCCACCTTCCACTTTAGAGATGCATAGCTGTGCTGGTTTTGGATGGGATAGAATTAATTTTTTTCATAGTAACTGGTATGGGGCTGTGTTTTGGATTTGAGCTGAAGACAGGGCTGATAACACCGGGATGTTTTAGTTAATACTGAGCACCGTTTACACAGAGCTAAGGCCTTTTCTGCTTCTCACCCCACCCCACCAGTAAGTGGGCTGGGGGTGCACAAGAAGTGGGGAGATGACACAGCTGACCCAAGGGATAGTCCATACCATACAGCTCATGCTCACTATATAAAGCTGGGGGAAGAAGGAGGAAGGGGGATGCTCAGGGTGATGGCGTTTGTCTTCCCAAGTCACTGAACACCTGCTTGCCCATTGGAAGCAGTGAATGTATTCTTTGTTTTGCTTTGCTTCTGTGCATGGTTTCTGCTTTCCCTATTAAACTATTTTTGTCTCAACCTATGAGTTTTCTCATTTTTTCTTTTCCAGTTCTCTCCCTGATCCCACTGGTAGGGAAGTGAGTGAGTGGCTGCCTGGAGCTTGGCTGCTGGCTGGGGCTAAACCATGAAAACAGCAGAGCTGGCTGGGAAGATTATTTTTCAAACACAGAGGAAACAAGAGTATTCAATTTTGACATAATTGGAGTTTCTGGTGCAGCCAAAGGTCTTTCAAATGCCTCAAAGTACTCCACAACCTGGAGGTAGGAAATAGAGCTGGGGCTTCAAAGATCAAATCATACACCCATGTTGTGCTTGATTCAGGGACGTGCAACCAGCAACATCTAACCCTACTTCTCTTTAACCATCCCAGTTTCTCCAGTGGTAGGCCCAACCTCAGACACTGAAGAAACATTAGGTTGTAATAGGGGTGTGGGGGTGGAATCGTTAATGGTAAGGAGTTTTGGTATCTGAAGAGACAGAAATTCCTGTCTAGTCTATACTCTTCAGGCACAGGAGGATGCCACATGGAGCACTGACCACTCCACCAGAGGTGACTTTTTTTTCAGTTCACCCTGAATGGACCTGGAGCAAACAGGTAACATTCAAACACAGAGCTGCAGAGAAACCCATATCAGCATTTTGACGCTAATCAAAGTAATGAGTTACGAAAGTTAAGAGTTCAGAGAAAGACATTTCCTGGCTTTATCTTCCCTTAATTGTTGATCAAAACCAGCAGTTTATCAGAAAGCCGATTCTCACAAATTTTGGCTACCCACAGATAGCAAGAACACTTTTTCTCTCCCTATTTCTCTCAAATATTACTTTTTCTTTTCCCCTCCAGCTCTTTCCAAGCCCCCACCCACCCCCCAACATACACAAATTTTGCATTCTTCTCTGTACAGTTCTTTCTGCTAGGAAACATTTGATTACACCTTCTTTCATGTTCAGAGTTTTCTTTAAATTCTGCTTGGATTTTTTTGGCTCTTGATTCTTGAAGTTGCCATTTCTGTGAATAATTAATTCAGAGATGCATGAACAATCTTACTTGATAGACTGTGTATTATGTTACCTCTCACTTTGCTCTGTTATCTTACGTGTTGTCAAATCAGACTTCAAATTATGTCACAGCTACTCTTTCTGAATGGTTAATTTTTCACTGAGAGTTACACAGATGGGCAATTATTTTAAGGCTTGAATACCTGCCAACAATTGTAGTGGCATGAAGCTGATCTCCAAAGCCCACACAACCACAGAGAACACCAAAAGACAGAAGACAACTCTGAATGTAAACTGTACCAATTTTTATGGGTGGCAAACTTTAAACAAAAATTTTCCACACCATTAGAAAAGACTTCAATCACCACAAGCATGTACTTCTGTATATATGAACATACAAAACTGCACATTTTAAATCCCGAAGAGTAACTAGAGAGAACCAAACCAACTAATAGAATAAAAATGTTTCATTTATTTATGTATTTTAAAACAAGAACACTACCCAGGGGAGAAGTAGGGTAACCATCCTTTAAGCTCCATGTATTTATCTGTAAAAATAAGTAAAATATAAGTACCACTCTTGAACAAGAAATGTCGCCTAGAGAAGTGGGAAGTGGGTCACTTTCCATGTCTTCTAGCCTGACAGCAAAATGGCCAGTGACTAATAAATCCTCTTTTAACTGTCTGTTATTCATCCACTGAAACTGGGACAAGAAATATGGAGTCCCACAAATAAGCTCCCAGAAAACTATCCCTGCATTGTGGCTGTCTCCTGCTGCTGGCATACATGGATTCTGCATCCTGACACTGCTACTGCTGCAATGTTGTCCCACTTACAGAATAGCCCAGGGCAGAACTGACGTCAAAAGAAATCACCTTCTACATTCACCATGAACAATACCATACACATAACAATACACAGAAAAGAGTTTATCTAAGTATACAAAGTCATATAGCACCCAGCCAAGTCTGGCACTCACCTAAATCACCTGCTGCCTTCCCCTCTCTCCTCCTAAAAGCCGTCCAAAATTTTTATCAGTTTTCCAAAACTCTGAAACAAACCACCAGAGGCTCTGAAAAATGTACAATGAGAATTATGATTTCTTGTTTTGCACAGGATGAAACAAACCAGTTATAATAAGGATTAAACAAGACAGCCATCTAAAGCAGGCTTTCAACAGAAAGCGTTGCAACGAAGCAGTCCATGCTTCAAGGTGCATGGGGAGAAATCTCTGATATCCTGAAGAATAATTTACAGAGAGACATGAATATTTGGTTCCAAACCTATAAATAATTAAAGAAGTTAATTGAATACACGAGCCAGTCTTGTCTGAAAAGAAAATTCAGAAACTGTTGCAAGCACTTCTTCAATGACATTGACTTCCTTAAGCATAGTACAGACTTCTCTCAACAGTGAAAAATGGTACATGTGATGTTTCATAAGCACTCAGAAAAGGCTGGGTGCAGAACCACAAATTTCTAGGAGACTGTTCATTTTACCAGGACTTTGTTCAGGTCACTAGTAGACAATACCAGCAAGTGCCATCTCCATACAACATACAACATTAGAATAAAAGGGAAAGAGAGTTCAGGCAAACTGTAAGAACAAAACCTGCTATAATTTGAATATTTCCCTGATTTTATAATAATTTTGTTTCGTGGGGGGTTTTTTTCCACATATTATCCTCTTTCCTTTTCTCCATTTCTTTTCTACAAATTGAGAGAATGGTCATGTTTGTAGAATGTCTGCTACAGAATTTTGAGGAAATCCTGATATTGTTGCAGGCACGTGAAATTGTGTGTTCATACATGAACACACACCCAGGCCTTGGGAGCAATTAAGATCCTTCTTGGCATGAGTATCCTACTAACCAATTACAGTCCACGAGTAAATAAGGATTGAGAAAGTGAACATGTCAATCATTTATGATTACCAAGGCCAACAATACACTCCAGTGCTAAGTTTTAAAATTTAATTTCAATAAATTAATTATGCCATTGAAACAGAGCTGACTTCATAAACCACACACAGTTCTGATTCCAGAGCATGCAATCATTAAAGATATAGTCAGTAGCTGCTGCAGAGATTTTCTGTTTTCAAGAGGAATGAAGTTAATTAACCTCTGGCTTTCCACAAGCATTAAAAACAAGAAAACAGCCTTCTAGACTGTGGTGATTTGGCCAGAACTAGTTTACTAAAGCATCTTATCTATTTACCATCACATGGACTACCAAATGCACATTCAACTCTTCACAGAGGAAGGACTGACTTTTCCTCTAGCTCATGACTACTTCACCCAAAACAGTCCCCAGACCTGTGTGGAGGTATTAATGGTAGTAATCCATCAGCCAAAGGGAGAGAAGACTGCACATCTCACAGAACCATGAGCTCGGTGAATGACTTTACATAGCAGATAGCAAAATAAGCAGGAGTGAGCATAGAGACAGGGGGCATGAGAAAAAGCAATGTACTACAGAGGAAATCAGGCACATGATGAACTAAAAAAATTTCATCAAGAATTAATGGGAACTCTTCTACTGCTCTCATTCAAAACAATGCTCTCTGAGCAGAATACCTACACGATTGTGCTGGCCTTGCAACTAGGTGACTGCTAATTACTACCTGGATTGAGAAAGATGCTCCACTGTTTTAATACTTGAAAGAGAACTGGGTTGGCAACCTCTGTATAATTAGTTTCCTAACAAGAGAAAGGATTTCAGATGTAGTATGCCTGAGGAGGAGGGAGAGAAGAGACCCCAGTATATATAGATACATTTTTGTTCATTCTTTTCTCTCCTGTGACCTCCCCTTTATTTTCCTGCACTGTAAGGGACAAGTTATCATTAATGGCATAATGCATATTATTATTCATTAGCACTGTTTTTCTTATATCAACCTATCCTATCTTATTGACTTTCACATTTCTGTCAGAGAGACTTACTATATTTAAATACATAAATAAATTGCCATTACAGCTTTCTTTTAAAAGAAAACTGCTGCTACAGCTGACCAAAAAATTATCATTAAACAATTTGCAATGACAGTGTGTCTTTGAAGGCACTGTATTTTTGCTAAGTATTATTAACTAATTTAAAATAACACCTGGAGTGTTTTTTTTCTTAAATCAAAATATTTTATTTCAGAGTAACATCTGTTGTAAAACATATTTTACTTCATTCACTCATGAGTGTTTTCCATATTCATTCATACCATCACTGACAGTAGATTTCCACTGATAGCCCAGAAGGGCAAGATACCATAATTACTTGATTTAGTATTACAATTGAATATCTAGGCTGTACAAAAGCATCAAGGATGTCATTAACTACTAATACTGTCATGCCACTAATAATCTAAAAATTGAGTAAAAGTAAAAATTAATTTGGTGTAGAAGAAAAAATAAGATTTTCTTAAGTTAAATCTTACATATTATTTTATCTCCATTTTACAGCAGGTTTTGGAAGTACTTCAGTTTTGTAAACATGAACTCAGTACAAAGTGCTTTCTCCCTCTCCTGTTGTTATGCTGCTTCAGCTTCTCTTATCCACCAGAGCTGAACCGTCCATGTCTCCACCAGGAGCTTTTCCCATCTCACATAGGTCTGTCTACCACTATAGAAAACCCAAAACACCAGTCCCACAGCAGCTGTTCTCTCCCTCTCAAAACTGCATCCCTCCCAAGAACCTACATTAGAGTCTGCTTCTATGTACAGATATCTCTGGTCTACTGGACATTTTGGTGTTATTCAAACCTCAGAAATCTTCTGAGACTTCATAATCTCTAAACTATATTCCAGGAGCTATTACATTACTAGCACTAAAGAAAAATGAATATTAATAAAAGCAAATACAGATAGAAAGAAGAAAATAAAAATTCACATAAAATAAATGAAATAAGAAGAAAAAAACTCATTTCATTCAGATATATTTCAGTACTATTATTACTGCCATGCAGCCTGAAACATCTAAAATAATCACAGGACAATGAAACCTGAAAGACAAGGCAAAGAACTGCTTGCTTACACAAACATTTTGCTGCCCCTATTTCACCTCATTTGGTGGCAAGAAGCTTTTAGCCTACATGCTGAGATTTGACTGGAAAAAAATTTTCTGCCAAATCCCAGCATATGTAAAATCAAAGAGAAAATTTTAGAACTGGGTTCTATATCTGTACTGATTGTCAGTGGTCTTAGACACAGATGGCATATAATTCTAAACTCTTTAGCCCGAGAAAGCTTCCATTGTATCATTTCTCCATATGGAGATTTTATGAGACCTTACAGTAAGCTCTGGTAAGTTTTTCCCATATAACATTATGCGGGCTCATCCATCACATAAAAGTTTTGAATTAATGACACTACAACGTTTTATAAAGGAGACAAAATCCATTTCATTTTCCATCTTTCCTGACAAAAGGTCTGTTCTAATTTCTAATTGCAAAGTCCTTCATTCAATAATCAGGGACTACATTGCCATTAGCTAAGCTTCATGTAAGTGCAGACAGATCAGAGACACAGATATCTTAACATTTACCACTATTGTCTGAAGTTCCCACCAATGCATGCTCCTTCTCCAGGCCAGCTAGCTCAAAAAAAAAAAAAAAAAGTCATACTCACCTGCAATAATGAATGAAAGAGCGAATGCATGAAGACATTGGAAAGCTAAAGCGCATATGTGAAAAGAACAGCATTTCTTTTCCTTTCTTGGGACATAACACTTCTTTTTCTAAACACTGTCTAAAAGGTGAGGGTTTAGGCTACTTGCATTTTTTATATGAAAAATACTCCATGAAAATGTGATCCTGGAAGCTGAAATTCTAATTTATATGGCAGAAGGCTTTAAATGCCTGTCTACATTTAAAGCCATGTTCATTTAATAGCCAGTCAGCCCACTCCACCTTTGGCTATCTCTAGAGGGCAAAATGGATTCCCATTAGTAATTCTCAGGCTTGGAGAAAGCTCTGACCTGTGCCTAGGGTTTCTCAAGGTCTGCTTTCTCTGCAACAGCTACAGATGGGGGCAATCCTCAAGAGACTTGCTCCGGCTGTTTTCTTCTGATGAAGCAACCCTTTGCATCTACTCTGTTTTTTATCACCCAAAATACAACTCTCATCAATAATCACAGGAAAAAGACATCTAAATTTTTTTTAGTGTTTGGGTGTTTTTCCTCCAAACACAAGGCTAGAATATGAGGATTGGATCGATTAAGGTTTAATGGTGAAAATGGCAACACCATGTATTCCTTCTTGGTAAAAGTTAGCGAATACTAGGGAAAAGAGCTGAGAAAATTCTTGGTAGGGGTGGGGGAGTAGGCTCTTTAAACAGAGGCCCTCCACAATCTTTAAAATATAATCTTAACCATGAAGACAAACAGAGCCTGTCAATAATACACATATTCCACATCACCACCTTCATTTACTCACATGAAGGCTAAAGTTTGTATGCAGTTCTGATTCAGAGTCAGCCCAATATAACATTGATGTTGATGGTGCTACTCTGATTACATTTTTATTATGTAAATGAAGGGTGCAAATTTTGCTTTAAAGAAGTACTAGACTATAGACTATAGACTATAGACTATTGTATCTATACTAGATACAATGCTCTTTCTGTAAATATATGGTTTGGTTTTGGCATGTTATTTTTTTCCCTTTTTATCTCCTTAAAAAACCAGCAATCTTTCCTTCTCATAGGGTAGAATCTGGAAAGGTTTCCTCTTCATAGAGGTTGAACCGTCTCCTATAAATATTGTTTCCACTACATCTACATGATCTAAGATAATGGCTGTAATAGAAAAGACAATGAAAAATAATGAATGAGCTCATTTGAAATACAGGAGGCTTTGTTTTACTGGTAATAGCCAGACGATGCCATAAAATAGAATAATCTCTTAAAAATGCCAGTCCACAAAAGTAGTCAATAGACATAATGATAAGCACTTGCTAATCAATAGTGATAAGTCAGTGCAACTTAGCTGACAGATGCTTCTTCAACAACTGTTTTTCTAATACCTAACTCACTGGCATAAATATATCAGGCCAATGCTTTAATAAGAAAGCCCTTCAGTAGATAACAGGGCAGCAGGATGAAGACACTACCATACCACCCCCCTTACCAATCACCTCAGTCTGTTCTATATTTTGCAGAACAAGGCCTCCCCAGGGACACTGCTGACTACCAAAGCCTTATTTTTATATGAAGGGGGAGGACATAAGGAAAATGGACATTCCTTGTCAAAAGCAACTGAACGCTGCAGCACTCCGACACGCTTTCAGAGAATGCAGGAAAACATCAGCTAGCTACAGGGGACACCTGAGTAACCACAGCTTTGGTGTCTATAATAAAGAGGTAGAGAAAAAAATAAGGAAAAGTTATTTTGCTTCAAATGATTTGAACTGAAACGGCACACACTCAGGCTGACCATTTTTTCAAGTGTATTCATATACTTTCAGAGCAGAAACCTTATCTGTGTGTGTGCAACTTCATAAAAAAACTTTTTTAGATATAACAGGCTGCAAGAATAAGTCTAACCTTTGACAAATGTAGCTGTTCCTTACTCCTATCCATTTCTACATGGTGCTCTGGGGGATCCTAGCCCCATCACTGTGGCCAGGCCACCTGTCTCTTTGGGCTCACCTTGGTTTCTCCTGTTCTCTCCACTCAGACTCACACTCTTTGACCACCAAGGTGCTCTCTGGCCTATTCTCATTTCTCTCTATATCCCTGAGATTTTGTTTTCCAGTTTGCCAAGGATAGTGAGGTCCACTGCTTATTTTTTAAATTTTCAAATCTGCGCTTTCCTGTGCACATCAAGGAGCAGCAATTCAGTTTCTAGGGCTTTGCTATCGCTGTGTAATGTGCTGAGCAGTGCTGTGTCACACAGCACTCTCTGAATGATGGGATGGGCCACAAGTACCTACAGCTGTTCCCCTTCTCCCAGGCTCACTTCAAATAATATTTCTATTTCTTGTTTCTCATCTTTTAGGTGGATTCTAAGCATCTAACCCAAGAAAGCTGTTTTGAAAGCCCACTCCCTTTAAAGTATCCAATCAAATTCAAGGCCTTTGGATCAGTTGCAGGCAGATATTTCAGCTTGTTGTTGCTGATTTAAGATACTTAGTTCTATCACAAAATCAGCCAGTTTTCACAACTGCGCAACTTCACTGCAAAAATGGAGAAAATCTAAGCTTCTTCAGATACCTATTAAGTAAGGAAAGGGTTTGCTGGGGTGTTCATTTTAAAAAAGTTAACCAGTCATCTATTTTCAGCCTGGATATTTGGGACAAACACGGACAAAGGTTTTAGACATAGAAGGCACCACCTATTCTCCAAAATAATGGCCATAGTCAACCCTCCTGACACGGCCAAGTCTTCAGTACTGATGGAGAAGCCTGTCTGTGCAATACAGCTGTGAGGGAGATAGTTCTTTCACAAGTTTATGAGCAACGTCAGCATCTCTGACTTCAGTGGGCAAGAAACACTTATCCAATTTGCCTTCCCACCCTAAAGCAACAGCATAAAATAAGCACATGAAGCCCTTTCAAATAAAATAAAGTCCCTTGAAGTACACCTGCCTCTCTGGAAAAGTTGAAAGAGCAAATCGCATTAGTGAGGGTATCAGTTGCCTGAAGCAAGATTACTTAACAAAATTGAGAGCCATGCAAGATGCACTGTGCATCTTAAACAGCCCTGGAGACCAGCAGACATGACACAGATGCAGGACCTGACAGAAACCAGCACCTGGAGGTCAGGTGGGGCACTCAAGACTCTCTCAAGTAGAGGTGGAAGTTTAAGCGCACACTGCAGCATCTGGCCCCTAAGGTGTTACTCAAAGTTTTCAAGTGCTGCAACAAGAAGAAATTAAAAACCTATGAAGCAAAAGAAGGCCCCTGAATAAGGCTGTCATCCCTCACCTCCTACACAACAGGAGGGCACTGTTAGAAACTGATCTTAATATTGATGAGCCTCTGTACTCCGCATCTGGCTGCTCTGGTCATAGGAATTCAGATTTGTTTGATGTTTTAATGACTTTAACAATGTAGCAACACTTCAGATACTGACCCCACTGTATAATCTTAACAGAACTCCTGAACCATGCAAATATGAACACGAACACAACCAGAAGTTATCTTTTATTTTATAACCACCACGTTTTATTGCCACACGCTCCTAGATATCTCCTAAAATTAGACACTGAGGAACAGAGACCATGACATGTGATATGTCCTGGTGTCTCAATCCCTGCATGTACGCATATGTTGGGTGAAGCAGAGAGGGAAATAAGGGAATTCTTCAGATGCATGATAAATTACACTTGAGTAACAAGGCAAGGATGAAAGTAAATTCTGCCAATTCTTAAACAGATGTGTAAAGATACCACTTAAAATATTCTAGTGGTATTATTTTCCACATTTTGATACTCCCCCAGTTAACTGAGCAGATGACTCCTTTATCTCACAGTTGGCAACTGAAGGTGCTTCATGAATGACAATTTTGAGAAAAAACATGAATTATATCTGAAACACAGTATGCCCCAAATCCAAAAAATATTAGCTGACTTTTCACTGCTGGCAATTGTATTTTTTTAAGACAGTTCTAAAATCAGTTCCTATAATTCCTTATTATAAGGGGGAAAACAAAATCAATCAAGAAGTGTTTATCCTTCTGCTTTGCTTGTGGGGGTGGGGGGGATATTACACAGTGGTGTTGACTGGCTTGTAGTCAATTCAATATAACTTTACTATGGCAACAGTTGCATCACTTCATATCATGCAGTTTCAGATGAAAAAATTAAACCAGCACCACCTCCTTTTATTCCTGCACTTTGATTTTCTTGGAGGTGGACTTAAAAAGCACTGCTTCCCAGATTTCCATGCCACTGAGCCTGTGCTTATAAGATTTGTAACTGATTGAGCAGATTTTTCCTATTTACAATTAACCTAGCAAAAGCATTTTTCTCTGAAAGTTCCTTTGTGCTGCACGGTACATCCAGTACTTAGGGGGTTAATGCATGAAATGGATCACTGGGTTGAAAATAGAAATCACTGTTAAAAAAAATGTTGTACCAGGAGAATTAGGCACAACATAATATTGTAACCACTGAGAATTCTCAACAGTAAAATAAAGCCTTATACTCCCAGCATTTTCATTAGTTTTCCAGTAGTGCTGGATGCAGTGTGAATTACAATGAGCAAGAAAGCAGTGGTTCCTCTCTTTAAAGAACATGCACTGTATAGGGGGAAGTCATTTCTTCAGATCATACTGTGCTGGTTATTGGTTTGTATATGCTGGTATGCATTTTAGTACTTGGAAATTATATTTCTTTCCATTACTGGATTCTGCATATAGCCTGAAAAACAATATGTGTTTAGAAGCTCTCAAAATGAATCTCATTGTAAAGTAAATATTTGTTTAGAAGTATAAACAGTGATATAAATCTGTAGAAAGAGCATTCTGCACCAAATCTTTCACTGAGAGGATGTTTTTTAAGTCTGGACAGGATGTGCTGTGTTTTCATTAAAACAACTGCAAAAGTTAATAATAAGATGACTAAAAGCCAAAACTGGACAAAAATTGAGGTTGATATAAGCTTCTACTACAGAATGTTGTTTTGTTAGTAGTTAGCTATTCAGCAGAAGAAAAAAAAAACACACACCAAAAAAAAAAAAAAAAACAAAACAAAAAAAACAACGCAAAAAAAAAAAAAAAACCAACAACAAAACAAACAACCAAAAAAAAGCCCCAGGAATAAACTCATTTGGGCAAATAGAGCATGTATTGTATGCGGTTTAATCTCGGCCCAGTCCAAACCAGTACAGTATTAAAATACCACCAATTATCTTGGAAAAGAGGCAAACAAGCTTATGTGGACAGAACTACTAACTTCTCTGAAATCACTACTTATATAGCTCTTTAAGAATTAAGCATATGACCTGTATTTAAAGGAAGATTTGAGCTGATTCAGGCCTTAGCTTGAACCTTCCAAACACTTGTTTGGGGAATCTATAAGTATGGGTCAAAAAAAAACCCAAAGAAGATGTGCTGTCTGACCGTTTGCTGAGCGTAGATCTCTGTTTTCAGCTGCAGGATATTATCTAGAAAAACAAGCCCAGATCAACCTGCACAACCACTGGAAAACCAGCACTTTTCATTCTTAAGAACCCAATCAGCCTAGACAAAATTGTACAGAGCCTGCAATATGCTCTATATCACAATATGCTCCTCCACTGGGAGGACTCTGGTATGAATTCAGTGACATGCCACATGCAGAAGTTTGTAGCAAGTAACCTTTCTCAAAGCCTAACTTCACTCAAGTCCCTGCAGAATGCCTGAAAAAGTGCTGAAAACCAACTGCTTACCTCCTAAACAATTACCCATCCTACACAATATGGACATTTCATATCTTCTACACACAGTGAATTTCAATGTAATTCACAAAAACATTGAAGACTGCTAGAGAGAGCCTCTGCCCCTACTCAGACAGAGTTGCCTACACCAGGCTGCCCAGGACCATGCCCCATCAGGTTTTGAGTATCTCCACAGATGGAGACTTTACAAAATCTTTTCCAGTATCTGATCACCCTAAGAGAGAAAAATGTTTTTCTTTTGTCCAGATGGAACTTCATGGGGTTTTTATTTCTGCCCATTGCCTCTTGTACCATCAGAGGGCACTGCTCCACCAGCCTCATTCTCTCTAATTAGGCATTTATATACAGTGATAAAATTGCCCCTGAGACTTCCCATCTCCAGGCTCAACATCATCAGCTTGGTCAGCACAACATTTTTTGGATTGTTATTTTCAAATTTTAACATTATGTCCTATGTTGTCTCATTATCCACCTTCTTTTGATGAGGCACTGCCTTGTCCTCAGGAAAAGTGAGGTGGTTTCTGTTTGCTTTTTAAGGAATGGATTAAAAAAATTGTTTGGTTTTTTTCACTACTTAAAGGGAAAGACTTGTCTTTAAACAATTATGTTAATAACAGAAGACTCTAAATCATGCAATTAACAAGTATTAAAGCTTTTTTCCTTAACATATAATCTAATATTGTTCTCTTGAGGATTCTTTCTTCTTTTTATCCCCCAAATGCAAACAGCAAGCTGTTTACAAATTCATTAAGATTAAATATTTACTGAAGAAAACCAAATAAATTTCAACAAGTAATAATCAGATTCGGTGCTCTTTTCTGTTTTAGAGCACGCACTTTTAGATACCAAAATTTTGTTGGACTTCAGTGGCAATGAAAGGTTGGGAATGCAATGTGTAGAGTATTTGCTGTATTTTCAGAGGGATAACCAAAGTCATGTCGCTGTAGAGCCAGGAACGGAGAGATGTAGCAACATCAAATCCAGCAAAAGAATGAATTATTTATTAATTTTACCATCATTTTTATATAGTCTAGTTCCATAAAGCGATTGGACAATGTTTACACTCCTCCTAGGGTGATTGGTTTAGGTTCTATCACATCCACGGTAAAACATTTCTCAGTGTACCCTAAACAGAACTTAGCAAAACACCAGATGTGACTATCGTCTGCATAAACTATCTTACTGTTTTCATATCCTGCGTGAGAAAGGAAAGGTTCTCAAAGAATTAATGCAAGAAGCTGGAAAATTCATCTGCTAGCAGCATTTTGGTATCCACAAAGTCATGCAGCCCCTTTGCACAAGGGACAAGTAAGGATGGGTAAGGCAGGGAAGGGACACCATATGATCTATCATGTTATACCTGATACAATTTACTCCCCTTAAAGGATAGCAAAGGAGAAGACCACCAGTTAATTCAATGGTGGCTTCACATCATGACGTAAAAATTAGCACATCAATAAAGATTCACCACATCATAAAATAAAGATCTGATGCAGCTCAGTCACTGGGTTTACTACAGCAGATCTTTATTTCATGAGGAAGATTCATGTGAGTGAAGCGACTGCTCCTATGCAGATTGTCTGGGCTGAACAAGGAGGACATCACCCATCTGTGAGGTTTGTCACACCTGCCAGAGGCTGGAAAGACCAAGGCACTCCCTGGTCAGCTGACAGTACAAAGCCTGGCTTCTGGGGCCTTCACTCACCTGGATTCACTGGCATCTCTGGCAGTCCAGACCCCAGCCTCTTCCTGCACTGGGCACTCCCCAGCCAACCTATCACTGTTGAGGAACCTCATGCAAATAAGACAACTGTGAGACCTTCATCTTCCTGCCAAAGCCAGTGATGGATTTAAAACACTCCTGAATAAGGAGACAGCAACAGGGAGAGATTGAAAACCTTTGTTTTCCTCACACATCTAGATAAAATCAGCCAAACTACAACAAAATAAGGACAGAGGAGGTAGCCACAGCTGACATGCTAATAAAAATTCTCTTTGAGAATACAGATATCCAGCAAACATAAGAAAGCAATCCTGAAGAACTAGCAATCCACTGTATTTTAACTTCAGTTGCTCTCCACACCTCAGAAAAACAATTGTAAGACCTTACCCTAGAATTCTTTGCATGGAAGTAAGGCAGCATCTTGGTACCACCGAACTTCAGCAAACAGGCTAAGAAAGCATCACTTTTTCCTTGAAACACCTGAAGACTGCAGGGTAGAAACACAACAGTGCCACAACTGTCACGTTTCAAATGCATGTTTACAAGTTTTGCTATCCTGGAGCAAGGCATGTCAGAGGAGCAGAGCCACCCTGAATTTTTCAGGACAAGCATTCAAACATGCTGCATTTTCACAGAGAATCACAGCAGGATTTTGTAACTGTATTGGGTTTGTGTGGCCGAGACAAGGGCAGCTTCTGTGAGAAGCTGCCAGAAGCTTCCCCTACGTAGAACACTGCCAATGCCAGGTGGCTCCAAAACCAATCTGCAGTTGGCCAAGGCTGAGCCCATCAGCAATGGTGGTAGTGCCTCTGGGACAACAGATTTAAGAAGGGTAAAAAAACCTGCACGATTACAGCCAGAAAAAGTCATAAGAATGAGAGAAATAGCCCTGCAGATACTAAGATCAGTGAAAGAAGAGGGGGCACCCCAGGCACTGGAGTAGAGATTCCCCTGCATCTCATGGTGCAGACCATGCTGAGGCTGGCTGTCCCCCTGCAGCCCATGCAGGTCTATGCTAGAGCACATATCCACCTACATCCCATAAAGGACTCCATGCCAGTAGGAGGCTGTGACCCCACAGTGGGAACCAACACTGGGTCCAGGACTTTTATGAAGAACTGCACCCCATGGGAAAGACTCATGTTGGAGAAGTTTGTGAAGGACTGTCTCCCATGGGAGGGACCCCATGCTGGAGCAGGGGAAGAGCAGAAGGATGAAGGAGCAGCAAAGAGAACTTGTGATGAACTGATTGCAATCCTCATTCCCTGTCCCCTGTGCTGCTGCAGGGCAGGAGGTAGGTATTAGGAGCAAAGTTGAGCTCAGGAAGAAGGGAGGGGTGGAGGTAAGATGTTTTTAAGAATTGGTTTTATTTTTAATTAGCCTTCTCTGATTTACTTGGTAATAAACTAATTTCCCCAAGTGTGTCTCTTTTGCCAGTTATAGCAACCAGTGAGTGATCTCCCCCTGCCCTTACCTCAGCCCACGTGCCTTTTGTTACATTTCCTCTGCCCTGAGGGCTGAGGAGGGGAGTCACAGACCAACTTCGGTGGGCACCTGCTGTCCAGCCGAGGCCAACATCACAGTAACACAGGTACTAGTTGTGCAATATGTCCTCAACAGCAACACCGCCACACACCAAGGCAGTCCACAACATTATTTGTGATCATTAACAATCAGGAGACAGGATTTCTATCTCTGTCCCACCTGAAAGTCCAATCAATTCACCATTTGCAAATCAAACTCAAGCCCGCTCTTAAGCAGCAATAAATCTATGAATTGACTTTCTTGTGTGTTATCATTGCCTGTTACAGAAAAAAAAGTAATAAGCAATAGATTAATATATTGCATTTAGTGAACCACTCAATAAGGTTGGTTCTGTCAATTACAAAAGATACAACATTCATTTACTGCATTTAACACAGAAAACATCTCATTTCCAATTAAAAAACATTGCCTAGGACTTCAGGAGTTTTTCAACAAATATAAGAAATTTTAAAAAGTGCATATGAAGGTAATCTGTTAAGAGTACTTATGTTTTTCCAGGTGTTCAGTGTGATTGGAGTACTACATATTTGCATAACTTTTGGATTTTCTAGACATTAAAAGAGAAGAAAAGAGAAAGAGAAGCCTGTGATTTATCAAGTGGTATTTCAAGAAGGAAGAGTAATTTTCCTTTACAAGCCATCTGTACAGTTCACCATGTAAATAATTCTCTCTTCAAGAAAACAAAATCATATTTTACTTGTGCGTTTCACATACAGAGCACAGTCCCTCCTCTATTATGTTCCACCACCAGAGGACTCATTAAGAATTACCAATTAACAGCTACACTAGCAGGCAGAATAATGAAAGGACATTTACACCTTAAAAGTTTGTTTTCTTTCCTCTAACTTTCAGCCAGCTTCAGGGAGGAGTGGACAACATATTTTTATACAGTTTATGGATGTTTCTACCACAAGGTTTTTTGTAAAGACAAATTGTGATCACCTTCCAATGGCACCTCACAAAATCTCCTGAGTCTTTATTTATTTATTTATATGGAATCCATCACTGCGAAGTCTAGGAGCACAAACAGATTAAATACACTCCCTGTGTGCACCAAGGCTGCTGTCTTTGACATTGTCCAAGAAAGAAACTCTAGATTATATATATATTTTTTTTTTTTATCCCCTCAAACCTGAGCACAGCAGGGAAAGTGTGAACTGAGATTTCCTTCCTGAGACTAAACCATGCTATTTACTGAGCATCCATCACAGACCAATTGATGGGTGCTTAAGCTGTGGAGAACACAGCAAAGCTTCAAACCTTTAATTTTCTTAACACCTTGATACGCAGAGCTAGAAAGACAGAAAACCCCCAAAAAGCTGCTTGGAAAAGAAAATTTTAGCTAAGAACAATTTATTGTTTGTAAACTGCAAATATATAGCTGGGTTTTTTCCCAAATATAAAAATCTACTTTCTCCTGTAATTTCCTTCGCGTGGGTGCCCTCTACCAAAGCACTTGTAATTGATGCATCACATTTTAATGGTCAGAGATTCAACAGCGCAGTTTCAATGCTGCCAACCCAGCATCACTGTGACACAAACAGAGCAGCCCAGGAGATCATGACCCCATGGAGAAAAAAGAAGAAAAGATGACTTTCCATGGAATTCTTCTGCATAGAGTATAAATTAGCATATTGATAAAGCAGTCGGGTCAGAGATTCCTCTCCATCACATTTTTCTGTTACCGGGAAATTCAAGGATATGTTGTTCCAGGTATGACAAATCATCTTCTGTGGGCATTTAGTTTTCACAGATAAACACTAAAAAACTTATCCCTTTCAATAACCTGGCAAGAAATTGCCTCATAATTAGGTAGTACGATTTATGTTTAATAGCTTGTGGGATTTAGGGCTTCCACCTTCTCTAAAACTGTCACACCTGTGCCCTTTTAGCATTACACAGTAGCCTAGTGTTCTCATTAGAGTCTGGATATTAATATTAATGAGACAGATTCTCACTGGAGGCACACTAACTTACATGGCTTTAATTTAAATTTTTGAGTGCAACTTATAGTGAGAATTTACCTTTATTACTATTATTTTTTAAGAGCTTTCAGGTTCTTTCTCATCTCAAATAATGTCAGAAATAATTCAACCTTGATTAAAGCCAGGAAACTAGTAATCAGAATACCAGAATTCACATTAAAAGGAGATTTCTGAGTCTGTAATCCTTTTCTCTTTAACAACAGATGAGTTGGTTTTGACTTGGGTAGACAAGCCTTGAGCAAGTAAATAATTTGTAAATACAGGGGTTGAGAAAGCATACTACTTACGATTATGAGAATACCTAACTCAGGCAGCCTTGTAAGAGGATTGTGATTACACAGTAAAAAATTATTTTTTCTGTTAGCTACAGCAAGGAGATGGAATCCAGCTTGGCAGAATGGGTTTTCTGACTGTCTCATAAGGAAGGAATTACGATGCAATTCAAGATTTAAAATTTCAGTCACCTTTCAGGGTTTCTCCAAGAACTCGATATAATACATGAATATTTGCTCTGCTGAGAAGAAAAATCCACTGTGGAATAGCAGTGTATTAATGATATATGTACAGTAATGCTGAATCCAAACACGCAGCTCAAACACACAGAGACATTTGGATACTGCCTCTGTAGGAAAATCAATGTGTTTTTTTTGAGGGCTGAGATGGGTTTTTAGTCACAGGATATGCAAAAGCAGGCTTGCACAATCCTATCAGATTGTCTCCAAGTTACTCCCAAATTTTCTGGTCTACTTTAGTTTTATTTGACAACAGAACAGTGGTCTGGAAGATATCACATTTTAGCAAGTGACAGGAAAATTAGGGGCTGGGTAAAACAAGAGGAATATGAAAATTGTCCCTCTGAGGGAACATCAGCACACTGATCCAGTGCTCTGGCTGGACATAGGGCATGTTGCCTCTTAGATGATCTGGAAGAGACACAGAATGCAATAAATAAAACAAAGAGCAGTATAGGACCTAAACTTCAAAAAACTTACTTTTTTTTAAATTTTAAGCTTTTTTTGCAGATGAAAGCTGAGCTTCTAGACAACATATCAAAATTTATGGGACAGCTTAATTCTGCAGCTATGCACTGACACTTCTGAAATACAGGAGCTCACTGTCCTTAAAGTTACCGTCCTTAGTTGTTCTAAACTGCATTATTCTCAAAGCCAATACATCACAGGGTGATGCCAGCCTAAACCAGTTGGCATTTCCCAGATCCTTCACGTGCTCTAACATTTAGGAAAAGAAAAGAAAAACAACAAAAAAACAACCAACGAACCAACCAAAAAAAAAAAAAAACCTCAGAAAATTGCCTAAGCAGGTTCTGAGAATGCTTCTTTTTCTATCTAAATAGAACATTCACCAAATTAGCTCCTTAACATAAGTAATGCTCCTAGATTTGGGGAAGACCTCAGCTAAATATAATTTGCATTTTTTATTTATTCTTTAATAATAACCCAAACTCAATTATGTCCTCTTGCATAGGTTTCTATGCTTTGAAAAAAGTAGAATATGTCAAATATATTTAAAAGCCTACAGCAATTTTGCAAAGAGCTTCATTATTGGCCAAAGGTGACAGATACAGCAGCCCTGCTCTGAATGCAGGTTATTGCATTACCAATGTAGCTACACTGGATTGTTTTGCATTATGCCCCAGTGGAACCACAATGAAAAATTAGCTGTTCCACATTACAAATTATCTTGTTTTCAGCTACAGCAGGTAATGGCATTTCAAGGTGCACTTACAGCATACGAGAGGAGGGAGGAAAAAATTAGGTGCTTAGCCTGTATGCATCACAATCTTGTTCCTTGTCTGGATTCCATGATAGCATTTGTAAATAATTCAGATTTGCTCCCTTACTTTGCAAAATAATAAAACTACCTAAGATCTAAGAAGCAATTTAATTTTAAAGTTTTGTTTACTACATATTTTACAGCATGCACCAGAGAGGCTCACAGACAGAAGAGCAGCTAGGGCAGGCTTCCCTTGGGGATGCATGGAAGTGCCTGGGGACAGTAGAGCCGGCTGACCATGAGCTGCCTGCAGCAAGGGGATTTGAAGGAGAGCCTTCCAAAAAGCTACCCACAGCTGCATGAGAGTCTGTGCCTTCCTGGGACATACCCAGCTCCAAGGGTGAAAGTACCATGGTCCCTTCTCAGTCTGCCTCTATCCCATGGACAGCAACCTGTAGCTGTCAACAAAGGCTAAATAAACTTAATCCCTTTAAGCTTCTTCCCTTATAAACAACTATTATTTGTTGTAAATCACTTTTATTATGACTGCTATTAATAGCATTTTTCTGTCTGCTTTGCTTCAGACCATTTGAGTTTGAAATCCTCTTCCAGGGAAGAGACCAAAGAGGGAGGAACAAATCCCAGTGCATCCCTTTCTATGCATTCATCACACTCCTCAGTCTTGCAAGGCAAATCAAGGCAAAATCTTCCCAAAACTGGTGTGCTTTTATCCCATATTCATTGTGTTGAACATTCATATTACAGCCATATCCTTCATTACCTGAAACCCTTTTCTTCATAAATATTCTTAGATAGGATTTATGCATACACTCATAAGTACTTATTCCTGGTTACGTAAAAAAGTGCAAAATTAACTACAATTCTCATAGTATCATTGATACTTTTGTTTATTAATATGACTTCTGACAGTTTGACATTCAGTCCTCACTTAACTCAGAACATACAGCAGCCTAGAAGCATTTTGTGTCTGAGACACTATAAAAGACACTGTAAAAGAGATTTGCAAAGTTTTTGTCTACTAGAAAAAAAATTTAAATTGTTCCCAGACATTTCTATTTTAGGATGGGCAGAGAATGGATTGAGAGCACCCCTGAGGAGAAAGACTTGGGAACATTGGTTGACAAGAAACTCAACATGGCAACGTGCAATTACAGTCCAAAAAGCAACAGCAACCTGGGCTGCATCCAAAGGATTCTCCCCCTCTGCTCTGCTCTGCTCTGGTGAGACCCCATCTGGAAGACTGCATCCAGCTCTGCAGTCCCCAACACAAGAAGGACGTGGACCTGCTGGGGAGAGTCCAGGGGAGGGACACCAAGATGTCAGAGGGCTGGAGCACCTCTCCTATCAAGAAAGGCTGAGAGAGCTGGGATTGTTCAGTGTGGAGAAGAGAAGGCCCCAGGGAGATCTTAGAGCACCTTCCAGTACCTAAAGGAGGGGCCTGTACAAAGTTGGAGAGGGACTTCTTGCATGGCCATGTTGACAGTGACAGTAAAAGGAGTAATGGCTTTACACAGAAAGAGGGTTGATTTAGATTAGCTATTAGGAAGTTCTTCACTGTGAGAGATGCGAGACAGTGGAACAGGTTACCCAGAGAAGTTGTGGATGCCACATCCCATGAAGTGTTCAAGGCCAGGCTGGATGTGACTTTGAGCAACCTGGTCTAGTTGTCCCTCAGCATAGCAGGGGGGTTGGAGCTAGATGATCTTTAAGGATCCCTTCCACTCTCATTTAAAATTTGATTGTAATGCCTCTGAAACTTGAGGGATAAAAAAAAGGACCTGGTATTCAAGCATAAATTAAGGGTTTAGTCTTCCCATTAACACGTGGCAAGCATTTGCATAATCAAGGAGATTAATCCTAAATTCACATTCTTCTTTTGTCTAACCAACTCCCAGCTACAGTTCATCAAACAAAGCAAAAACCAAACATACACACACAAACAAAAAGCCCCACAAAAAAACACCCAAAAAAAACCCCCACAACAACAACAACAACAACAACAACAAAAAGCAATATGGTTTTGGCACTCCAGTAAGTAAATTATAAAGTGAATCCTCCACTCAGGTTTGTTACATCCAAGTTCCTGCAACATCCTCTCTTTAAAAACAAGGGGCAGATGACTATCCTTTTCTCTTGCCCACATACCACGACTAAATGCTAGATTTGTCCAACTTCACTAGACCCAGGCACTGCTGAAGGCTTTTCTCTCTCTACCCCCACACCCAGAAGGCAAAACCACAAGGGCTAAAGGAGCACAGCACCAACACAGCTCAGCTCACACAGGAGTGGCACATCAGAACACAGCTAGAAGAGCATGGTGCAGTTGTGTGGGATGGGATAACAAGGACAGCCAGCATTATGGAATGAGATTTGACAGGACATAAATGACAGAAAATATGAGAGAAACAGAACTGTACAAGCAGAAAAAAATTATTAAAATCCCAAAGACAGAATTAGAGGAACGAAAAATTATCAGAAGCCTAGAAAAAGAGAATGAGAAGAGAAAGAACACATAACCTTCAATATTTTAATGTTGTATTTGCATGTGAAAAGGGAAGTGGGAGACCACAAAATATGAGACATATGAAGATGCAGAGCGAAAGAACAATGGAGCAGAGGAAAAAGCACAGCAGCAGTGAGAAAAAAACCAAAAGCAACAGATTATAATGGTCACAGGTAGCAAGGCTTAGAAATTCCCTCATTTAAAGAAAATACTGAGGCACCAAAACCTCTTTGCATGCTGAAAGCAGTTTGGCAGTAACATGGTTTAAAACTACCAGTTCATAAAAATACGTTACAGTCTCACAAAAGAACCTTTCTGAACTTGAGTTTGATTCTTAAAGATGCATATGTGTTAATAGAAGTAGGCTTGGATAAGTCTCACGAATGTTCACAGCACGCCTGGTAGCACTGAAAATGAGAGGCAGATTCAGCAGTTTCCTTCCTGAAGCCAGAGAATAAAAACCTTTTTGTCCCAGATTTCTAAAACCCTGTAGCAGCTGCCTGGTCCTGCAGAGCTCCAACTGGCACCTGGAAGCCAGGAAGTACAAGTTTCTGTAAGCGTGGACCTAGCACCCCCACAAACAACAAGCCAATTAGAAAAGCTAAAGAAACCACCCAGGAGCTGACTTCTGCAAGCAGAGGAACTGGCAGGGATGGCAGTGTGGCAAACACTCTGGGGCACCAGCTCATGTTTGTGCTCCAACACCTTGGACACTACACTTCTGATTAGCAGAAAGTTGTCTATTAAAACCAAAATACATGTATTTCATCCTGAAATCTTGATACTGGGTATATTCATGTTCAGAGTTGATAAAAAGTAGTTCTCTGTAACTACCTTAGAATAAATCTTTTTTACCCTTTTTTTTTTTCCAATTTTCCTTTCCTCCACTGCTTTTCCTCACGGAAAGAAGTATTTGCTTAATACAGAAAATATAAATCAATCTCTTCATTCCAAGATTCTGGCAGTTGGGTAGGAATGAAGGCACTCAATGTCTGAAACAGGAAAATACCTGAAGGATTAGCCAGCTATAAATCAGGTAAGCGGAACACAGGGTGGGCTGCAGTTTTGCTCCTGCATTTCACACTTAGCAGACAGCACGTTTATGTGCAGAGAATGAACTTTCTTAATGTGGCTGAGCTGATCCATCCTACCTCTGACTCTGCTGTGGATGGGGCCAGGGGTTAATACTGCACTAGGACAGTGCAGCATTAAGCATGATTTCTGCCACACTGAGACAAATACTTTTAGAATACCTTCTAGTCATTAAACAGACCATAAAGCAGCACGTTTTACAGTTTCTGGCTTAGGGTTACTGTGTACATTTCAATAATAAATTATGCTACATGCAAAAGCCAAATTTTTAAATCAAATCTTAGCAGTGTTAACTAATATAAGAAATTATAACTATTAAAAGCTCAGGGAATTGCAACTGCTGGAAATTCAGAATTATGGTTACAATTATTATGTTTTAAACATATATATATATGGTATTTAAGAACCACAGACTGACTGGAAGTGAGGCTATGAGGAGACAAACAGAATAAAAAAAAATATTTATAACATTGTTTAAAAAGTCACTGTAATCTAACCTACATTCAACAAAAACTTACTTTCTCACAGTAATTTTTTTATTGCATAAAATCCAATGGAAATTAAATTGAAGATATTCAGATGCTTTATATTTTCCAAGTTTTTCTAATTTAATGTTTTCTGCAACTGACTCCAAAATTCCTCATTTCCTAATTCCCAGTTATAATTGTCACAGAGCAACTGCACTAGCACCATTTTTTGTTCTTGCTGTTTACCCTTCACTTCAATGACATTCTAAAGTGAAATTTTTTTCTAGGAGAATTTAAAGATTTTTTTTCTTTAAATAAACAACCCACATAAATAAAGCATCTCTTAAATTTAAAATTTAAATAAAACTAGGAGCTTTTAACAGGCAAGGAAGCACTCAGGTTCCTTTTTTTGACTCATCTATATCTGTAAGATTAAATCATATTAAACATTAAACGTAGCTATATTATTTAGCATTGATGTTTGTCTGAAACCATCAATTAACATTAATCTTGTTCAGCTACGCTACAGTGGATCAATCCTTCACTTCAATTTAACTTTTTGAAGGAGTAGAGTTCAAGCTTGTAATAGAATTACACAAGATAGTATCTCTTTGCCATAAATATAGTAAGGGCTAGAAACACAACCTACAGTGGCTGATGAATGTCTCCTGATGTTAAGCTTTCTTCACTTATGACTTGTATTGCCCAGCCATAAGTAAGGATGATGTTAATAGAGCTTTATTAAAACATACACGAACTCACAAATGCACAGCAACTGTTGCAGCATAACAGCATAACACTATCTAAATGGAAACAGCAGTCCTGTAATGAATGAGGAAATAAAAGAGCTGCTGAAACATTTGCAAGGGCAGCCTCACTCAGGATTACAGATTACAGCTCAGGCTGCTCAGCAGGACTGCACAGTCTCACCATTCTGAGAGGGCCTGGGCTTCCTGGTGTGACCTTAGAGCAGACCCAGATTTCAGCACTGTGGTGAGCACAAGTTACCCTGTGATGCTGTTTTATCTTCTCTAATTTATCTAGGATGATGCTATGACATTTGTTGTTAATTAATAAATGAGATTTTCTATTATACAAGCAGAATATTTCTTTAAGCCAATTCTTCAACTACAAAACCAAAAGTTTTCTATATAAAGACTTGTATTTGTTTATGAACAACTGTCCCTGAATTTGCACAACTGTACAGCAGTCCAGAAGGAAAAAACCTTTCCTAAAACAAATAACTAGAAGTGAGTAACAAAATCATCTACATAGAATGATTGGAATACACTGGTATGGTTACATTTTCTTTTTCAAGCAAAGAGGGTCTTCGCCAATCAATTCAAGATGACCCTCTCCTATCATGGTGCTCATGTCCATATCACTACACTTTTATTACATAAAAGACAAAGCTTTTCAGATCACAGAATCACAGAATAGTTAAGAGTTGGAAGGGACCTCTGGAGATTATCCAGTCCAGCCCCTCTGCCAAGGCAGGGTTACCTAGAGCAGGTTACACATGTCCAGGTGAGTTTTGAATGTCTCCAGACAGGGAGATTCCACAACATCCCTGGGCAGCCTGCTCCAGTGCCCTGCCACTCTCAGTGTAAAGAAGTCCTTCCTCATGTTGAGGTGAAACTTCTTGTGTTCTAGCTTATGGGCATTGCTCCTTGTCCTCTCACGGAGCACCACCAACAAGAGATGCTATAAAATACTGCACTCAGACCTTGCCAGTTTTAGTAGGATCCATAGCATACTGCAGCAGCAATCAAATCTCAGTACTGTCAAGTAGATGACTAAAATTTCAAATGTCATTCTTACACATGAGCAATGCTACCTTGTCAATAGCCTAGAACAAATAACCAGGGACAGAGATCTTGTTAAAACACAGCAAAGAATAAACAGGACTCTAACAGCATACCAGTACAAGGTATTAGTGAATATACTCTGCCATAAAACATGAAATGTCTCATTTTGATTGTCTCTCTCTCTCATGCTCTTGTGCTTGCTCTAAAGAACAGGAGTCTCACAAGATTTGCTCACCTCCTCTAAACCCTATAGCCTAAGCCCAAATTTCCTGGTGTGGGATACAAGATCTTAACACATTAGTACAAATGCACAAAAAGTTGGACATTGAATGGAAAGAAGAAAATTAAATACTGTTTCTGACTTAACTCATGCAGAGACAGAACACCATTGACCAGGTGATCAATGGATTTTTGCTGCTGTTGCAGAGTGACAGAGAACTCCAATAAGCTGCAACGTGGGGAGCCTCTGCTTGTCAAGGAAAGTATCTTTTCAGGTCTAAGGCTCCTTAGCACCTTCGGAAGCTAAATGTGACCCTCATGTCTCCTCCACCTATGTTCTATTCTGAATATGTATCTAAAAGCAGAGAAATCACCATGCTCAAGAGCTCTTGAATGAACTGAGCACAGGAAGTCAAAAGTCAGCTCCCCACAGAAGACGAAGAAGAAGAAGAAGGGTCTGCTTTCAAAACTTGGATGGAGCCTTTACTTCTCTCTAAATCAGTCCTTAACAGCTCCTACCTCCTGACAGCAGCTGCAATTTCCCATCTCCAAGGTGGCTGTCAGCCCCCAGCCAGAGCCCTCCAGGCTGGCCAGCCCCGCGAGCTAAAGCCATTCTTGGGAGACCTCTCCCAAATGAGGCATATCACACAGTGACATTAATAAAAAATAAATAAATAAATGAAAGAGGGTGATGTGACACATTATACATCTAATCCAAGGGTTTCTTTCATACCTGAAAGCAAATCCTTCCCTTCATTTCACAGCCAAACTGTAATCCAACCAGAGCTAAACCCCAAACCCATGTTCCTTCAACTCATTTCCTACTCTGAATGAGTAGTAGCAGCCAGAAAGAGTACCACACACAAGAACACACACATCCAGTTGAAAAACAAATATACACTTAGAAACTGCTTTAAAGAGATTTATTAAGAACTGCTACAACCACTGCGGATGTACCAAAGCTCAGCTGGCCTCTGCAGGCAGAGCAGACCACATGCTTTTGGAAGTGTACTGCTCAACACCAAACCTGCAGACTTTTTAGTCAGCTAATGTGGCTTCTAGGAACAGATATTCTCTTAAGTCTAATCAAATACCGCCATAGAGGGAGTTGATACATTTGGGAAGTGTTTACCTTTTAGCTGTCCATCACACCTGTAAAGTCTCCTAGAAACTGCTCTGCGTTTTAGAGCAGGCTGCGTATTGTGCATGTGGCTGGTATGCAGCCTGAACTTCAGGCCTTGTCCAGAACAATAACAACTGGCTTTAGAGTATCTAGCTTTGCACAAATGCCACACTGTAGCTATGGGAAATCTATCACCACCCAGGGAATATGAAAGTAAGCAACATCGATCCTTAGTCAACTTAGTGTTCAACTCTTGAATGAGCAACATCCATCAGGAAGCTCTTACTGACAACAAAGCAGACAGTCACCATGCCCAAAACCACCTTAGAATTTGACCCAGAGATCTCACAGCAACATGATTTTCTGGGGTTTTCCAGATACTAGAGCTCAGCAGAGTATTTTATGGCATTCTGAGACACTCATTTTTGATAATCCTAGTACTGCATATTCAGGCTATTTCTACAGCAAAACATACTAAATTATAGGTTATCTAATTTATTGCCAACTAGCATTTATTAGTCACTGTGGCTTTTAATAGTGTATTTTGGTTAGGTGTAAAAAGCATTGTTTATCACTATGCTCTATCATAAACTAACTCCTTTTTCAACAAAACAGGTATGGACAGAAAAAAAGGAGCAGAAAGCTTTGTGTTGGCAAAACCATTGTATCACAGCTACAATCAGCACAGCATCCTGGAATAAGAGTGATCTGTGGCATCAAATGCAAATGTCTCAGATGCATCAAAGCAATAAATGCATTTTTAACATCAGAAAACTGAAAAATTCAATTAATGGTGAAAATTAATGGTGAAAATATGAAACCAGTTTTTCAAACCATTTTCAGAGGGCATCTATGAAACTAAAACCTCCAGTTTCAACTTCTACACTATGCAAAATGGTAGAAATAAGAAAAAAATAAAAAATAGAACAGAATTAATACAGACAAAGATTATTATGATAAGTCTATATAGTTTTCTTAGAAGAAATGACACCTCACAAATCTACCAGACTTCTTCAAAGAAAGCATTTAACCATCCAGTCCATACTGGATGACTATAATTTAGCTTTCAGCCTACCTGGATTTCCAAGAAAGGCTTTTACAAAACTCTTCACCAAAATCTCTCCCTTCAAGAACCTGAGACTTCATCAAGTAAGAGGAAAAACCCTATTTCAAATCATTAAGTAGTTAAAAGATACAAAATTACTGTAAAAAATGGTTGCATTTCACGGGGAAAGGTCCTGTGGAGTCTCATATGCATCTAATTGTGCTTAAAACGACACCGTAAAAATGAAGGTGATCTCACCAAGTCTAACAACAATATAAAATTAGTCAGAATAATTAAGTCCTACACTGACCACAAAGACCTGTGAAATTTCTATAATGAGCAACTGAAAAATAAACTAACAGATGACATTCAACTTCTATAAACACAGAGCAACACATTTATAAAAAAATAACCTCAACAACACAAACACCATACAGTGCTTTAGAGTCCAAATCCTGACACTATTCAGAACAGAGATTTTTGTGTCTTTGTTTAAAGTTCTCTGAAAATATGACCAGTTGAAAGCCAAGCAGCAGTGAAAGTGGCAAATTAAATGGTAGGTGCTATTAGAAATAGAACCGAGAAAACCAGAAAAATGTCAATGTGACAAATAACTTCATAGAGCATCCGGTCCTCTAGCACAGCATGCAGCTGTGGCCACCCGATTTCAACGGGAATGTAACAGAACGGGAAACATTACAGAGAAGTGCAGTGCCGTGAATGGAAGTTATACAGCTATGTCTGTATTGAGAGAAGCTCAACAGACTCACATAGGAAAAGCCACCTTAGGTATGAGAAAATTACACATGGAATGAAGATCATGAACAAACACTCGTTTTCTCACATATGAGAAATATGAAGTAGAATAGAAATAGGCCTGTCAGTTTCATTTCAGTGCCGAGTAAAATCATGGGAGATACTGAAAAACACCTGAAAGACAACATAGTCATTGGTCACAACCAGCACAGCTTCATGAAAGTCCTGCTTGTTGAACCTGATTTCCTTCTACAACAGGGTAACCCACCCAGTCGAGCAAGGAAAGCCAGTAGATGTAATGTTTTTGGACTTCAGCAAAACTTTGGACACTGTCTCTCACAGGATCCTTCTGGACAAAATGTCCAGCCCACAGCCGGATAAACACATCATGCAGTGGGTGAGAAACTGGCTCACGGGTCAAGTGCAAAGAGTTATAGGGAATGGGGTGACATCAGACTAGGGACCTGTCACTCGTGGGGTTCCACAGGGCTCCATCCTTGGCCTTGTACTCTTCAACATCTTCATTAACAACTTGGATGCAGGACTCTAAGGATACCAAGTAAGTTTAATGACAACACTAAATTGGGAGGAGTTGTC